>JBBBVU010000004.1:5375333-5392392 GCA_037177055.1 Atherinosoma microstoma
CCGATCTAATCAATTGGAAATAAATCAGTTTTCTCTCCATGGAAACATTCCCTGACTCACACCAGAGATATACTGTGACAGATTTTAGTCTTTTGTTTAACTTCAGAACTTGAACTGCTGCTGCCAAAGCAACAGAAGACATGATATGCAGCCTCAGCTAAACTTGTGTGTACCTTCCACATGCTGGCTTCCTTCCCGTACACCACAGCCATGTTGTTGACTTTGTTCTGCTGAATGCTCCTCTTCTCCGTCTCGTTTAGCTCCTCCGAAACAAAGCCTATGAATGAGTTGTCTGGTGTGTGGGCTGAATGTGTAAGTGTGTGTGTGCGTGTAGTTAGTATGTGGTAGGAGAGTGCCAAGCAGTGTGAAAATAATCCACAAAGAGAAAGAAGGAAGAGTTTTATTGCAAATGAAAAGAAATGATGAGAAGAAAACCAGAAAAGAGCACTGTTCCTTTCAGTGGCTCCATAAGTGTGATTATTGCCTCTCTAAGTATTATAATAACTGATTGTCACAGAGCCAGCTGTATAAACAGGTATTTATGTAGTGGAGGAGTCTCTTTTAAAGTTTTTTCCTTTGAGTTCAAGGAATTGTATATGATCAAAACAACTACTTGTGTTTTTCTCAACTCGTGTAAATCTTCGCAATAGCTTCAAAACCAGGTATTCATTGCATCCTCAAAGTTATTGTCAATTTTTATGATCTGAAATGTACATTTTCGATGTTTTGAAAAACGAATAAAGTCCTGCTGTTCTCCCACAAGTGTGAAGGTTGAGTCACTCATTATGGCTCTGGACACTGTAAAGCGTGGGCGGCTACAGTCGGCTATATGTTGTCGATTTTAATGATCCTGCTGCTGAGATCCAACTATACAACACTGCTGAGAGCTGAATGCAAAAGCAGGTGAAAGTGAAGCAGTCAATGTCTCAGTCAGGAAGTGAGGAGACAGATTTCAACAAGGGCAGATCAGACATATTTTGCAGCATACAAGAGAGGAGAGAAAGAACTGGTGCAGCTTGAAGCATTGCTAGAGGCTGTGATGTTGCTTAAAATAGCTGTATTAAACACATTGTTCACAATTAATGTGAAAAAGCAGACAGACCTGTCAAAAAACATAAAAACAAAGTGGCTTGAAGTCACTTTAGAATATCTAGAATGACTGTCAACTGATGACAACTGTTTGCATGTGTGTGCATGTTTTGAGGGTAAATGAAAAACTAACTATCTAATGGTGGGTTCTGTACATGAAGTATGCAGACAAAATAAAAAATCATGCATCTTACATACAAAAGAGAGGAAATGACATTTGAAAATATGAATATTCTTATCTTACGGAACATGGTCATGTACTGCCTGGGGTTGAGGTTCCAGTAGCCCCAGTTGGTCCGGTAGCCGTGCAGGGTTGCATACTCCTCATGATTGTAGGCTGGTTCAGTCCCAAATGTGTCGATAACTCTAATGTGACATCTGTAAATTCAGAGCATGACACATTTGTTCACAACGCACTTTGAAGGATGAGTTCATTTGTAATGATATGTACGGAACAAAGGCGTACCGAAGTTTCCACACGGAAGAGTAAATGCAATGCACTATAGCAAATGCAATGCACTATAGCCTCTGGCTAGCAGACGTTATGGCCAGCGACAGTTTTATGCTGAAACCAGATGACCCTCTTCCATCTTTAAAATCTCTTGTTTGGGAGTACTTCGGCTTCCCAGTGAAGGATGTAAATGGACAAAGACCAGTGGAGAAGATGAAAGCAGTCTGTCGGACTTGTGTCAAGCTGTGCTCGAGATCCGTTCTCCCTGAAGCCCCGCCCCCTCCATAGCACTCTGGCTGAAAACTGCTCATTCAAACAATTGTTTACTTTATCTGTTACAGCATACATACAATTAAAGTTTTACTTTTAAAAGAAAACATTGAACTGTGGATTAAATTAATAGTTTGAGTGATTATCTTTTTTTCCCCTTGAAACATCCCTCCTACCCTTATATGGGCAGAGATTCTGATACAATCCCCCCCCCCCCCCTTAAAATAGAGGAGATTTATCTCATTTATGCCATATATTTGTTTTTTTTTAAGAATCTTTTCTGGGAGAATTTACTGCAGTTTTCTTTTTTGTTTTTGGTTCAATTTTAAATGTCATTAAACATGTTTCTGTTTACACCAAAGTTAAGTAGTTTTTTGCATTTTGTTACCTCACTGTACCGAAAACTAATCGAAATGTGACCTTAAAATAGAGGTACAAACTGAACCGTGACTTTGGCGTACCGTTACACGCCATCTTCTGCCGCTTATCGGGAATTGGGTCGTGGGGGCAGCAGCCTAAGCAGGGAAGCCAAGAATTCCCTCTCCCCAGCCACATCAGCAAGCTCATATATATGTATATGTAACAGCTTTGAAATAAATTTAAAAAAATACCCAAACTGATTCTAAACAGTCATTTGATTTAAATCAGGTATGCTGGAGCAGGGAGTCATCTAAAACCTGATGGGCTGCAGCCCTTGAGCACCAGCACTGCCCATCCCTGAGTCTTTTGCAACAGTCTTTCACCACTCCTCATTTCTTTTTATACTGTCAGGAAAACAGATAATAAATGCAGTGACTTATTGAAACAGGAGTTGAACAATTAAAACCTTATGGTCAATATTTGGTATGACAACCTTTTTTAGGGCACAGTAGCTTAACACTAAAGGGCTCAGATAGAGAGCCAACCACCTTTATTCCTCACAGCAGTTTGAACCCTCTTATTCGAAGCTCTACAATTTATTTAAACAGACTTCAGTTACAGTCCTCTGGGCTTCTTGAAGGACATTCAAAAGCTCCTATTTGCCTGATGACTTCTTTTTCTTCTGTTCACTGTTGAGATTATCCCACACTGCTACAATAATGTGGGTTCCATGGAGGCCAATTCATAAGTGATAGTGTTCTGTTGAACAGTTTTTGGTCCAAGTGTGCATTTTTTCCAATGGGAGTGTGTTTGGGATAAATTTCAGGTTGAAACAAAAATGCACTGCTAATCAGATGCTTTCCAGATGGTACTGCATGGCAGCTGTGAGCCTGAGCGTGGGGGCGGATGATTGATATCCATCAAACTCTGAGCTGCCTGTAGCTAAGAGCTAACCAAGCTAACGAGAGCTAACCAGCTAACGGAGGTAGGCGGGCTAAAGCTAAGGCATGCTGTTAGCTGGTAGTGGTACCCTCTGCCTCCTTGCTGCCGGGCATCTGACACTTGTCAATCAAAAGCCCCTAATCCGCCCCCAAAGTTGTCATGAAGGTAAACTTGACCTATTAAACCTAAAATGGTTTTATGTACCAGGCTGTAAACATGTTATTTCTGCGATGAAGTTGGCCTTTTAAACATTAGAGTCTATGGGGATTGACTCCCTTTTGGAGCCAGCACCTAGTGGATGAGGGGGGAACTGCAGTTTTTGGCACTTTCGCATAGGCTTCACTTTTGACCACTGTAAGTAGCCGCTTGGTTGAAATACAGCTCCAAATAATGGCACACTTTTTTTTTTTTTTACAGATGACTGTATGATTTATCTTGGTACATACTGAGAACAATGGTGCCAGTGATTTTCAGTCCAGTTCATGTGTCATTTGTCATACTGCAGTTTTTTCTACCTGCTTCTCTCCCTTAGGAATTACTTTTTGAAGGCCATCCTTCTCGGAATACCATTGTTAAAGCATCAGTGAACAGTAAATGAATAAACTTTTCATGTTTCTTAAGTACATCAGGTTTAAATAATTTTCATCTGCCATCAAAAGTTGTTTTTTCAGACCTGTTACTTTTTCTTTTGTATTCAATTTGTCCAGGACACATTGCATACCATACCATACGATATGATATTTTAGTTTGATGTTAACAAAAGTATAATATGCTGTTTAATGTTGATTCTTTTGTAAGTAATCTGTTACAAGTTGACACAACATTGGCTTATCCCTTGAGGAGCTTATTTGTGCTTGCATGATTCATATCCAATGTTAAGTGGCTAAACCACAAGGAACAAGACAGAATATTTAAAAAGACAAACAAAAAACTACTTTTCTGAGACATTTCCTCAATAATCTTCTGTTTTCACCACTCCTGTGATAGATTAAATGCTTCTGCTGCCCTTGAGGAACTGTATTTCAGTTTTGTTTGTCCATAGAACATCCTACATAGATCTAATCTGTTCAAGAATTTGCAAGCATCACCACCATTGTTTATTTATTCATTCATTTATTTTGCCTTTTTCTCAGTTGTTTTATTTGTCTAGACCTTTATTTATGAAGCCCTACTTGTTTCAGTGAGTAGCTAATGGCACAGTCTGAAACCACCTCTCCAGACTGCTTCAGGTGACCATTAAGCTCTGCAAATGCATTGTATTGGTGGCCTTCTTTTTTGTGGGGTTTGTCATATAATTAAAGATTACTTAATGCAGAAATTGTGTGAAAAGAATCCCCTGAGTTAATGAAAAATTATTCCAGAGATAATTTTTTTCTCTCTTGCTATAAATAAGATGACATTCAGGTTGTGTTTGACACCATTTCTGTCAGTTTTTGCATTGACATCTCAGAAAGAAACTTTTCAACACAGAGCATGTCAAATTATGTGGACTCATCATAGTGTTGTTCATTATTGGGCCCTGAGGTTGAAATTCTAAAGAAAAAATTACATATTTATTTGCACGGGCCACAGAAAGCTCACAATGAATTATTAATGATAAGTGTTGCTTTCACTTGTGTCTTTCCTGCTTTCTATCCTCCCACGGTCCAACCTGCGCCACCACATCTCACTTGCTCTGAAATGGTTTTCTGCCACCAGATAATGGGTTCCCAAGGGATGGAAAAAAAAGAGTGGAGGAAGAGGGAATCAGTGGAAGAGTAGCTGAGCTGAATATCTATTGGAAGATCAGAGTAAGGGGCTAATCTGGGTTAAACGGCTGCTCAGCAAGGCTCAACAGTCCTTCAGGGTGAAGGAAATGGGGGGGGGGGTGTCACTTGTAGTCTTTGGATGTGACTGGGGAGTTGTATAAACACAGATTTCAACAGACAAGACAAATAACTTTGAACTTTGATTTTGAGCTGTTTGTTATTGTTTTACCTGATGCAGTGGGTAAATGGTGAACAAATGAAGCCATTCTTCTAAAGGCAACACTCCTAATTCAGGATGTTCCCTAATGATCAGCGTGGATACACTCTGACTGATTTTTAGAAATCACAATAGATTGTGTATGAGGAAGAAAGGATAAGGTTATAATGACTGTTTGGAGCCAAGCGGCTGATAAACAATGCAGTGATTATAGAGAATTTCTGAGATCTCTGTTTGTTTACTGCTGGATTTAAATAAGTGCTGCTCAGCTATACAAACACTGCAAATACATTACACACTAAACTTTCCCGTAACTTTCCCTTTACACATTGTCTGATTAAAATGGCTCAGTCCCAATTTTAAAAGACCTTTGCTTGTTACCTTGCAAGCTGTCAGCAAACTATTTGTCTTTAACTCTCCTGACACAGTGATAATGTGAGTTGCAAGATCTTCCTTTGCCGCATCATTAAAGGAAGTGGCAGTTTACTGCAGCTGCTGCTGAAGCTACTGTCTGTCTCTTTTGATAGCTTAGTTGTTGAATGGAAAAATAACTGTTGCAGTGATGAGGAAACAGGTTTTTAAGTCAAACAGAATCACACTGAAAATTTCAAATTTCATACTTATGCTTTGTTCTTTATGAGATCTTTGTTCAATGATAAATTTAATTTGGTTAAAATGTAAAAAAATGTCTGTTTATGAAATTGGTGTAAATAAAAAGCTCTCATAATTGCTATATGCACTGAGGTGTTATACTTCAGCAAACACAATAATCCCAGTGATTATGAATTAATTAGATGTTTATCATTACACTTTGCCAAAACAAAGGCCATATGCTCTTACAGAGCGCTGCTCAGAGTCCGGTCAAATTGGCATGTGATGCTTCATACTTGAAATAAACAGAGAAAAAAGATTTGCTTCAAGCTATTTTTTTATTATTAACATGATACACAGTTTAACTTGAGTCTTTTAAAGTGCAGAGATGTTGGAACAACATCCCCCCTCATCCATCTATCAAATTATCTGCCATAATTAGTACAACCATGGTTGTTTGCACTGAGTCTTGCTTCGATGTTTCTGGATATCTCCTCCTAATCCACCTCTATCAGAGCCGTAAATTCAGCATGCAGAGGAACTCAATATGCTGGTCCAATTATCAGATGAGTGGGTATGATTTAGAACAGTCTCTTATCCGCTTTCAGCATCTTTGACAGCAGCCTGCTTACACCAATACACTCTCCTTGCTTATCATTGCACACACACACACACACATGCAGTCCAATGAACACAAGAACACACCGGGCAGTGTTGTACAGGCATAATGACTAAATGTGGATGTTGGTGGGAACATAAAGCACAGGTAATTTAAAGGAGCTGACGGGGGGGGGGGGGCAGAGCTTAGTGTGATTAATGATTCCTTGCAACACACATTCTGACCATAGGGACCGAGAGAGGGGTGAGTGGGTATGTCATTGACCTATCTTGATCCTCTAGGTCTGTGGCGTAGATGAATGTGGAGGAAAGTGGAGGGCTGTAACAAACAGTTATTTAAAACCAACAAAGCGAACATCTGATCTTTATCTGTTCTTAAAATAAGTTGTACACTACTTCTTGTCATTTAGGCGTTAATTTGTAAAAGTAAAAAAAAGGGAGAAAAAGATCATGAAAAATTGGTCCGTTTTACATTAGAACAGCTTCTCAAGGCTTCATTAACTTATCTTCCATCCTGACAACAAAACTGACCAAAGTCCACATTTCCAAGATGTTCACTGTCTCTGCTCTATTGGACGTGCGGTCTAGCATTGGCCTAGACTGCAGCTGGATCTCTCAACCAATCATTTTCAAAACCCCACTCAACTTATTGCTTAGAAATGTGTTTAGGTGAGAGCAAAGCTGCATCCCTCATTGGTTGATTTTCTCAATGTGACGATAGGTAACACACACATATTAGAGCATACATCAAGTTATCAAGTTGTCTTCTTTTTTTTCACAAATTCTCTGCATGCTGGAGATCCAACACCATGTCAGAATACTTTAAGCACTGTAATCGTTCTGCAGCGAGAAAGATTCTTCAAATGTAGGAAAAGATTCAACACAGTTTCCAATCTCTCCTGGGGTAGGTGTGCTGCAAGTTCACTGCAGTTTACACCATGAAATACTCAGGAACCCAAGAAATGATGTGAGGTCTGTGAGCTAGTTCAGGCAGATAACTTGAGCTGTTGTGCTGCATCCCACAAAAATAACCATCAAATCTGGGCGGCCCTGAACAGTACCTGCTTTTGTTCTGAGCCCCTCCAGCATCCTCTTCTACACCAGGAAGAAGCACAGTGCCATACTTATTAAAAACCAAACACAACAATTCAACAGAAACACCTCCTACCAACTTTCCAGCATGGTGGTGGAGGGCTGATGATTTGGACCTGTTCTGCAGCAACGGGATCCGGACACCTTGCATCGAGTCAAACATGAACTCCTCTGTTTGCCCAAGAATTGAGTCAAATGGGAGATAATGATCCAAAACATGGCAGAAAATCTATCAGAATGTGTAAAAATGTAGAGAAGAGTGGGCCAAAATTCCTCCACATTGACATGAGACTGACAAAGTCATACAGAAAATAGTTACTGTAAGTTTAAGAAGCTATAAAATCTTGAGGTGTTGCTCACACACTGCCTCTGCATTCATGCTTAATCTTTGTGAAATAAATAATGACACTGTGTAATATCCTGTGTCCATATGATGCTGTTTTTAACTAATTTTAAAAACCTGGTGAGGATCAAGTGATTTTTATTTTGTCCTGATATGTCCAGCCTTTCAAGTCTTTTTTACATGACTATAGAAATAAAGTTAGCTCCCTTGCTTGATACAAATGAATGGCATTAGTTTCTTATCATATATCTGATACTCTCTCATGAAAATAAAGATACATGTTCTTTGTCCCACTTGTAATCCTGCTCCTCTGAAAATAATTTCACTGCATCTTTGTGAAGAAAAGTCTTGTCTTTTACAAACACTGAAAGCTGCATCCTGTTATGGAAAGCAGAGATCAAGGCCACACGGTAACGACATAGCAACTGCTGAACTCAGCAAGCAATTAGGTGCTGACTGCTGGATGTCTGGTAGAAATGTGGGATTGTGAATATGTGTGTGTGTGTGTACGTGCCAGGCAAATCATGATCACGAGAAGGAGACGGCTAAACAGGTTCTGTGCAGGAAAAATAGATCTTCGGCCCAGCAGAGGCGCATCTCTCTGGCTAATAATTGGATTTTAAAAATACATGGAGCACCTCTTTATATGCGATGTCAAGTTGGAGCCAGAAACCTTTTAGTCTTCTTTCTTGCGGTATCTTTCAGTCTCTGTTCTCTCTGCTCTCCTTTGTTGACATCTCTATACACACTTTAATCTCATCCTAACGCTCCCCTCTCTCTGTTTCACTTTCCGCAGGCCTCCCGCTCACAGACGCCTTCTTCTTTATTTCTTATCTTTTATTGCTGTTTTTTTATGCCGAGAGAAAAAACAAAGAAAGCAAAAAATATCAAGTGCTGTCATCACATACAGCGGTGTACACAAAGACGCCAATTTATTGGACATGGAAACATGAGAGCGGGACGGAGAGGGGGGGGTGGCCGTGAGTTGTTTTTAATAGATTAAAGAATCAGGCTGAAGTTGGACTTTCAATCTTATTTGTTTCTGAGGCAACAACATGAAAGACCTCTGAAGATAATTTGGCTTCATATTGCCGTGTTCTGCAGGGATGTGCAGAGTTTTTTTTTGTTTTTTTTTCAAATGCACTGTGATAATTTTACTCCTTTTTTTTGGGTGTTATTTTATGTTTTTTTTTTTGCCTCTGTCTCATTCCTGTCATGGCCTACTTTCCAAGTTGTTGCCAAAAGCTATTAAGAACACTTTTGCACCAACACACTTGAAAAACCTCTCATTGTAATCTATCTTTTCTTCTATGCGGCAGTCCAATTTGTCATTTTTTCCCTCCTGTTTCCTCCTGTTCATGATGGCAGAGAGAATATGACTACAGTCAAGCTGCAGTAATATGCTATTAAAACAGGGAGTGACTGGAAATGATCTTTAGGTGTGTTTGTGTGGTGAGATATTTACATGTGCATGGAGCATGTTCAGCTGCTTGTATCTCGTAAGCCTCGAGTCTTGTACTACATGTGGTATTAATTTTAATCATTATTATTGTGATCATTCTGGCTGTGCAGCGTAATGATGCATGACAGATGGTGCTGCAGCAGCTTGTGTGTTTGCAGGTAGTCATGCTGCTAAATTAAATCACAACGTTCCAAATGGTTTCTTTTTTATATTTGTGCACATACAGGCCTTTAACTGCACGGGGATTGGTGTGTGCTAAAGTGTGTTTGTGTAACAAAATGAGTGATTTTAACAAGCTAAATGAGTTACAGTCGGACATGTTGACAGAGACATGCACGCCTTATTACACAGATTAATTAATCCATAAATGACCAATAAACCTTCTCACTCACACACACACACACACACGCAGGTTGAGCAGCACACACATACAACAAGAAAACACACACACCCTTCGACTTACTTGTGCCTCTTCAGTGAGAGTCCCATGTGTTGCTTCATCTGCTGCAGGCCATGGTAGTCGGTGTAGATGAGGTCAAAGGGCAACGGGCCAGTGAGTGGGCAACTACCTCTGCCGGGGGGCACGCCAAGGAACCTGCAACACACGGGCAAAACACTCAGATTACAAAAGCAAGAGAAACTCGACAAGAAAGATAAGACAGGATTCACTGTTGAGAAGCACCGATGCTGCAGACACACATCTTTTATTCACACAAAGAAAACCTTTTGGTTTGCTTTATGTTACAGGGAAGGTGAACATAAAGTGGAGTTAGCTGGGAGAGCACCGGGTTCTCTGACAGCTGAAGCAACAGAATGAAAACAGAGCTACAGTAAAGTAGGAAAGGAACATCCACTGTATGTCTAAGTGATAGGGACCAGTATGTCCTCTATAATAATCAGTAACCATGCCCAACACGGTAAGCATTCCCCAAATCTTAGTTCCTGTATGGAAGGAAAAGCTAAAACATTTAGTTTTCATACTGAAGCCAGCCAGACGACAGTGTGGAGGACATTGGTTAATTGCAACAGGATGAAAAAAGCTCAGTCTGTGATAATTTGCACCTTGCAGAAGCAACACCTGAACAAGAGCAGAAAGTTACTTTTTGCTGAGATCCATGAAAATATGTTGACATGTCCTGTGTTCAAAAACATTGGGCACATAACCTCACCTTCTTAAAAAGCCTTGTTGGCTCTATTTTTTGGAGTAAATCATCCAAACTGCTTTAAATCTGTGAGTGGAGCAGAAATTCTCATAATGGCAAATCAGAAGTTTCTTTGGACCGTCACTATGCGGTGAACTGTGTGACCTTCTTTTACCTGTTTATAAACGTGTTTCAGAAGGACATTAAGTTTCATTTTAGTGATACTGAAAGAGCACATATCAAACCGTTTGTGTGCTGGACTTCTATGTCTAAGCCTTGAACCTTTAGTACCCCTGCACTGATCATGTGCTCATTCTACTTAGACTTTATTTTGTGTCACAGAAGTAAGAAAACATGAAACAAACTATGAAAATCGAATCATTAAGTCTTGGAATATCAAAAGTAAAAATATTCAGTACATGAAATTGTTGCCTGTAACAGCTACGCCATGATTTCCCATCAAATTATCATCAGTTATGCATTAACCCTTTCAGCCATATGCAGGGTTTTTAGGCCTTAGTGCAAAAATTGTATAACCATAATGAAATGATTATATCGCTGCTATCACAAGGTCTATTTGAATTCTTTTGGAGCCATAGTGAAGGAAACACCTGTGAGACATGTAAAGATATATAAACATCAGTATACGTGTTCCTAGTGAAGAATAAAGATAGCACATAGCACAAATGAAAAAAGCTTCATCCTCACCCAAAAAAACCCAAAAAGACAAACCGCTTTCAGGATGAAAATATCTCTTTGGAATGATGCAGCTGTAGCTCTAAACCTCAATCAGATCATAGTAAAATATGCAAACATTTTTGAAAAGGCCAACCCTGAAAAAGAGAAACATAACAAATGAGAGGTTTTACTACAGACAGTTCAGGAAAGGCCCAGTTTTTCCACCATTTGTTCTCAAAGTCTCCATTTGGGGACTTCAGGTTTTAAGAGCGAATATAAAACCAGAATTTTAATGATAGAGATTGCTCATATGGAGCTATGTTTCACTTTATTTGAACGAGTGATAAGTTATTTAATCAATAAAAAAAATCATATAATCAAAATCTCTTGACATGCTTCATGATTTGTTAAATAAATTAGCCTAATTAACCTGAATAAATGGTTGTCAATTAGCCTTTTCCTTAAAACTTGTTTTGTAAATGTTTTACTCTTGACACTTTAGCAGTGCTGTAAACCAGGCATTCATGTAGTTATCATTATCTATGAGCACTTTGTGGCTTTACATCCTTGGCTGACTCTGTTTGCACTCCCTGATTGACTGAGGGCCTCTCTTCATCAGTGCTTACAGATCAGATATTGGATGTTTGACCTGTAAGTGGTCTTATGTCTATGAAACATGTGGCCAAAAGGCTAATGGAAACTGTAATGCGATTTGTTACCCTGGCAAAGTTCACATTGCTTTACCTTTTCTGCATTGGAGTCTCTTTGGACATGAGGCTTCTCCAGGGGTGGGGGTAATTTGATAGCACTGCAAGCTAGCACTTAGAGGAACTTCATTGGCAGCTGCAAACCACAATCAGACAGAAATGGAAACAAAAAAATTGTTTCATGTAGTGACCAAACTATAATGAAAAATGTAATGCTGTAAAGCAGCAAAGGCGGAATGTGGCTGTGACTGATAGATATGGGAGAATGTTTTATCTGACCTAAGATTCAGCTGCAGTGTGACAAGTTCAATTGAAGGATGACACACTAGCCTTTGCTAGACTTTTGTAAATAAAATATTTACAAATAGATAAATTGTAGCCCATCTGCTTGTTTTTATGTTCAGAGATGATATTCTGCATACCTTGGTTGGAACCAGTGGTTTTTTGGGTTCTTGTTGCATTTCTGTAATGTAAAACCAGTCTGCCCATTCTCCTCTGACATAAACAAGACATTTTGGTCCAGACAACTGCTGCTCAATGGATATTTTCCTTTTTCCAGACCATTCTCTGTAAACCCTAGAGATGATTAAATCATCAGTTTCTGAAATACTCAGACCAACAACCTTGCCAAAGTCACTTAAATCTCCTTTCTTTCTTTCTTTCTCATTCTGACGCTCATTTTGAACTTCAAGAAGTCATCTTGACCATGTCTATATGACTAAATGTAATGAGTTACAATGACATGATAAAGTGACTAGTGAGTGTAGATCACAACTGCATATTTTCTTTTACTTTGTTATAAAACAGAATTTTTTACATTAAGATGAAAGCTAAATTGATCTGTTTCTATTCTAAAAGCATATTCTGAAACCTCTTTCTTCCTTCAGAGTAAATGCGTAACAAAAATTTTAATGTTAATTCAATGCAACTATTTAGTGAATCTGTTCCAAAATAATATGTTCTTTCCTTTTTCCTTCTTAAATTTAAAATATTTTCTGCTGTATAAATGGCTTCAGCTGGTTTGGGAGGTTTCATGTCTCTTATACTGCAACCAATACAGACGACAACATCATCATCCTCCATTCAAGCATTTTAATAAATGCACCACTAAGCTGTGATTTAAAGCCCTGAAACACATTATGAAAAAGCATGATTTCAAGCCTGCACTCAGCCTGGAGCGTGGCATCCCTAATTGGTCCTGCCTCCATTAAAGATAATGGACAACTCTTACAGATGTTGAGGCCTATTCAAAAAAAACTATTCACATTTCAGTGGTTACAGGCTGCAGTGAGCCTTTAAACAGCACTATTTAAACTTATTATAAAAGTTGGAAATTTTTACATCATACTATATCTCAATGTATGAGGGTGTCTTCAAAGCCTCAGATTTTACCATTTTTTCCACCCTGTAGGTCTCTTTAATGGGAACAGGCATTTATCTTTTGATGCAATGCAACTTGCCTTAATTTTAGCAAAAACTGGCACATTAAGTGTAGAGTGTGCCTGACACTACTATCTTCAAAATGTTGGTGCATAACATTTAGTAGAGCTGAAGGTGAGACCATTAGAGCAGATTTAACACAGATAGATATTATTTTCTGTAAACCATACTTAAACCATGGTTTTTAGCTATAAATATACAATTTGGTTTGATAATGTTTTTGAGGCACTTAACTATAAAGAGCTCTGGTTTGATCTATCTTAAGTGATGCTCAGAGGAGTGACAGTTGGAGACAGTATAAACTGTAAATATGCTGCAAATAAAATCCCAAAATTACGTTTTTTGGAACTATTTTACAGCACAGAGCATTTTTTTGTTTTGCCTCTATTCTTGCAGCCCTAACATCCTTCACAAGTAAGTGATAAGCAGTCGGTATCAAAACTGAAAAATAAATAAATAAATATGGAGAAAAAGAAATTTGCATTTGCAGCTCACAGCTTCTCATTAATCTCGTTGCTTTGGGTGCAATGTGATAAACGCAGGGGATCCAGATAAGCATCAACATCTTTATCAGATGTTCTGTCAGAGAAAGATCTTAGTAGATAAAACTCTACTCTGATCAGAATATCTCAATAAATCTGCCTCCATGGTCAACATTGGGAGCAGTTCCAATTCTGGTTCCATGCTGATGCTAGAACAGGTCCTCAGTTGTCCTTGCTAATAACTGTTTTGGTATCTATGAACTGAAATACAAAAATAAATTATGCACACGGGCTCAAATCTATAAATGCCAGAAATTTATTGACAATGTTACTAAATGTAGCTGCAAACAATGTTTAGAAATCCAGCAGGAAATGGTGATTGTGAATGTTGCTCTATACAGCACAATGGGTAGCATATACAAATCCCACTGTGAGGTTGAAATTCCAATGTTAAAAGAGCTACAATGTTCAAATGTTTCCAATCATGTTTGTTAAAAATCAAGAAAAGTTTACTGTGTTTTCATGATTAGGAAACAAATTAATCCTGATTCATAATGGAAACATAGACCTCTTCTGCACCCCGCTGTAATGCTTCTAATGTTTTATGTAAAGCATCTTGAATTGTTTTGTACATGATATGTGCTATACAAATAAACTTGCCTCGCCTCATTTGGTGAAACTCTGCCCCCTTGTGGTGATCATTTTTAAAGACCAATGCAAAAAACAACACCTTTAAAACCCACTCTTCTCAACTTTGGGAGGTTGTTACACTGTGCCACCCCTTAACAAAGGATAATTCAGCATCAGTATTGCATCCTGTCTTCTCTAGGCTCTCTTCAGCAAGTAAAAGTCATTCCTATTTTGTCTTTCTTTGCTGAATCAGCCAAAGTACGTGTCCAAAATGGCCAATGTGTTGATATCCAGTTGCTGGCAAGTGACGTGGTGCCATAAAGCAAAATGCAGCTGTAGGGTGATGCTCTGGGACAAAAAAAATAAGTTATGAAGTGCAGCCTTGGGACACTGAAGGGCAACATTGGCTACAGGAAAGTACATGATTAATGTTGTGGTCCATCATAGGTATGGAATTTTAGGATCAGAAAGTTATGTAGTGTTACTTTAAAAGCTGTATTCACATTTAAATACATTTTGCAAAGCTGTGTGGAAAAAAAATCTGTTCCACATGACAGACAATAAACAGAAATAAACAGACAGGAAGCACAAAATTTTAAAAATTACAAATACAATATTTAAAAATACAATTGATTTTGCACAACATTACGGTAGTACCATCTTGTTCTGGTCTTATCTAACAAACAATATTGCCATGTTTCTCAGTTTTATTCAGTGTGACATGACACATTGTTTTTATGGGGAAGGTTGCTGTCACCTTGAAGATTCCAATGACCAATGTAGTTGGTCTGCACCAATGTTTGGATGGGTGGTACATGTCAAAGCAACATTCACATGAATGCAAAACCCAAGAATTTGCCTGCAGAACCTGAGAGATAACTAATGCAGTCCATGTACTTGTCAGTGGTTTTAACGATGTGGCTGAACATCATATATCTCCATCAGCTGATGCTTTTATTGATATCAGATGTGGTTATCATTTAGTTAGTGGGAACATGTGTATCGTTGACAAGGGGGCCAGGGAGAAAGGGATTAGATAAGTAAAGTAATGCTGGCTATAATTCACAAGAATAACAGAGATAAAAGGGAAAGATTGGAGAAAAAAATAAACATGGATTGTAATGCAGCAGCTGAGAAAACAGAAGCACGATGAAGCACAATTACCTCCCTGGTTCTTCATTTCCCACAAGCAGCCGGTTTCATTCTTTTCCACTAATCCTGCTCTTTCTGTAATTATTCATCCAGAGACAAAATGATTTATTCATTCCTGAAAATTTCTCATTTTGCCTCTCTTTTGTTGAAGAACATCGAACGACATTTTTGCTGATGAAACTATAACAAACACGACACCTGGATGGTATATTTCTTTGCAGCTCCATTGAAGCAGCTGTTCATTAAATGTGCCCTTTTAAGGGGACACGGTATGTTAGAAAAAAGGAAAAAAAAAAGACAACTTTTTCTATGCCTGAAAGCATATTTAGGAGTCTGAAGTCACTACTATCCAGAGTTGGGTAGACTAGCCAAAAATTATACTTAAGTAAAAGTACTGTTATTTTAGAAAAACATGACTCAAGTAGAAGTAAAAAGTAGTCAATGGTCTTTCATTACAAAACTTTTGAGACCAGAGCCGAGTAAAGGACACATGAGCAAAGTGTTTGACTGAACATCTTGCTGAATAGTCAAACTGTATTACAAGGCTGTCCACTGCCAAAACTAAGCTTATTACAACTTATCGCAAGGTATTTTTTTCAAATTCAAAGTTGGGTTTGGTTGGCTGAATTATTGACTTGTCTGGGCAGACACAGATGATATAGCTGTTCTTTATTATAGTCTGTCAGGCAAACATAGTTTGAATGCATGGCCAGGGGGTCTTCCGTGGCTTCTGTCTCATCTTCTGGCTACATGGCTACATTTGATTTGTGAAACGGTCATGTCGAAGTCTTTCTAACAAAACAAATGGTTCGTGCTTTAATACATGAACAAAAATAAAAGTAATGAGCAGAAAGTATGCCATTGTAACAGAGTAGAAGTAGTGTTTCTTCTAAATAAATGTGGTCAAGTGAAAGTAAAAAGTACGTCCTATTAGAAATACTCTTAAAAGCAACATTTATGTAAAAATGTACTGAAGCTGATGTAATGGAGTAGACTCTTTTTTTTTTACAACCCACCTCTGCTACTAAATCACTCAGAAAAAATAAAACAAAAAAAACAACAACTTAACACTAGCACTTTGCTTTGGGCAAAGGGTTCAGATTAGCATTGATTTGCTACATTAATCACTCCCTGTAATAAACTCATCTTTATTTGATGAGCTATTACAGGGATTATTTTAATAATCTTCATCTTATTACACACACTCCCCCCCTCTCTTCCTTCTCCTTCTCACTCCACCATTCTGTCCTACCTCCTCCCACCCACCTTCATTCTTTCACCCCAAACAACATGGCGCTTGACCACCCCCAACCCCCCACCACCATCTCCAGTTTGCATACAGGGAGAAAGTGGGGGTTGAGGACGCCACCCTTTTCCTCCTTCATAGAGTCCACACACACCTGGACCAGGAAAGCGGCACTGTGAGAATTCTTTTCTTTGCCTTCTCTAATGCCTTCAACACCATCCAGCCCCTCCTGCAGGACAAGCTGACCAGGATGCAGATCGATGCCCACCTCGTGCGCTGGGTCACGGACTACCTCACTGACAGACCGCAGTTTGTCAGGCTAAAGGACGGCACATCAGACACTGTGACCAGCAGCACAGGAGCACCACAGGGTACTGTCCTGTCCCCCCTCCTCTTCAC
>JBBBVU010000004.1:5395432-5417586 GCA_037177055.1 Atherinosoma microstoma
GTACCTCCGCCATTAAATACCATTTTGAGCACTTTGTTGTCCTGCACTTGTGTCCACCACCTGACCCAGTCCTGACAACTGGTGGGTCTTTAATCTGGATGTAAATAAACTGAGGGTACATGGCTGCTTGTGGGTTGTGGGTGGCTTTCTGGGAGTTTGTTCCAGACATGTGGATTAGGTTGAAGACAATGAAAGTAAACTAAACATGGTGCATGCCCACTGTTCAATTTTTCGTATTTTATTTGTGTGTTTGTTTTTTACGGAGCCCGTAAGGGGACACAGAAGGAAAAAAACAATCTATATTGATTTCTCGTGCGCACGAGAAAGTACCTGGTGCTCACGAGACAGTATCTGGTGCTCACAAGAAAGTATCTGGTGCAAACAAGAAAGCTTCTGTTTAATTTCATATTCTTTGTGTAGGCTAATCCTCAGACATGTTAGCCGTGGTTTACTGTCATTGTTTTGCTGTCTTGGTAGTTATAAAGCATCATCTGGTAACCATTGTAAACTTCTTAAACTGTTTTGTTTTTTAGATTGATATCAACGTCATAAATGCCATGACTGATGAGGACCTAACCCCATACATCCAGAGATATGTAGATCTACTAGCCATAAAAACATTCTGTCGGCAAAGAAGTGCGTCTTTTGAAAGGCCAGAAGTGTCAGTTCGCATGCAGAGAGTAAAAGACAAAATTCATGGAACAATGGAAAATGGCTTCCTCTAGTGACACAGCTGGTTCTGGTGTTGGAAATCGGCATGCAGCAAAAGACAGTCAGTGGATTGAAATGGGATAGCTCCACTTTTCTGATGGCGATTATCACAAGGTTCGAACAAGACATGGAGGTGGAACCCGGCACTTGTCTGTCCAAAAAACTGTTTCGATGGAAGAGCTGTTGGAAACAGGAAAAGTCTTGTTTTTTCCAAATTGACAGTCTACCAAAGGAACAGTGGAGGACTGCACGTTTGACATATGTGATTTTAGCCACAAGATAGTTCCTCTTGAATGCACTGTGAGCCAGCTGTATGAGCAGACAAACATAAGGATACTGCACGTTTACCTATGCTCCCAACAAAAGGGCAAATAGGATTTCCCTGAAGATGTAATTCTTTCCGAAACCTTCAGATTTTAAGCCCACTGAGAACAAAGCAAAAAAGATAATTTCTAGCACATTACTATTACCAAAGGATATTACTGTATGTTATTTAAACCCAAATCATGATGACTATAACATTTGCGTTCATGGTATACAGATGTTATTGATTCATTATTTTTATTTATATGAAATTATGCATCTTGACAAAAAGTTACCATTTGACTACAAAAAAGATGATGCTGGCATATGCTGTTTCCTTGTCATTATCTTCCTAAATGTTCATCGTTTTTTTCTAGATGTTGATATAAATATTTATTTTGATACCTGCCTTAATATTCACTATCATTTGTGATATAAAATATATGTTTGAGCTGTTAAAGTATATCTAAAATAAATAAAATTCATATAAACCAGTTTGTACATTTAGAACAGCTTTTACAGTACCCATAAGCCTATAGATAACTATTTTTCTTATCTTTTATAGACCAGGAGGATGCAGAGACAGTCTACAAGGAGCCGAGCCAGGAAGTATCTCAGGAAGACTAAAAGTAATCATCAGATGAATAATACAGATAAATCATCAGATTCTGATATATCGCCGAGTGTCTCAACACCAGAAAAGCATGGAATTGTAAGTTTTAAATACAAGTTTATATAATTTTAGCAACCCAGTCTTTGATACATATGATATCATTTGTGTTTACAGAAAGTACAGCCACAACACCACAAAATTTGCAAATAAAAGCCGGTGGTACCTAATCTTCATTGCATATGGTAAATAATATGCACGCTTCACAAATAAAATTCATTAATCAAACAAAAAATGCATGACACCAGTCCCTAAAGATTCAGAGATCCATTGTTTTTCTTGTTTCTACATTTGCACTGTTTGGTCTATTTGAATTTAACTTAATTTGTCCTATTGTAAACATAATGACCAAACTATGTTGTAGATCCAATTACCTGTAAAGAAGTTGGTCTCAGAACAGTTCTTTGTGCAGTTTGTTCGTGGTTCAATACTTTGATCAAACTCTTAGTAGATGTAAACAGCTGTTTGAACTACCTTCTGAACAACTCTCATTCAATTCAGCAAACGTGCTGGCAGTCATCTTTAAACTCATTAAATAAATAATGTTCACAAGGGGAAACAAACAAAAGATGTGCAAATGATGAGTTTTAAACTCCAGGAAAATTCACTTATTTTTAAAACTAATTTGCAACACCAGTTTTGGGGAGAATTGGGTTTTTGATTTTGCTCATTGCAACATTCTTCTGAGTTCAAACTGCATCTAAGCTTGGTAATGAGGAAAATGGTTTGAGCTGAAGGCTACATTTACTGAAAATGTATATACTCAAAGAAAATAGTCTCATGCTATTAAAAATATTTATTTCTGGCATGACCATATATACATCATAATTAAGATAAGACTAAGCTAAACAACACTAAGGTTATCCTTTTTATGATAATTATCAACAGGTAGAAGAATCAAGGAAGCAGTCAAGACCCCCCTCTGAGATCCTGCATTCACCATCCTCCGATGATGTCAGGACTGATTTGCATCAACCCACAAGCAGCCATGTACCTGGAGATGCTGAAAGGTTTAATGATGAGTATGACTCCCATCTTGCCCAGGCCATCAATGCATCTCTTGACGATTTTTTTGAAATACAGTTTGGGCCTGTTTCGAGTTGTGATGGCGATAGTCTAGACTCCACCCTTCCCTGGAATCCAGATAACCTCAACACAAATCAGGTAAAATGTTAGTTTATTTTGTTTGGTTTAGTTTTTTTGTTATTTTTTGTTTAAATGAAAAAACTGTAATTCTTTTTTAAAATCACGTTATATTTTCTAATAGAATATTTGTCATATAGCCTACATTCAAATGTTGTCAATTTCATTACAGAGAAATCAAACATTTCAAATCCCAAATCCTGTTTAATTACAATTTGTTTAATCAATCTGACTCTAAAAAGATTAATTAATTAATAATTAGTTTGTTGAATGTTGTTTTTTCTAATGATTTGATTTATAATGACAACTAATTACTTTGTTTACACATTTTTCAGCATTCAACACTGAATGAAGGACCTGTATCATCAAACAGTAACCCAGCATCACCAACCCGGTCTGTAAAAGAGATATGTGTTACAATAAGACAAATCAATGTCAAGTACAGCAAAGTGTCCCTATTTTAATTTTAAGTTATGAGAGGGCTTGGAATTAGATATGATAGTCTGTTATAAGAAAAAAAAGCCTTACAACATTCATTGTTAGCAGTTGATTAGCAGTTGATTTTGCTTTGCCTGTTCCTAGCCCTTTACTTGATTTATGGATTCATAAAAACCTGAATAAGATTTGTCCTATTGGATTTTTTTTCTAGATTTAAGAAAAACAAACTAACACAGCTATGCAGTAACATGAAACCTTTGGGGATATGTAACATGTTTCTATACCCCACCTGGATGATGCTCATGAAGCAAAACTGAATCAGACTTCTGTCAAAAAATGCACCATCGAACAAACCACGGTCCTTTAGGTCAACAAACAGAGATATGTGGAACTCCATCAATTCTCTCCTGAGGAAACCCCACCAGCTTTCTATGCTTTGATTAGATGTGCTGGTCCCTTCAATGTAGCTGTCAATAGCAGAGCCATCGTGCATATTCCGATGCAGAAAACGCTGGAAGTCTCTCCCTCCTTGTTCTCGGTGCCCCGGTCACCTCGGACAATCCTCGGACACCCACCTAACCTCTCAGCTGCATCCATGTAATAACCACCAATAATCTTTGGGTCACTGCTTGTTGTTAATGCATTTAACCAGATGATTTTCCGTGAAAATCCATCAATGCAGCCATTAATACAGATGCCAAAATATGCTTTAGTTTGTCTTAGGAATCTAAGTGCCAAATATAATTGGGCCCCTGAGCAAAGTAGCTGCAGCGATGGAGACGTCTGGTCCGTCTGAGTTAAACGCCTCTTGGATCAAGTTCTTGGAGAATTAGACGGACGTCTTCTTTCCTTACATGTAATCCATTTTTGAAGCACTTCACATGCATCCACCAATACCCACTGAGTTGGCCAGATGTTTGTAGCTGTCCTTGAATGAAAGTAGTAACTTGATCTAATGTAGTGTATGCCATGCGCCGAAACAGACACAAGACTTCAAAACCCGTTTTAAGTGTCTTTCGGAGATAATATAAGAGTGATGTTCGGCAAGCAAAGCTGTAATGTCTTTGTAGGCGAGTCCAATGTTGAAATAAAGCTCAATTAAATTACACATTGTTATTTCATTTCCATGTAGGCCTTTTTGACTGAAATGCCCACCAGATACTTTCTCGTACTCAGATGATATTTTCTTATGCGCTTCAGATACTTTCTCATGCGCACAAGATACTTTCTCGTGAGCACGAGAAATCAATATAGATTTTTTTTCCTTCTGTGTCCCCTTACGGGCTCCATAGTTTTTGCTTCCTCTTTAGGACAATTCAGTTCTTTTGGGAGTCTCCATCCAAATGCAGAAAATGTTATTTCTGTGGTTCTTCAGGGCTAATGTATGAATTGTATTAGGTTAAAGGTTCAGTGCATAAGAAATACAGATATCTAGTGGCAAAGATGGGCATTGAAATAACTTCAAATTCCAAGCACTGTTGAAAATTCACGGTGGGCGTCAGTGCCCAAAATCCTTCCAGACAAGAACATGTTTTCATCTGTACGTGGATCCACTGGCCTCAGGTACAGCTATGACTGCACTACAGGTCTCTACTTCAAAATTGTGATTAAACACATTAAAGATTAGTCATGCTTAAGGACTGGAGTTTGGGTTTGGCTGAAAATGCAGTGTCCTAGTAAGGATAGCTGTCCAAGCTTGTTTGTATGTGTGTATTTCTCTGCTTGTCACTGTACTAGAAGGACATGCCAATCAGTATTGTCATCGAATGTCATCCCCACTAACCCTGGCTGGCAGATGGTTTAGCAGTAAGGGTAAGCATAAGAAAACAATGGGGCCTGCTGGGATTAGGACCAGAGCTGCTGTGTATGGATGCAAGTATATCTTCTCATAGAAAAATATTTGGAAACATAAGACAATGATGGGCTTTTCATTTATATGAAACATATGATTTCCAAAACCTGAATATGACAATGTTATGTTAACACCCAAATCAGTTCTCTTTCCACCCCCACATTTTATAATATGAAAACAAGTAAAAATTTAAATATGTTCCATAGGCTGATGAGACTCTTTATTGGGACCCCCCCCAAAAAAAAAAAAATCTGTAAAAAGCTTCTTATATAGTTTGAAATTATTTTATTTTCTTGATTGTTGAAAATCTTGGGACAAAGTATTGTGGCATAATCTGATACTTGTGTGTCTTGAGGTAGCCCATAATGGAAATTGAGGGGTTTTAAGATCAATATCTTGCAAATCCTTCTAATCTTTCGAATATTTCCATAGAGTGTAAAGCTATCCTCCAGAATTGGCTAATATTTCATTTAAACCATTGTCTACTGGTGGACTGCTTCTGAAAGTGCCACTGGCTGTAACAAAAGCCTAAAGCATGATATGTCCTCCACTGTGCTCAACAGTAAACCTTGGCAACTTTTGATTTTCCTGACTTCTCTGTGGTGATTATGCAATAAATGTATTAGTTTACGGACTCATAAACATTCACATTTTAGTATCTGATAAAGTTTCATGAACATTTTCTGTAGTAAATCGGAGGGGTTTAATTTTTTAATCTTTTCTCTGTTTTTGATAATCCTACAGACCCTTCCCTGGCAGTTTTTTGGTCCTCCAGACTTTTTATTTTTTTTGCACTTCATGATAATTGCTAAATGCCATTTCTCGAACCACTGCATGTGTGTGTGTGTGTGTGTGTGTGTGTGTGTGTGTGTTCATAGAGCAGTGTATAAATTGATTAAATAAAATAATATAGTGTTGTAAGTCAGCATGTTCCTTATTTTTCAGGTCAATCAAATGATAGTTGGGCACATGCACGAACTCTAATCATCCAAACATCCATGTAATCATCCGTTTCCACATTTGCCTCTGATTACTACCAGGGGGATGGTGTTCCGTGTGCATGTTGGCAAAGTCTCTCTTATTTGGCGTATATACACACATACACATCCACAAACACAGAGTGTGAGAGCGGGGGAGACATATAGAGAAACCGGCACATTAAGCGGATATCTAAACACAATTCAATACAGTCTTTCACACACAAGCACTCATGTGCACAAAAACACACAGTCATAGACAGCAGCGCCAGAAGCAGCTGACAGGCCCCAGTTATCAGCCAGGGCAGGGTGCACCAGATAAGGGTGCCGCGAGGGATCATAAACCCTGCTGCGCACAGAGTTAGGGAGAGAAAACACGGCAGAAGGAGGGATGAATCAGAGATGAAAGACAGAAGAGGAAAAAAATACAACACCCATGTCAGAAATCATAAAACGCTCAGACGAGGAGATAAGGTGAATCAGAGAGGTGGGGCAGCGGGGTGGGAAAAAAAGGGTCAAGTTTGTTGCAAGAGGTTGATGGAGGGGACAAATTCTACAGGGAAACGGAGAGCCTACAAGAAGATGGAATTAAAAAAAGGCTATTTTACCTCCTGGTTCTGAAAAAAAAACCACACACACACACACACACACACACACATTTACTGAGTATACAACCTTTGCTTAATAAAGCCTGCTCTAGCTTTGTTTGCCAATATGTCAGCCATCTTTTCCCTTCTTCAGCAACTTTTGATCTAATCCCTGTAAATCAAGAAGAAGAAGAGTTGGCATTGGTTGTAAGGGGGGGAAGTCGAGGAAATTGAAAGTACAAACCCACCATTCAACACACACAAACGTACGACAACGCGTATGCTTGGGTAAGGGTTTGTAAATTCTATGGCAGATGTATATATATCATTATGCTCTCACACATGCTGAACATGAGATAAATCCACTTTGCAACCTGCCTCCGGCTACCAGGAAGAAATAAAACAGAAGCCGAGTGTCAGTCAAGTCATGCAGCAGATGCCTTTTACTTAAGTGTGAAGTGAACACTCGCATACAGATGAATGTGTAGGAAGGAAAACTCACACCCGCAAACCATCTCAAGTTGAGCAGATGTGTTGATTCAAGTGCCATTTCACATCCCACCACTCACAAAGACACAAACACACACACACACACACACACAAAGCATATAAGTAAACCCATTAGTATTACCTCACTGACAGGGCAGAGCAAAGAATGAGGACTAATTTTTATTGATGTGTTACAGACCATCAACCCTCTGAGGCTTCACTCAGCTGCCTGAACTGAGATCCAGTTCACACCCGAAACTGGAGCTGATAAGACAATGAGAGCAACCATGCATCATGTATCAGCCTGGTAAACATAATGGGAGTAAAATGAAGCAGTGGCAGAGAGATGAAGAAATACTGAAACAACCACACAGAGCACCACTATCAGTAACAAAAAGTAGAAAAAAGAAAAGATATAAAGTGTTGCTGTTATGAAGCTGAAAACTCTCTATGGGCATTCCAGGCTTTGATGATGCAGATGGTCTATGCTTTCTAGCAATAACTATTCTTGCTTTCTTTTAACCATGATCACAGTTACTCACCAACCTGAGACAAGACTTTTTTTAACTTGCTAATGTATAAATGTCTCAAAAATGTTTGGAACGATTGTCAATTGCATGCATAGACTCCCCATATAATAAATCCTTCTGATGTAAGCTGCAACACGAGTTTGTGATTTCTTTAGTTTTAAGTTAAACATTTTTTCGAACTTATCAGAAAATTTGCAGCAGGTGTTGAAATTGAAAATTTTTAGTGTTTTACAATGAATGTGTAGCATGAAGATTTGATTTCTTGCATTAGTAAATTTCTATAATTGGAACATCAAAGAGCAGCAGCATTATCAAAAGTGGGAGATGGGTCCTGGTACGTTAACATAGTCAGAATTGATGATCCAGAAATGTTTGAACTGTAGTTAAGAGCAGGTTTTAAATCATGAAATCCCCTTTAAACATACATCTACAAACTTAATATGTCCTATTATTGATGCATGTGTTTTAGGACAGTTATGGCCAAAGAATGACATTAAATTTGCGTTTGTTGGAAACTTGCAAAAGGCCACTCAAGTTGCAAAGAAAAAATATGTCCAAAAACATAGCATTCTGCCAGGGTAGAAAAATCAGTGACATGGATTCCTATGCATCCAGCTAAACAGCATGCAAGTTACAGAAGGGAGATCTTCAGGAATACAATAAGTGCAGCTCTATACATGTAGGCACAGCAAGATTTTTACTTCAACAGTGAAAAAAAGACAGCCAGAGCGCTGTGGAGCGGGCAGGGCTACAGGGAGAGCAGATCTCAAGCACAGCTCGACACAGGTCCGACAGACTGCTTTCATCTTCCCCGCTTGTCTTTGTCCATTTACATCCTTCACTGGGATGCTGAAGTGCTCCCAAACAAGAGATCTTAAGAACAGAAGAGGGTCTTCAAGCTCTGGTTTCTCCTTAAAACTGCCACTAGCCATAACGTCCGCTTGCAACACTTTCACTCTTCGGTTTGGAAACTTCAGTACACCTCTGTTCCATACCGTTGTTGCTCACTTAATCTGCTTCACGGCAGCTGCTGACAGGTTTAGCCCTGTCACTGAGGAGTATTAATATATACATATCATTTTTACTTTCAAGTATTTCAGTTAATAAGTGGAGATTCAATCTATGAAAGCAACAATGACTAAGCTAAGGCCCTGATTTACTAAGATCCCAAATGACGAGTGTAATATTGCGTGCGCCGGAAATAAATTGCGCCTGTTGTGTTTCCATGATTTGCGGGTGATCTACTAAGATTGTTTACGCAATTGATTACGGGCGCAAACAACCTAATTTAAATGAGGATATAGCATGCACAATTGATTCGCTGTGTAGAAGGAGAGCAAGAAGGGCGCAAACGGAAAACTAATAGAGATTGAAATATTAGTAGAAGAGGCAAATAGAAATATAGCAAAGACATCTTAATGTGACCAGAAGGACTGCAATATGGGAGGATGTTTGACAAAAAGTAAATGCAGTTTGAAAAACAAGAAGAACAAGATATGAGGTTAAGAAGAGATGGCAAGATATTAGATGAAGAACAAAAAAACCCCAAAGCTCATAATAAACTCTCGGCAAATAAGACAGGTTATCTGTTCCTCACTTTCTGTAATAACTGGATCTCTTACGGGGCATGACACGCTAAAGTCGGTTGTAGGTATGTGCACAGACTGAAATGTGTTATGTTAATGAAATCTTTGTTTTCATTAACATAACAAATATGAACGCACCTTCTTTTGACAATGTTTGTCTAAACAACAGTTGTGATTTTAACATTCAAACCAATTATTCGTTTTTATGTAAAGATTTCGTTCCAGAAGTTCCAGAGCCACCCACCGCTCATGAGAAAATATTGTGAATCAGACTGATGCTTGTCTGAAATTTTCTCTCATCCAAGCTGCAGAGTTTTTGCATATCTCAGCCAGTTAACGCCTGCCTTTCAGAAGCGCTAAATACAGGTGCAAAAACAGCCAGCGCAATCAGTTCCACGTTTAGTAAATCATGTTGCGTGTGAAGCTGATTTATTTGCACCCACTCTTCCCAGTATTTTCCAGCACTATTTTGCCAGTTTAACAGGCGCATTCCTAGATGTGCCAGGTTAGTAAATCAGCTGCAGCATGTTTTTGGGCCTGTTTGCATGCGTTTTAAGAGGCACAAACCTTTAGTAAATCAGGCCCTAAAAGTAAATCTGGGCTGATATACGTCATGTATAATGTATATTGGATCTTCATGCTTGATGCTTTTGTGCAAGCTTCTGTAAGATAGAATTGTTATTTACTCTTAATCAGACTAATGGTGCAGATATACAATGTTTGGAAACAAACAGGAAAGAACACTTGGGAACAATTTGTCAGCCCTGACATTCTCAGTATTCTCAGAGCTGCCAGTGAGTTATGACTTATCAGCTGTTTTTACATTCAAATATCACCTGAAATTTCCAACATAAACCGGAGGAGTGAAAG
This sequence comes from Atherinosoma microstoma, assembly GCA_037177055.1. Classification (NCBI taxonomy): domain Eukaryota; kingdom Metazoa; phylum Chordata; class Actinopteri; order Atheriniformes; family Atherinidae; genus Atherinosoma; species Atherinosoma microstoma. Next base: position 5,405,589 of record JBBBVU010000004.1, read on the forward strand.
ATAACACGTACAAAAGACACACATTTGGAAATCACAAACCAACGCAAAAGTGAGGAAAGAAACAGTAATCTATTTGGATTTTCTGAAATCAACACTGCTCCTCACTCAGTCTAATTTCAAGGCTGGCTGCCTTAAAATGGGCCACTTTTCTCCTGCAGAAGGCTCAGAAATATAAGGTGTGCTGACATCAGTTTGAGCCTGGCTTTGACAGCACGTCCCTTTGAAGCTCAGACACTGATGGCATCACTGAGCGTCATGTGTTGTGTTCTCATGTTAACTCTCAACAGCTTCAAGGGCATCTTATGAAACAGAGTATGTGAGTACCACAACCCAATTATGCTTGACTTTGCTCATATCAGTCGCTCTCTTCAACAAAGCAGAGACAACAAGGGCTGCGATATAACTAAGAAGCGCTGTCAGGCTTGTCAAAGGAAAATGTGGGAAATAAGAAGTTTCTGACCTCATTTTAGTGGTGCTTGGCACAGCCATGATTAATTGGTGTGCCTGATTTCAATTTAACTCAGTTTGCAGCAAGTTTTAAAGATGATATGAAATGTTGTAATGAGTGCATAGAGAGTAAGTTGACACTGACCCACAACACAGATAGAGGCCGGTCATTTGCATAATGATTTGCTGGTAAACGTCAAACGGTGGGAAAGGACGGATAAAAAGCCTGCGCACAGTATTCAGTTTCTCTCCCAGGTGTTCAGTTTTTTTTTTAAAAAGAAAGAAAGAAAAGATATATATATATATATATATATATATATAGGCATAATTGATGATGTATCTATTTTCATTTTATTTTCATGCATGAATGTTCACTTTCTCACCATATAAAAAAATTTGCTTGTACTGCAGGTGCTGCACACTCATTTATCAGTAGAGGCCATGCACTATCACACAAAGAGCTAATTAAAAACCATAATGTGGTTCATAATCTTTCAAGCCAGGGTTCATTATTTCTTTTACCCAAAGAAAGGATTCAGATATTTTCAGCTGCACCTCACAGCATCAATAACTTGTGTTGGAGCTTTCATCAAGCTAAGGGTTGTCCACAAGAACCATGAAGATATGTTTTTACATAATTTCCCGAAAAACACAGACAGAGAGGAGAGGGGGGGGAAGAGAAACATTGGAGCTGTGAATGTCGTGCTACAAGCTTTAGCAATAAAAAGCACACAGCTCGTGTAGTTCTGTCAGAGTCCCGTGTCTGCTTCACTTTGTTTACGACTGTATATACACTCCAGCTTCCTCACACAGTCAAAAGACATGAATGAGTGTGATCCATTCTTTTCTTTTCTTTTCTTGGCGTTCATAAAAGTGTCCCGATACCAAGCAACATTCCGTTGGTTGCCACGGGCGCCTTATCTTCAAAATGCTGAAAATTAAATAGTTTCATGAGAACGTCTGAATTTACATCGCGCCTCCAAAAGCTCTGTAGTAGTAGGCTGCTCTGCTGTCAGGCATGGGCTCTGCACATTAACACAGCATGCAGACTGCATAGTGCAGCCACGGGGAGGGGGGGCGGGGGCTGGTAGACACGACTAGAAATACCAGAGAAATACATATCCACTTATTAATACCTCATCAACTCACATAAGTCAGCGCTATGAACACTTTCCTTCAGTTCACACTTTTAACTCTGGTCTCTGTTGTAGGTTTCTACTGAGTGACCTTACGAAAATTATATTTATGAAATATAATCTACTGCCATCAGCGTATTCAGGTCTCTGATAGCGGAATGATTTCACACAGCAGCTGATCGATCAGAGTGATCAGTTCATAATTACCTTCCACTAATCTGTAAAGGCAAATAAAAGAGTTTCAGTGGGGAGAAAAGGAATCCAATTTGGTTCTAAAGCGACCGGTTTTATTCTATGAAGTTTAGAAGCGGCAGCAGCAGAGGTCTGCACTGGGACCTCTGCATAGTTTTTATTTTCATTAAACAGTATAGATTTTTATGGCGACAGTATAAATATCCTTGTCTTCTTTTCGTATGCACGTGCATGTTGCACACAATGGTAGCGTACATGTGGTTGATGCAACTGCGGTGCAGACAGAAGGCAGAAATATGACTCATAAACTCTGCTCCACCTTCCTCTGCAAGTAACTGCAGAAACCTTTCAGCGGTTTGGGTTTCAGCGAACTTACTGATGTGGACATTTATTCCTACAAGGTCCTGCATGTTGTAAAATCCAGCATGGATCCATCTTTATAAAATCCTTTATTTTATAAATAAAGAATATTTCCACATTATCTGATCCAACGATCTGAATCTAAGAATATAAAGTGTAAAATCCTGTGTAGTCAGTATAACCTCCTGCAGTAGAAAAAAAAGATAATTTATTCCTTGAATGTTAGAATCTAAAGATTGCCACTAAAATACGGGCGGCTGTAGCTCAGGTGGATAGAGCTGTCATCTACTAAACAGGAGGTCGGCGGTTCAATTCCCCTAACTACATGCCGAAGTGTCCTTGGGCAAGACACTGAACCCTACACGTTGCCTCCCGATGTGCCTATCGGGTGTATGAATGCTTAGAGCAGCACCAAGTATGTATCAATATAGGTGCTGTATGAATGTGTTGTGTGAATGGGTGAATGAACATGTAGTGTCAAAGTGCTTTGAGTGGTCACATGACTAGAAAAGCGCTATACAAGTACAGTACAGTCCAAATAGGCAAAAAATTAAAAACTCAAATTCAATTTCAATTTTAATTTATTCTCCTCCAACATAAAGTTCAGGTAACTCATCCTACTGGTCTGTCATGTAATGTCTGGAGTTTGGGCGAGGAATGAAACCAGGCAGAGTTTTGGTAAAAAGGTGTTTCATAAAAAAACATTGGTATCAGTAGGTACCCAAATTTCAAGTATAGTATCGGGTTGGAACCCTAAAAAAGTGGATCGGTGCATTCCTACTTAACTGTATGTTGCATTAACACAGTTGACAACCATTCGGGTTGTTGTTCTGTGTGCTTTTGTGTTGTTGAATAACTTTCCTCTCCAGATAAAACTTCTGTTCATGGTCTTGGATTTTGTTAAATGAATTTCTAAATAAATGTGACTTATAGTCCAGTGCGACATATATGGTTTTTACCTCTTCGTGGCGCATTTTTTGACTGATGTGACTTATACTACCGAGTGACTTATAATCCGGAAAATATAGTACATGGGCTTCAAACCGAGGCTTTCTGTGTGGAGTTCACATAATTTCCCTGTGTAAGCCTGGTACTCCGGCTTCCTCCCACAGTCTAAAGACCATTATGTTAGATTAATTGGTCACTCTAAAGTCTCCCTAGGAGGGAGCTTGAGTGGTTGTTTGTCTCTCTGTGTTGGCCATGTGATGGACTGGCGACCTGTCCAGGATGTACCCTGCCTCTCACCAGATAATCGCTGGCATAGCCTCCACCTTCCCTGCAAACTTGAATTGGAATGAGAGGTACAGAAAATGGATGGATGGCAATAGTAATTATTGTTACTAATAGTGGAGAAGGGGTAGGATTAAATAAGCTTGTGCTTCTTCCTACTTCTTTTTGAGCATATTGTAAAGTGATTATGACTATAGATGGTTTTGTCTTATTTTGTTACATTTTTTTTCCTTTTTTTGTCATAAAATGCTCAAAATAAAGAATTAATTCCTGCGACCCTGAATTGGATTAAGTGGTACAGAGAATGAATGAATTAATGACTGAATAAAGAATTAATTTATCCATTTTACCCCTCTTCTGAGTCTCTAAAAGTCACTAAAATGAAGCCCTTACATTTGAGAAGCTTGAACGTAAAGTCAAACAGAAGTAAACCGCTGAAAAGTGAAAACCAAACATAACCTTTCCACTCCTAACTTGAAGCCCACCTAACAGCTTGCTGGCCAGATCCCGCTGTGTTGCAAAGGAGGAGGAGGACCCTGGTGGAGTTGCTCTGGTTCAGGTGCTCAGAGGAGAGGCGGCCAGATGGAGGTAACCTCTGAACATCAGCCCCAGCAGTGGAGGTGTAGGGGGAGGAGGGGAGGCTGTGGTGATACCCTGAACGGAACACAGAAAGAAAGATGCTTTTAAAATGCTACCATTAACACTGTTGAGATGCACCTGACAACCTGGTGTTTACAGCTTTTACATCTACAAATATTTGCAAAAGTCCTATTTTAATGAAAATTTGAGCATCTCTAAAGTAGTTACTTAGTAAGATTAGTAGGATATAAGACTGAGACTTTGCAGCTCTAGACAAAAAGGGTAAAAGGTTTTGGAAAATAAAAGATGAAAAAAATGCTTTAAGTAATAAAAAAAAAAGTCTTATCAGGGTATTTTCCTCCAGCATTGCTGTAAAAATGCTGCTCATTCTAAAAGCCACATCCACCAAGTTTGTGTGTGTGTGTGTGTGTGTGTGGCAGCTGGAGAACAGTAATGTGTTATCCTAGTTTTTCCAGTGTGCTATATATAGCGGCTGGTCCACGGCCATGCTCCTGTGTTCATGGCTTCTACAAGTGTGTGTGTGTGTGTGTGTGTATCTCTATCCGCCAGCTCTGTCTTTATCTGCCTTTCTGCTGCAGGCCATTCAGCAGCACTCACACACACACACACAAAAACACACACTTGTCCCTGACACACAACCTGCAGCTAGTTTCTCTCTAATGAGCAGCCATTGTTTAATCAATCAGCCGACTATGCCTCTTGTTCTCCTGCTGTATCGCTTGCGCTCTCTCTTCTTCCCTTGACCACACACACAAACACACACTCTCTATATATGGTTTTTGTTTTGATTTTTTTTTTTCCAGGAGTGGTTGGTCAGTTCAGAGTCAAATAGCCAACCCGAAGCACGTAGCTTGACCTCCTGGAGACATGAGAATGGCAGTTTTTTCTCAACAGCTATAAAGTGATTTTTTGGAGTGTTAAGATTTGATTTAGATTTCAGGGCTGGTTAGGGATTGGAGTGCGGGTTACAGTTTGGTGCTGATTGCGACCACAGCTTCCTGTCACTCTCAGCTCTTTAAGTCAAAATTTTCTCCCAAAAAAGCTTTAAATTGAGGTAAGCTGCTAGTATTAAAGCTCAGCTCTTGATCCCGGGGGCACTCTCCAGTATTAATGTTACAATACCTGACACACTGTGCACATTTTTAGAAATCTATTTGCTGTTTGCCGGTCTCTGCTTTCATATGACACATATGACGTATAGTGTGGTTTGTTTGAAGCGAGGAAATTAGCAGAAGCTCTAAAGTGGAAAGTGTTCTTCTCATGTTTTTTGTTGCCATGTAGATGCTTGGAGTTCCAACTGTGTTTGGTTTGGATGCAAATCAAATCAAATTTTATTCATAAAACACTTTTCATAAACGAGTAACACAAAGTGCTTTAAAAACACAAGCCATCACACACTCAAGATGATTACAGAACAGTTTAGGAAACACACACATAATCATACTTTCTTTGTCTCTCTCTCACACACACTAAGCACACAGAGCCCACCCCATCCTATCTTTAACACAATATGTCTGTAAAAATAAGAATATAAACAGATATATGTCTTGGCCCCGATGAACCAGGTGAGGAAATGATATCCTAGGGATCCTTAGGGATCCATCCCATCCACATCGAGAGCCATCCCACCCATGACCACAGAGGTCATTGCCATGGAAACAACCCAGATCAGAGCAAACAGGGTCCCAGACCGCAACCAGAAGCCTGCAGTGCAGGGCCCCCAGCCACCCAGACAAGGGCGATCACCGATGCTTGGTAGAGTCCTTTAGATGAGTTTTTCCCCGTGATTTTGGTATGCTACATGTTAGGATTGTTTCTTCCTAGTGTGTGCAAAGATCCTCTGCACTGCACGTATCTCATGCTGCCCCCCTGTGCAGGAGGCTCTCGTCAAGAAGAGGTACAGCAAGGTTTAACTTTTAAAGAAATTCTATGACATCTTTAGTGACTTATGCACATTTGATCATTTTTTTCTTGCTATAAAGTGGCGGCATCAGAAAAAGCAGAAAGTAACTTCAACCAGAAGAGGGTTCTTCATCATTCGCTGCATACGTAACAAACCAGACTGTATAGTAATATTAACTGGGTCTTACTGAATTAACCTAGTGGCCACTCATCAGTAATGTGCAACATCTGCAATCCAGGGATCCATCTTAAATTTCTATCATTTACGCCAGGGCTATTCAGTTCGGTCCCACGAGGGCCGCAGTCCTACTTGTTTTCTGTTTCCTTGCTCCAACACACCTGACTCAATGTAATAAGTCATTGTGTAGAACTTCATAGGTAGTATAAGCCATTTAAATTGAGTCAGGTGTGTTGGTGCAGGGAAACATCAGTGCTGTAACATCTGAATGAATCCCAGGACCTGTGTTTTCCCATCAGAACATTGAATTCATATGAGTGATATTCTGCAATTCTGCTGTGAGGGAGGGCCCAAGTCTCCAATGCCCTGCACACTGCAAAATATCAGCGAGAGGGAGTCTAGAGCTTTACAGAAAGCTTTGGACTAATAATGATGGTGGGATAATTTGAGAACATGCTTGGCCCTTTTATACTCTATGCATGCAAAACATTAATGTTAGATTTGTCCACATCCCAGACATGTCAAATGATGCAGAATAATGTCTCTTTTTTTGCATCTTACATTCAAAGTTATTCTTCATATCATTGAAACAACACTAAATGTTCCGTGCCTAGCCAGCTCTGGTTTTAAATGGGCAGCTGAGACTTATCAGCTCTTTAGCAAAAGTCTGAGTGGACGGTCTGAGTGCTACACAAATGGAGATAAGAGCCTATAAGTCAGTGGAGTGGTAGTAATAGCTGCATATGTTTCAATTTTAGCTTACATTACAGGAGCACCAGTCTCTCTTTCCCTGTTTATCTGGTCAGGATTAGAGCAGAAATACAGCAGTGTACAAATATTAAGCCTTTATATATTAAATATATGTATATACTTGATATATTTCCAGGAAACAAGACATGGGTGCAGCAATATAATGAAACAAATACACTATATTAGACAGAAACAGTTTTCAGAATTCTAAGGGGCTTGAAAGTGAATATTTGGTCTGAGCATCTTAAATCTCCAACATAGCCTGAACCCCTGAGGAGGATCCCTCCATCAGACCTGATGGATACCTCAGCATACCTCAGCATTTTCTCCCTGTTCCCATAAGAATGGCTTCTTGACAGTCACCCTTCCATGGAGGCTTCAGCCAACAATAGATGGACCAACTGAAGGTCCAGATGCATCTCTCAGGTCTTTGCTTCAGGACATTACTTTCAGATCCTCTCCATCTGCTGTAGATCATTTTTTAGCCCTAGCACTTCTTCTTTTGTCCTCCACTTCTCCAGATTCCTAAAATGTTTTAAGGAGACTGCACACCATGCTGAGATATGCCAAATTTCGGCTAATAGCTCTTTGAGAATCACCTTGTTGCTGCAAAACTATTATTTTCTGTCTGTGAACTGTGTCCTGTTTGGTGTTATTTAGGTGCAACTAAATAAATAGTTATTTGCTGACACAACAATGGTTCGATGTTAGGCTTAAAAAATTTTTTTCAGAAAATGTTCAGGTACAAGGAGGACTGAAAGTTTTTAGTTTTTTCTATGGAGAAAACAAAGCAGACAAAGCAAAACTTTCAAAGACCATAAGACCTTGCCAAAAACACTTTAAAAAATACAAGAAATCCTGTCTGTTTGCAAGCAAATTATAAAGAAATGAGGGCTGGATCAAGGCTTTGGCACAGCTCTAATCATTTTGCAGATGTCAAGATAAAGCCACAGTTTACTTTGATTTGGAATGTAGTGAAATCAAAACTGGAAGCTGTTTTCAGATAGCATCCATGTCGAAAACTGGAGAAAATCCCCAAAGTGAGGCAGATATGAGGAGGTGGAGTAGGTGGAGCTAAAGGACAGAGCGTGATATTAGTTTGAGCAGAAGGCTGGAGCCTGAGCCCTGGCCCTTTTTAGAGTCCAGTGAGAATTGATTAGCTTCCCATCCGCCCCAGTGAATATAGACACAGAGAAGACTGAGTGAGACAGTTACCCGCTGTAATGTGCAAAAGTGTTTTTCCTCCTTTTTAAGGCACTTGGTAATGTCTCATAAGAAAAAATAAATAAATAAAAGAGGTCTCCAGATTATTCAGCTGAAATTTATACCACAGCAGCGTTGGCTCTGCTACACCCTAAAAACCCTGCCAAGTCTCTGCAGTGTTTGACAGGATATATGCAGGCTGGAGGCGGCTTCTAGAATAAAACATCTTACAGTATTCATTATAGTGCCTGTGAAGTCTTAGGCTGTTAATTTTCACTGCTGAATATCCATCATCAATGCAGAAAAAGTTGGATATCTGCAGCAGTGAATGATGCAGCTGGACTGACTGTTGGAGACCAGAGGGATATCGATTTTCTGACTGTGTCACAATCGTTCATGAGCCTCTCATTTCTGCTCCCAAAGGGACGGTCAACACACTAATAATTCATGCAAATGTGATATTTCCATTCACTTCATGCGGTATTCATTATTTTGACAGCCAGGGTATGAATTAAGCAGTCATGGCTCCATGTCTTAAGAGGCACTTGATTTTCTGCAAATAAGCATCATAAACACATTAATGGTGATAAATAAACTTACATAAACTCTGACCTCACAACAGATCAGTCAAGGTATTAATTGTAAATATACCTTAAGAAAGAAATGGAGTTATATGTAAGATTTCTACAGTAGCTTAAAAGATAAAGGCAGCCTCACAGAATCAGTGAGTAGCTCAGTTTCTTTCTCCAGAACTGTCATAATGGAGAGGGGGAAAGAATACAATTTTTAAAAAGAAATTCAGACTTTGACAGATGCATATCCTTTAAAAATATGTTTTAAATGTTGTTTTGGTCAATTTTACACTGTAAACTTTTCCTATTGCATCCCACTGCAGCATCTTCATCAGTTCTTACAAGTTACAAGTGACAGTTGCCATAGAGACAGGATACTTTGAGGGAAATAGGTCTATTTATTGAAATATCCCGGAATTCTATCTTTGAATGGCTGAAACAGAAAACAAATATATAATAGGAATGAAGTGGTATCGTTCCAAGTATTCATGCTGTTTGTTTTTGTTGCGAGTCCATTTATGGGACTATGAAGTCAGAAGTGGATTCAGAAAGTCATTTTTAATTAGCTCTCCAGCAGGTGGAGATAAGAAACGTCCTCCTCTCATGCAGTGTGCGTTTGTGTGAGCGTGGCAGACAATGAGAGTTGAAGCAGGGAACAAAGAGAGAAGAGGGAGAATTCATTAAGTCTCCTGTCCTATCTGTCCTGTATAAATGCTAAGTTTAATGAGCCTCCCTTATTAGCACTTCTTCTCTGGCCCTCGCTGAGCGAGTCACCACACATGGTGACAACTCTGAAGGCAAACATAGTTTCTCTCTGGATAAAATCTTGTTAGCCCTTTCCTCTAAAAAACAAGAATGTCAAAGAGATTAGTTTGTGCCGGTGAGCTTCGGACTCCTCCTCCTCATCTCCTCTTCCACTCTCCTGCCCTTTCTCTCGTCTTCTCTTCTTTCATCTGTACATTATTGTCTTTTTACGCCCGCAAGCCATGACTGCCTTCTCCACATCCTCCTCTTCATCTTATCCTTTCTTCCAAAAGATTAAGGTGAACAGGATCACAAAGGAGTGGGAAGCATTTTGGTCTTTACACAATAGCGTCTGTAGTGAATGAGGAGAGTAAGACGAGTGGAAGATTGATGGGAGAGATCAAGGAGAGGAGAAAGGGCAACAGGGAAGAAAGCAGGTGAGGAGAGGAAAAGCAGAAGAGGATGAGAGGTGAAAGGACAGGGATTGAAGATGGGTGGAGGGAAGAAGTAATAAAATGCAGAAAACATCTCAACTCAGGCCACGAGTGTATAATACAATATTTGTTGGGATGACTTTTCAGTCATCTCTCTTTATTAATATTTAAAGAGGATTTTCCATGAAGGTGTGTATATGTTGTGCAGAAAGATGCAGTGTTCCACTGCTGAAGCAAGTTTGAGTTCAAAATGCCAAACTTACAAAATGCAGCAGTCGTGGAAATTCTTCATAAAACCATCGGTGAGAAATAAATCCATAAAGCTCCAGTTGTGTTTCATATCATTTATTATGCTGCAGCAGGACAAGCAGGGTCAACAAAGTACGAGTCTGCAGAAGCTGTTTACCACTCATTCTTTTTCCAAGTAGGGATGCCACGATTACAGACTTCCTTTACACAATCACAATTTCAGGATTATTCTTATTAATTTCCCAACTCTATAAATGTATAAAATCACATGAACACTCTTTGTAGGTCTTTAAATTTTCATTAGGGCTGTCAAAATAATGCATTCATGCAAAGAGATTAATCAGAGGAATTAACACATTTTCTTTCTCTTTCGCATTAACTCATAAACAACAAAGTTATTACTCATGTCATATTAAAAATCCGAATTTGGTATCATCTCGACGAGAGACGCTGATCCCGGGCATGTAGATGCCTTGTTACAGCGGTGAACCGAAACCAGTAAAAATCACTTTATTTTCCTTAATTATGAATATTCTGACAGTTTTCAAGCTTTACATTTAGAGGATAGCTGCAGGATGACCCATTTGATATATCAAATAACTTTTTCATTCGGTACGCAAGTTGAGCTGATCTGCTGTTATTATTTAGACGTGATCTTTTATGTAAAGTGACAATATTGAGGGATCTTTACGATTAATTCATCCTAGTGTTTAGTACAGCAATTTAGTTATGAAATGAGATAATCGTGACATCCCTACCCCCAAGTGTGTTTTACTCTACTCAAGGTCTCGGCCCAATCCCTGCGAGTGCTGAACGTGTGAACAGCACATGCATGAAAACAGTTTGGAGTAGTCCAAACTAACTCTCACCTCAATACGACTGCAGCTGGAGTTGGACTATAATCCAAACCAGGGGTGCCCAATCCAATCCTCCAGAGCTGCTATCCTGCAACTTTTAGATGCATCCCTTCTCCAACACACGTCTTCCCATTAATAAGTTGTTTCTTTCAGAGCCATAAACAGTGAATATTATCAGAAGATAAACTCATGATAATGTTTGCTTGTATAAAAGTAAAAAATATGTATTAGCCAACAAACAATGACTCATATGAGATTTAGTGATAATTTTGTTTAGTAGGTTATAAGTGAACAAAAGGGTTAATGGGGTTTTCTCTTCCGTGCAGATTGCTGTAGTGACACTCAGTCTAATCTTGCAGCAAATACCCCTTCAGCAGCCTTTTTTCAGAATTACAACAGAAGAGCAGCTTGTGTAGAGGCATGAGGAAAATAACCAATTATAACTTTAAGTTTCTGCTCATCTGGACCTGGTAATAAAACTTTCATCTGGTCCTTACCAGGTCTTGAAAATTGGTAAATGCAACCTCGGGTTAAGAGTAGTTAAAAATAGAAATTCACACCTCGTCATCGCTATTTTTAAAACCTGCAAAAATTGTTTTAACTTTAATTTCACGTGTTGGATCATTGTTGCATGAGCCATTTCAGCCAAGCTTTAGCTGACAGACAGATGGACTCACATATGACTCTAGTCATCCTTTGGTATCCAGAGGAATCCACTCAATGACTGCAAGGTGCTTTCAGGGCAGATTGGCAGCAAAAATGGTTAATTTATCTGGTGCATGTAATACAGCACCCCTTCCTACTGCTTACCTTCTTGATTCCTATGAAAGCAGGAAGGATACACTCAATTTTGACACATTGTTTCTGCTTTTTGGTTCACCATTGTGAAGTAATGACTCTGTGGGATATGTAATGTTGTTCATCTGTGGCATTTTGTCTGTTGACAGCCAGAGGATTTATTTTTAGTCTTAAAATCATGAATCAACTGTGCATTTAACTTGCTTTCACTGAAGCAACAGATGGCCGATAAAAGACCTGTCGATAAGGTTGCACTTCTCCAACTCATGTTATGCTGACAGAACTTACAAACTTCCAGAAATAATGCTTTATTTATATATATATATATATATATATATATTTGGTT
>JBBBVU010000004.1:5427574-5438633 GCA_037177055.1 Atherinosoma microstoma
GTCTTTCTTCAAGAAAGTGGATTATTTAACCCAGGACTAGGACAAGTCTGAGACTATCCTAATCCATATCTAGGAAAGCCATTTCAATAAATCCTGGTTTAAAATGTGATTTAGTCTAGAATTAGGCCTAATCCCTGTACGGGAAACCGGCCCTTTAAGTTTAATAGGTCAAGTTTACCTTCGCGACAACTATGGGGGCAGTGAATTTATTTAGAACTGATTAGTTTAGATGTTATCTAATCTTGAAATTCTTCATAATTAGGGGTATATCCTTTTGATTGACAGGTGCCAGATATCTGGCAAAAGGAGGCAGAGTAGCACAGCTGCGGTTTATAGCGAGCTAACCGCGCGCTTTAGTTTTAGCCCGCCTACCTTTGTTAGCTGGTTAGCTCCCGTTAGCTCTGGATTAGCTTTGTTAGCTCGTAGCTACAGGCAGCTCAGAGTTTGATTGGTGTCAATCATCCGTCCCCACACTCACAGCCCTCCTCTCAGCTCCACCTCGTCACCCATTTTCGCATTTTCCGGGATTGACGAGATTCGTGACGCTGCCAAGATGGCGAAGTTTGGAACCACCCAATGAGACTCTTTTCAGCTCTTCAGAAATCTACGGGTCATGTGGCGGAAGGTTTGTCCATATTTCTTTACAGTCTATGATTTTAACGGACTGATTGTATTTTTAATATGTATTTTAGAAATGAAAAACATATTTATTTAAACAAACATCTGTCCTTCTCATCGTGTCAGCGTGGTTGGGAATCAAAATCTTAAGATCAAATAACATCTTAATTTTGTTACAAATATTACAGGGGATTTTGACATGCTCATTTGGGTGCTACCCACACATTTAGCCCTGTTGCTCATTCCACAGAAGCTTGATCCTTAAAGCTTATACCTTGTAAAGGTGACTAAACAGGCTTTCCAACAATGTGTAATACAACACCAGTCACTACTATTAAAGAAGATAAATTTTATTTGCTTCCCATCAAAATTACCAGCCCTCCTGCTAGAAAATTAATTAAATTTTTCATTTCAGTGGACAAGGGAAGACAATATAATGTGACATGTTTAGAAAGAGAGAAATCTCAAAACTGATCAATTTAACAGTTTTCAGAAGCAACAAACCTATAATTTAGTCAATTTATGATTCTTCTCTCAGGTTTCACCTTTGCCAACTCGTCCCTTTTACAGATATTGCTCTGTACACAGGCCAATACAATAATCCTGAAAAGCAGTCGTTTTTACAGGCTACTTCACCATGACTACTTCCTATAGGTGCAGTGCAAAAGGCAATTACTTTTAGCCTGTGCCAGGTTCTTTCATCTATCAGTATTACTGAACTTTCTATATGTCACTTGGCAGCAGTGACAGGAAAAGGCACAAAGGTGCTGACCACCCACCTCTATAATGACTGCAGCCACCCTCAGTGAGCCAGTCCCTCTGGCCTGTAATGAGCAGGGAGACCCATGTCTTTCCTCCTTCTCACACTAATACATCTCAGCTACCTCTCCCATTTAACTGGCGCCAAATTCTGCTTCATTTTCATCGAGCTACTCTGTGAACCTACGTTGTGAAGAGTGCATACTCAGCATAGATGCTGAGACCTTGTATTGAATTAATTCAGGTTTGTATGTGACTGCATTTAGGTTAGTAAATGGTGGAAAATGGAGGAAATTGTTCTGCTTTGAGCATAAAATAGGCTTGTCAAAGTTTCACAAGAAACAGTAGTAAAATAGTGATTTCTTTGTGATTATGACTTTTATGGTGCACCATAACACAATCACATTAACATCTACAGACCTTTTAAACACTGATGTACAAATCTAGTTTATTTCATTCCAAGAAATCATTTGTATTTCAAACCACAGAACCCCAGTAAGACTCTTCTGTTGCATCCACATGGAATAATATCCAGCCAATGGAGCTCAGTGCTGACTGGTAACAACAAACCAGGGTGTATGTCATAAAGAGGAACACAACTCTGGACCTAATCATCCCCACAGTGGCCAATTACAGCTACCCTCTGTAGCCAATTACAACTCTCAGACATGGGCATAAGAACAATGTGCACACACACGCAAGTGCATACACTTTCTCTGTGGCAGGAGGAAAAGAATGGATGATAAAAACTACATAAGCTTGTTTGATTTTTTTCTAAAAGTGCTCCACATACGGAACTCTGGTGCACAAAAGGAAATAACAACAAAAGCAAATGTGTGTCCTCTTCTACACACCAACACAAACCATAATAGATGGACCCTGGTCACTTTTTCTTCAGCTTTGTTATACTGTTGGTCATTGTTGCCTTAGGGTAAACAAAGCTGTTTACAAATCTGGATTGCCAGATAATTTTTCCCTTTAACAAGAACACTCGAGTATATTTTAATTTCAGTTTATTTATATGCTACCAATTCACAACAAAAGCTATCTGGAGGTACTTTAAATAAACTTAGATACAATCCAGTTCAATTTAATTTGATATAATTGTTCCAGTTTGATTCAATCCCCCATCCTTAGCATGTGTGAAGGAAAACTCCCTTTTAACCCTTAAAACTCATCTAGATCGCCGGTGCCCTCGAGCGCTATCGCTTATATTGTTAATATCTCAGAAACGGTGGTAACTCTGAGGGTTAAATTGTGATTGATACCTTACCCTTTAGGTGATCTACAGAAGTTTTCCATCCAGAAGGTTCACAATACAGCTACAACGTGTAGTGATTATTCAGAGACTCTACATGGTAAATCCACAATGAGTGAGATGCATAATAACACGGCTACTTATCACATTTTCATTATTATGATAGATTGTTATCTCCACTATGTTGCTAAGAGATCTCTACTTTCACCGGAAAATTATGATAAAGCCACTTCCTGTCAAGCTTTTAACCAATTATATAGCTTCAATTGATGGTAATGTTCAATCAGGAACAGCCAAAGATCAACAAGTGAGTAGAAAGTTCTATGTCTGTCTGTAAAAAACAGAAATAATGGTCCTCCATGGCTGGAATAAAGTCAAGACTGATAGTAATAGTACTACTGTTTCCATGGCGGCGCATATGCACGCAGCGGCTCAGGGCTCCAGGCTTTTGTTTGTTTTTGCATAAGACAGGAAAGACTTGGCCCGGGTGGTGAAAACAGCACAGGGGATTGTGGGGCGTCCTCTTCTGCTCCTGGACTCAATATACGACAGCCGGGTCCAGAGGAGGACCAGTCATATAGCTGCAGACCCCACCCACCCAGGACACGAACAGTTTGTACCTCTTCCCTCCGGAAAAAGATTCAGGACCATCAAAGCCCACTCAAACAGACTGAAACACAGCTTCTTCCCCAGAGCTGTAAAATCCATCACCTTCGTTAGTAACTTCTACAAAGTGCTGTTTGTGATAAATTCTGTGTTGTTTTGGTTTGTCTCAAATTAAGAAAAACAACAAAATATGTTACCACAACTATGCTGATGTCACAAATCTAAATAACCATCTCACCAGCAGACTATAGTCCAATACAATCACTGATCAGATGCAATGATCAAATTAGAGACTGGATGTGTCAGAAGAACTTTCTTCAGTTAAATGAAGACAAAACTGAAATCATAGTTTGTGGAGCCAAAGAAGAAAGATTAAAAGTCTTGGGGGGGGGGTTGTTGATTCTGATAGGTTTCTTGATCATCAAGGTTTGAGGAAAACTGCGCTCTGAGTATCTTGCATCTTGTTCTCTGTGTCTCTGGCTACATCTTTATTCATCTGTGTGATTTTTGTCCATCAGAGACACAATGTTGAAAACATCACAAATCCTTGAGATAAAAGGAAAAAGCAAAGCATCCCTACAGGAATGGATAGATACTTGGGATAAAAGTGATAGAAAGTAGGCAAAGAAAAAAAACTCAGTTGTTGATGGACCACTTGTAAGAAAAGAAAAAAAATCAAAGTTGAACATTCAGATACAGAAATGTTAAACTTATAATGAAAATATGGATTCATTCACCTTGCACTACAAGCATCCAAATTATGGATGAAATTAATTTTCTCCAGACCCCTGCCACTATGATAAATCAACAGTAACAACAAAAAAAATCAAAACAAGGATAGATACATACATACATACATACATACATACATACATATATATGTTGCACATGCATATATAGAACATACATTATATCAACTATAAAACTATGATAAAGATATGACATAATAAATATTCTGTTGATTTAATTGAGTCAATAAAGCGTTATTTAGCTCAGGAGAAAGAGTGGTCGTTAACAGTTGGAAGGCTGGTAGATCCCTGCTTCCCCAGACCACATGTTGAAGAGTCTTTGGTCAAGATACCGAATTGCCTCCTGTTCAACAGTGTGTGAATGTCTGTATGTAAAAAGCACTCCATAGATAATCACTGAGAAGTGCTAAATGAGTGTGTGTATGAATGGGTGAATGTGGCTTGTGAGTGGTCCAAAAAACAAACCTGCTGTATTAGTACAGTCCTTTTACTGTTTGCTTATGTGGGCTATAGGACAATCAAAGAAAAATAAAAATAAAATTATTATTATTATTATTATTTTTTATGCATGATGAAGATGCATAAGGTATATTGGTGTGAATATACCTTTTTTGTACCGGGTTGGACCCCTTTTTCCTTCAGAACTGTCTTAATTCTTGGTGTCATAGATTCAACAAGGTGTTGGAAACATTCCTCAGAGATTTTGCTCCATATTGACATGATAGCATCACAAAGTTGCTGCACATCCATGATGAGAATCTACCATCCACCACATCCCAAAGGTGAAATATTGAATTGAGATCTGGTGACTGTGGAGGCCATTGGAGTACAATTAACTCATTGTCATGTTTAATTAAGAAACCAGCCGGCAGATGATTTAAAGCTTTGTAACGCGGTGCATCATCCTGCATTATTCTGCTGGAAGTAGCCTTCAAAAGATGCTATACTGTGCTCATAAAGGGATGGACATGGTCAGCAACAATACTCAGGTAGGCTGTGGTGGTTAATGTCAAGTTGGTACTGAGGGGTTCAAAGTGCCCCAGGACACCATTACACTAAGTCAGGATGGATCCATGCTTTCATGCTTCCACCAAATTCTGACCCTATCATCTGAATGTTGAAGCTGAAATGGAGACTCATCAGACCCAGACGTTTTTCCATCTTCTGTTGTCCAATTTTTCTGACTCTGTGTGAATTGTAGCCTCAGTTTCCTGCCATGTGATTGGCTGATTAGCCATTTCTGTTCCGACTGTAACATTGCAGATGTGTCTACTTGGATGTGTGCATGTGTGTGTTAAGCAAATATTCAACTGAGTTCTCATGTATTTATTTTCTGTGTTTCTCAAAGTGTCAGCAAACAGGAAATCAATACTCATGCCTTTTTTAGATCATGACTAACTGCACAGTTGATTGCAGCTCAGCCATGAGGCAGCAAGCGTGACTACAGATTCACTAAACTGGTCAAATTAACATGTGATCACAAATCATAAGCAGTACTGATGAGTGTTTGGTTCTGCAGGTGAGGTTACCAGCACTCATTCCAGTAATGACCAGAGCAGTCAACCAGGAGCAGTGCCAATTTTCTTAGAGTCCTAAACAAGCAAGAGAGTTGATGATCAGGATGCTGTAACTGACCAATAGCACAGATTCAGCTTGTTTCATGTTGCTACAACACAGGTAATAAACATGAACCTGATTATCAGTTCAATTAAAATATTTAAGGCACTCTCTTTGGATCATGACTAAAAAAAGAAAAAAATCATTCATCAGGTCTGCTTTAATAAAAAAAAACTAACAGAAACCAAGTCTTTGCTTCAGAATCATTCAACACACATAAGTTAGTAAAAGTCATTGAAGTCTAACATTAAACCAAATAATAAAATAACAAAAATCTAGAAAATCTTTCAAAATCACCAAATAGCTAATCCTGCACTTTTCTCTCCACTGAGTCAATCTGAGTTTTTCTGCACTCAGGGACAACGAAGGTGAAAATTTGGAAGTAAAACAGAGATTATGGTGTGCTTATCAAAACCAAACAAACTAAAAACGTGTATTGAAATAACAAAACCATGAAGAGCTGTTAAAAGGTTTGATACTGTGGTTGCGACACAATGTCCAGATGGCTCATATTTCCTACAGTCAATTAAAAGCAACATGGTTTGACAGTCATCCCATTAACATTTCCAGGCTTTCCAAATAAAGTTGCACAAATGGTGAATGAGTAAATTTACACATTCTCTCCTCCATCTGGTGCTGAGATGTCAAGTGCAAAATTTAAGACATGATTTTTCTTTTTTATCAGTAACACGAAATGGTGTAACAGAACTAAAAACACATCACCATGTAGCTTTTATTTAACCACACATTTTATGGATTAGTATCCCACAAACAGCTGGAAAAAAAAACAGTTCCCTCTTTTAAGCATCATTTGCTTTCCGAGAATTGACTTTGTTATTGACGGTTTAAGTGAATGGAGCCTTTACGCTTTTACATCATCATCGATAACTTGTTAGTGTCTGGCTCACTGGGAAAATCATAAAAGTACTACAGTAGCTTTAAGGCTTTCTGAACGTTTGGTTGATCTAAAGATCAATAAAACCATTAGCAGGTTTTATGTGAAACATGAGAGACATTTAAAAAGAGGAACATGACATTTTTATTTTTATAGCTCATCTTGGTGACATCCTGAAGGGGTTTGGCTCAACCTACTCTCCGTACTTTTTCTGACTGAAGACAAGGATAAATGTGAAAGCTAAGATGTGACATATTAAAAAAAAAGATCATATCCACTGCATCACCTTCACTGTTAATATTTATGCTTGAAAAATGATGTGCAGAGATGGAAATCAGGAGGCAAAGATGTCTTCTGCACATGGGGTGGAATGAAAAAGAAGATGATAATAACAGCACATGCTGGTATATTTGCTTCCACTGCACAAGTCCCGTACCACACTGCAACTTAGGTTGTGACATTTTTTTAAATGCAGCTCCCAAAACACCAAGGTGTCAGGCACACAGTAAAAATGATCCTGTCATCCATTTCAAGTCTGACAAGTGAACTCAGCCTTATAGATGTCCCTTCCATCTCCAAAGGCATCTTTAAAATATTAAATTCCTCCTGATTTTCCCACTCTCCCCATGTCCCTGCAGAGGTGTTGTATGTCTACAAAATGATCGCCTGGGGCAACTGTAGGTGTCAGTGCAATACTTGATATGTCTGATATGGAAGGTCTCTTACAAAGCAGGGCTGAGTCTCTCAGAAGAGCAGGGTCTCTGCAGGGATGATTGTGTTGATCTAAACTCTGTCTTAGTGTCACTGCAGTCATCAGTGAAGGCAGGAAAATAAAGACTATGGGAATAAAGACCTTGCCCAGATGGTTCAGTTGTCCCCTTTCAATATGCCTATTCAAAATTCTGCAGTACTACATTAGTAATCTATCTTCATAGAAGATGACATCTTCAGTAATTTTTACATTTAGCCCAGGGAGCTATAAGGTAGATTAGATGAACAGGAGAAGGAGCGACTGAAGGATTTTTTTCATTATGGCAGATTAACAACCATGTGCAGTAAATCTGCTTGTCAGTGTGTGTATGTGTGTTGGATCTACAGTCGTTACCGTCAGCAGAAACATGTAAGCATGCTGACCTGGGATTTAAAAAACACACTGACGCAGTTCTGCAGTCAATATGAGGCCAATAAAGAAGCAAATAAATCAACAGGACCTTTGCAGCCCTTGGGTTTAATCATTTGCTTAAGTAGGAGAGGGGGCCTAGTCAGAATCTGAGGTTTATAGCAAGTGTTGTGGGTAACACATTACAAAACTAAAGCAATTGCAGTCATTTATTGATTTTTTACTACAACAGTGGTATAAGGGATCACTACAAGGATTTCTTCAATATTATATAATTTACAACCTCACTAACACACATTTACAATAGATTTTAACTCAAAATTGGGTGGTTTATTGCTGTCTGTGCTTTTTTATTAACATTATTTTCTATTGCTGGCAAGCCCTATGCGACTGGCCACCTCTGAAATCTGATTGGACACCCAAGGTGCTGACACTTGAGATTGACAAGTCACTGGAGGAGAACAGAAATGTCATTGTAGAGACACACCATCGTCACTGCGCCAGTTTAAAGTAATTTTAAAGTTTTTTCTTAATTAGTCATCCATTAAAAATATTGACATTTGGCTGCACATTTCTAGAATAGACATTGTCCCTATGTAAGTACAGCTACTAATATTATGTAATGCTTGTAATGTTAGCATTATGCTATGTAGCAGTTCTAATCTAGTTATATGAGAGCACTAGATCAATTTCAAGATAATGTGAGGAAACCAAGTTATATTTAGTTTTCAGTGAATATAATTCGAGACTCCACATCAACTCAGACAAAATTGTTACACTGGAGCTGAAAATAAACTAAAAAATGCTTAAAGAGTACCTCAGTATCCAAGTTTCTTAGTGCTGACTAAGCTAAGCATGATCCAGTTTAATATAAACAGGAAGCTAGCAAGGCTGCTAGTTTATTTTAAAGTAAGATAGGGCATAAAAATGTGAAGAAATGTATCCTGTAACCAGCCTTATTTTTTATAAAAAGATATATAATTTGAGAAAGGGAGATATTTCAGACTTTTTTCTTAAATAAGGACACAGATCAGGCCTGAGACAGACACCAGCCCCTGTATAAGCAGCTCTGACAGCTCCCAGCGTGGAGCTAGCCACACAAGTCATTGTGGTTAAGCACAAGGACCCGATCTACCACCACCACCAGGCAGTAAACCAGAACTGATAGGAGAACCCATTAATCCCCTACTATCGCATCAAGCTCTGCAAACTGTACCCCAAAACAACAACCTACCTTTCTATGGACCTTTATGAACTTGTAGAAAACATTTCCTCTTGATGATCCAGATTATTAAAGTTTCATTTCTCATATCTCTAATGTGATCACAGTTATCACAGCAGTGAATGTAAGAGTCCAGATATTCAACATGTCTGCCACCAGCAGTCTTTGGGTTGGGGAAATCCAAAGAATGAGCGTACCACAGACTTTAAAGTCTGACAGAAATCATTTTTCCTGATATTTTTGCTTACCTCATTTTTGTGTTGTGAAATTTCGTGAAGCAAAGCTTGAGGGTGTACAGAAGTCTTAACGCTTGTTTGTACTTCAAAGTGGTTATTCCATTGCCAACACTTTGTTTAATGGATGTAACAACAATACAGGATCCATACAGGAAGAGCCGTTAAACTGTTTTAAGAGCCCATTTGAAATCAATTCATAACATATAGGAACACATTTTTTTCTATTGAAAACAAGCGAGAACATTGCTGTTATAGTGTCTGTCGATGTCTTTTTGTCAAAATTATGATGATTTCTATGCAGAGATTTTACACTTGACACAAAGTTGATTCCACATTTTTGACCCGGGTTCCAGTTGTCTGTCAATTTCAGCAAACCATTTAGTTCTGTTATTTTTCTGTTTTTTGGAGAGCTCTTTAAAATATGAACCCTAAGTTCTTGTTGAATATGTTGGTACAAACAGTTGCAGAACATCTCTTTCCCATTTCACATACATTGGTCTGTTTTCTCACAAAACCATCTATTTCTGAGTCAAGCATCTTTTTATCACTTGAGAGGGTGTAACACGGGTACTGTGACATGTCTAATGATGTCATGACCACTCCCTCTCTAGTCTCTTTTCAACATTAACCCGCTGACTGTCAACGACCAAGTCAAAGAAGATTAGGTGAATTACTTATACAGATAACTCACCCTTGAAGTTCTTTAACAGACATGGAGATCTTGAGGTTGTGTCCCAGAACATGGAGGGCGGTTAGGATGTCAGCCCACTGGACCATCTCTCCCAAAGGCCCCCCTTTTAGCACTTTTGGACTGAAAACATCTCCAGACTCCTCTGTTAGGAAACCCACATGAATCAGGATCTGAATAAAGACAAGAACACAATGTTGTAAAGAGTTTAAACAAAAAGTTCAGAGAGGTTCTCTGACATCTACATTGGAATCGTTGTTTATATTCATGAGATGTTCAAAGATTTTTTCTTTAGTTAATATCAGTCTTTTACCAGGATTGTTTATAAGCTGTAAACTTGCATATACTGCAGAAGTCTCCATTACAGTGTACCATAACATATAGTACTTTGTAAAGGATGCTTTATAAAAAACATCAGTGAATTAGATTTTGCAAACTTGTTGGAGAACTTGCCAGAATTCTCGAGGTCTTCTATTTTTGATATAATCTTAGATGTTCCATGATGGTTCAGGAGCATTAGGGTGTATTATTTTGTGTTTGTGTTTAATTTAAAAAATACTTCCTTCCTTTTAGGATCTGTTTCTGAGACACACAATTAGCATGCCAAGCCATAGGGTTACTCGCCAGAAAAAAAAACCAAAACGCACAACAGCCCACCCAGTACCCGATATATTTTGAAACTTCTGTATCAACAGATCCAGAATATTAACATGATCCGGGTAAAAAAATGTGGGACTATAACATCTACCTGTAACTAGAAGATAACCTGTTGCTGTTTTTTATAAAATGTTGGACATGGCTGCACTGATTGCACGTGTCCTCTACCAGAGCTGCATCAATGGCAGAATGAACCACCCTGCATTCATTATTATCTTTTTTTCTAATTGTTCCCCCTCGAATAATTGATTAAAATATACATTTAGAAAATGATTTAATGTTAGCTGGTCAGTGAATATTGTAAGCTAGTAAGTACATTACATTTTCTATTTGAAATACAAGAAGTAACCCAACATGCTAATCAATTATCTATTCATTGAAGCTTTGTCTACTTCTGAATGATTAAAGCGAGGGGTTCAATTCGCGTAACTTGATTTTTATTTCGCGTTATTTCCCGTTATTTCGATTTTAATTTACCGATTTTTCAACTGCGTTGTTTACGAACGACAAGCAGGCACCGCACACGGCAAGTAAACATTACAGGAATCTTCATTCCAAAAATATAGAAAATAGCGATTTTGTTTTACTTATTTCTCAGTATTCGCAGGTGCTAAGGTCTTGTAATTTTACAAGT
>JBBBVU010000004.1:5438733-5453445 GCA_037177055.1 Atherinosoma microstoma
CAGCACAAAACAGCAGCCAGACAATCATTCTGCTTGCTACAATGCTGGACAAGACAGGTGTTAAAAAAAAAAAAAAATCAAAGGGGAAAAAAACTTGGCCTCTATAAACCTCACATTTTTCACTTTATTCAATGCTGCATCAGCAGGGTGTTATAATAACCCCCTCTGGTAGTTCTAGGGGCATTGGAATGCTGCTGGTGGATCCAGGTGGTGATTTGGATCACCCCCAAAATCTTATCAGTTGTTCCATATCCTATGTTGGAGATTCCAGTCCATAACTTTTTGAGTTATGTTGTTAACAGACAGGTAGCCCTGGTGGAGGTAAAATTGGGTGATACATACTACATCACAAGTTCTTCTGGGGAAAAGCCTGCATCCTGCCATACGATGTTCCGCCAGCATCACCACAACCACCTCTTTCCACCCCTAACAATACAACTGTCAATATTTCCAAAACTAGACGGCGTCTGAGTTGTTAATCCAGCCTCCGAACTGTCAAAATCCTAATATGAGGAGATCTGATAGAATTCTTTCGGAAAACCAGAACAATCCACAAAGAGCGTAGTCCACAGCCCGCAGGATCTAAAGGATTTATTGCTGAAGTCCTGGAACAAGATGATCTAGGACACTCTCAGAGGTTATTTGCCTGTGCCCTGGCTGGTCAGAGCTCTGCACCACGATGACAATCTACTTAATATTAAGAAGTTGGTGATATTGTTTAACCTGCCATTAGACAGTCTTGTTGAGCCTATTTACTGGAGCTTTGGTTCTTTTGCCTTTTGCCGCGTCTAAACCCCATCTACATATGTTTGTTATGTTATTCATTCAAATCAATTTGAGCATATCGGATGTCTCCATAATTGAACTATACAAAGAATCTACACATTACATGCCTGAAACATTTACACCATATTGTTCCATACTGTTTGAAATAACACACTTTACTGTCAGCATGTATATTTTATGATGGTCCAATAATTTACATGCACATATTTTTTTTATAGTTTATTTTAAAGCACTTTTAATTTCACCCAATTTACATGATATTATTTCTATATTTGTGCATATTCAATAAAGTTAAGCTCCATCAAAGTTAAGCTGCAGCCATGCAAACAGTTTTAATGACTTTGAGGATTATAATCATTAGAATTTCAGACTCTTTGAAAAGTAAATTATGGCAACTGGAAAGTAATTCTTTGAAATCCTCAGTGAATTATCCCTCCCATGCTCCAAAGGAAAAGCATGCACATGCAAAATCCCGCATTATGGGCTTTATTGCACACGGTTCATTTCACATGAACCACATGCTTAAACAGATAACCATGGCAACAAACTCGCAAATTTCAACATGAAAATCTGCTTTGTTTTAAAACATGTGACAGAAGCATCAGCATTTATATGTGGCTTTCTTTACACAACGCTGTAGAGTAAAATCCGCTATCCGCAGTGCTGTCGTGCACATCCAGCTAGCTGCTGCATAATCACTGCAGCCCACCGAGAAATGAGCAATACGTTACTTTTTCACAGAGGATTAAACATAGCCATGTCCAAACGTTGCTCTGCTGAGTAATCCTGATTAACTAACACAGCATGAACACCTCCAGCTGCTTCTGCTGTAAAAATACATCCCACAACTTTGACCATGAAACATGCATAATGAGCTTAAGGTTAACTAGGATCAGTTTGCCAAAACTTTTCATGGTGACAGTTAACTGTCCCTCGGTCCATCTCATTATATGTGCATAAGTGTGTCCTGTGTTGGCACTTTCACAAGTATTATCTCTAGAGGTAATGATGAAAAGCTTCAAGGAGCTTGTTAGAATTGCTGTGAAGGTTTTACCCCTCTTAGTTATGCTACAAAGCATTGCTGCTGAAGTTACTGTGGTGTTCCAAATGCAGGGATATGTCACGTTATACCAGAACAAATTTGAAGAGAAATAAAAAGTTTAAGTAGCTTTTTCATTTTAACCTAAATTTCTTCACCAATATGTTGGTCCAAGATATTTACCAGTAACTGGGGGTTCTGCAGTCAGATCAGGAGAATTATACTGACATAATATGAACATTTTAGTTATTATGGCAAAGATATTGGATTTTTTTATAAATCCAGGAGTTATAGGCAGTCATTTGAAAGGATTTTTGTTGCCTCTTTTAACTTTTTTATGCCTTTATCATCTCTTTTGGGAACTATCTGTCTCTTTAGCTACTAAATGCTTTAATAAATCTCTGTAAATATGAGGGACCTGCCTATTCATGTGCTAATATTTTGCAGGTTCTTCACCACAAGTGAGCCCAATGGATTGATTTCACATTAGCATTTGATAAATAATCAAATTCAGTAATTCAAACTTGCTAACTATATATAGTTGTGCATTATAACTGTGCCCACGGAGTACTGCTAAAATCACTTGTTTCCCAACATATACAAAATGTGCATAAAACACTTAACAGTGGTGTGTGTAAAGCTGAGTCAAGCTCCAGTGAGACTCCAGCTGCCATGAAAAATCCCCTAATTTAATAAACCTGCTCTATTAACTTCTGCCTCACAAAAAAAAGATAAGTGAAATTAAATTTGAGTTTGGATGGCAGATGGCAAGAGTGAGAATACATGACGCTAATGCAAGTCAATCCCTTGGCTTGGTGGTGGCCATGTTAGTTACAGGGCAAATCACAGAAATGCTGAAAAGCGTGCCGAAATAAAGAGAGGAGAGGTTG
Organism: Atherinosoma microstoma; assembly: GCA_037177055.1. Taxonomy (NCBI): domain Eukaryota; kingdom Metazoa; phylum Chordata; class Actinopteri; order Atheriniformes; family Atherinidae; genus Atherinosoma; species Atherinosoma microstoma. Next base: position 5,441,449 of record JBBBVU010000004.1, read on the forward strand.
AATTACACATTCTGGCAGCACAAATAAGCAGCTGAAGAAATCTGAATATGAGGCCAGATTATTCTGGATGAGAGACTGTTGACTGGAATTCTTTAAAACTGGCATCCAAACGCAAATGCAAAACATGAATATGGGTGTATTGGAAGTATTTAAGTTTTCCACTTTATGGAGACACAAACAGAACTCATAGCCAACTGTGGAGGAAATGTTACTGTTTTACTGTTTTATTTCATTTCTCATTAGAAAGATGTATTTAGTTTAAAGAAGTGATTGTGTCCGAGAAAATCAAGTTAAGCCATTTCCAGCCAGACTAATTCACATCTTGGAGCTAATCAACACACCCAAACGGTCTCTAGCAAATAGCAGACACTAAATACTGTCTGCATACAGAAGGAAAATGACCTCTGTTCTGTTACTTCCCCCCTTCACACCTGGAGCTCACACCTGAACCATTCTATGTTTTCCTCAAACTCTGTAGATGTAAGGTTGACATCCAAGGAGTCATTCAGTTAACTTCCTCTCCTGTCTGGACCATTCTTTGTGACTCTAAGTATGCAAAATACCTCTCTAACGAATACACATCTCCTGTAAAGTTATAAAAGGATGAACGCATTTCCTCTGGTCAGAGTCCTCATTCAGATGCCTTGTGGATCTGGGTGACAGCTCTCCTTGTGCACAAGTCTCAATAAACTCAAGAGGGATTTTCTCATCGGGACTCAGGATTATTTTCTTTTCCACAACACAACACAATACTGTGAACTCTTGTTACCCGCACATGAAGTAAGATTGTCATTGTGCTAATGAATTTGGAATTTGTTTTTTTTTTTATTCATGTATCTGCATATGTGCCACTCAGACATGCAACAGTGTTCTGTGTGTTGCAAATGAATTTCTTTTAACTAATTTGGAGAAAACTCTAAAATATCTAAAGTTACTCTTGTTGAATGTTAGGAAGCTCCACGAGACACGGACACAGATACAGTAGCTGGCTTAACCTTGTTGGCTCACAGCAGTGCTCATGTTCTGTCCACATCAGTAAATTTCCCTGCCATGAAAAAAAGCCTTTTTCCACAGTATCCTTTCTGATCTGAATGTTATATGACTATAAAACAGAGAAAATGAACTCTCCTGGCTTTGTGTGTGTATGTTAGGTGTGTTTTATGTAGCTGAATGTACAATCTTTGGAAAGTCGTTGGTGGTACATATGAAAGCAGGAAATCTGAAGTGGCTCTCAAGTATGTGGTACCACTCCAGCACTCTGCTCTGCTCCACTCATTACTAACAGGCTAACCACAGATGAATGCTAATGCTTGTCTCAGCATCTGTTAGCATAGGACTTCACATTTCTGTGTGTGTGTGTCTGTGTGACCCTGTTCTCTCATGCACTGCAGCCCTTAAGAAGGTTGTAGAACACAGGTGGCAGCACAAGCTGGCACTGACAACCAGCAGAGTCCTACCCTTAACTTCACCTTCTCCTTTATCCTTCATTTATGGCTGCTCACACAATTTTACCCTACTCACGTCTCTCCATTTTGTTGTCATCTCCCAACCTGTACCTTCCTCTTTCTCTTTCTATCCCGCTTTTTGTTTTCCCCACTCCACCCTGACTCCTCGCTTCACTTTTTATATCCCATCAGTCTCAGACGCTGTCTGCACTTCATCAGTCTGAGGTCAATTAACCCTCAAGAGGGCAGAGATGGGAAAAATTAGCAGTTTGGTATATGCTGATAAATACACTAAATTTGCATGATCAACACACACCAAGAAACCAGGCTCCCTTGCTGAGATGTGGTTACTGACAGTATACAGGCAGAGAATGGACGGATATTAACATGATAAGGTCAGTGTCAGGTGTGTTGAAGCAGGAATACATTGAAAACCTGCTGGACTATGTGGTCCTTGTAAGCTTGGCTCAGATGAATGTGTCGCCTTTGATCTCTAAAAAAAGCCATTTTGTAGGAGACGCTCAGTTTTGTCATAGTGGTTAAAGGGGTCAACAACAGCTTTTAATGAAGTTTAATGATGGCACTAAAGAAATTCTCAAGTGTAAAATGCACTGAAAGTAATTGATATAAAATTGTGGTATGTTCAGGAAAAAAAACAACATACAAAGAAGCAAAAAGAAATCCATTCATTCATTCTCTGTACCGCTTGATCCAATTCAGGGTCGCGGGGGGGCTGGAGTCTATCCCAGCAATTATCAGGCACCGTGATTGGTGCCTGTCTGGACACCCTGGACAGGTCACCAGTCCATTGCAGGGCCAACACAGAGAGACAGACAACCACTCACGCACACACTCACTCTGAGGGAGAATTTAGTGACCAATTAACCTAACATGCATGTCTATGGACTGTAGGAGGAAGCCGGAATATCCGGTGAGAACCCATGAATACACAGGGAGAACATGCAAACTATGCACAGAAAGGCCACTGTTTTAAACCCCCTCTGGCTCAAACTCTGCCCAAGGCTCAACCCAGCGACCGTCTTGCTGTGAAGCTGCAGTGCTAACCACCACACCACCGTGCAGCCCCCCCAAAAATCCTGTGCATCCATATTTCAGCAAGGCTTATTCTTTTTAACCATTTACTGCCAGCCACTGTCTTTTTCAGTTTACTTAAATTTGCTACCATACCATACCATCATATTGTTGGTTCTTAATTTTTGTGATGTCCATGCATATTTTGGTATGAATTAAGGTTGTGCAGTGGTCTTGTTTATTTATCTATTGGTGTGGTATAGGTACTTTCCCATGCTTCAGGATGCCATGTCAGAGTATGGTTAATTTTATTTGTTATTTATTTTTGCCATGTGTCTGTACTGTGACATCTTTTTGTTTTGTACTGTGTTCTTTGTATTGCGTTGCAGCCCCCTTGCACTATTGCCCACAACAAATTTCCATCAGGAGACAATAAAGTATACAATAAATTGTTAATAAGCATTAATATGCGTTACTATGCGGCACTGTTACAAGTTTATATTACAATGCAACATGTTTTTGCAAAATAAACAAGCAATCTTCTGTGAAATGTTTCCCATTAACCAATATTTAAAAAAAAATTAAAGCACAGATGAATAGACCAAGAGTAAAGCCCATGGATTATGGAGCCCATAAAAGAATAGAAAATATTTCATTTTGAGTGTTTCAAGGCTGGTGGTTACCTTACTTCAGCTTTTCTATTTGCAAGTTCCACATGTGGCCTGTCTGAAGAAGGGCCATTGCCCAAAATGTCACATAATCAAAATGATATAAGGAACTTCACATTTTCATTGTACCGTCTCTTTAATCCAGCGCCCAGTATCATTTATGTGCGTGTTTCTCTCACAAGTCCCACATGTGGCCTGTGAAAAGACTGTAACTAAAAGAAGGATAGGTAGCTGAACTGGAAACAAGGTGAACATGAGTGTAAAAATGCATGACAAGTATTTTTTTAAATAGTAGTGTGTGTGCTAGTGTGAGCTCTCAGGAAGTAAATATATAGTACTTAATGTTTTAAGGGTTATTATGGCAGCTCTGCATTACAAAAGTGAACTACTCAGTCAAAGATTGGTTCATTTCACCCTCTAAAATCGGATCTTGTATAGCATGAGCATGCTACACTTTGTGCCAAATTTTCATCCTTTCTCCATACATACCTTTTTGCTCTGATAATCTATTCTTTCTCTGAGTAAACATCCACTATTCTTACAATCAAAGCGGGAGTCAAACATGGGAAACTAAACCAACATAGGCCCATTGGATGAACAAATAATGCACACTCTAGAAGAATGCCAAAGTTGCTATTTGAAGCAGGGATTGTGTCAAAGATAGAGGTGAGAATATTACAGGGACGTAGCTAATTCACATCAGACTGTTTCTTTTCCGAGGGTCAGAGTTAATTAAAACCAAACAGTGGTTCCCTTCATCGTGGTAAAGGGAGTGAACTTTTTAAAGTTTAAATGAAAATCAATCTCCTGTGAAGTAAGGCTGCCCCCCATCAAACACAGCACATTTGTCTGGCACAGACAATTTCTAAATGTGATCCAGCCAAGTGTTTTTTAATGCCATAATATCCAAATAGCAGTCAAGCATGAACACAGATCCACAAAGAGGGGCAGAATAAACACACTCCTAATTTTTTTCAAATTCCATTTCTAATTATTTTGATAAACAGCTTTTGACAGCCAAGGATAACTCGTACAAACACCAGGCCATCTGCTGTTGCGATAGCAGCAGCAGCACTTTGTAAGACATATAGGCAGTTCAAGCAGCCTCCAAGCCAAGATAGAGGATAACAAATCCTTTCAGCGCAGTACCAGAAAGGAGAACATCAATCACACTGACAGAGGACTATTTCCACTCTTGTTAACTTATTTTAGGACAAGCGCAGAGAGAAGAATTTTGAAAAGAAGAGGCATCCTATGTGAAATACAGTACATTAATTTCTCTGTATTTTCTTAACTAAAAGATCATGAGTTTCCTCAGAGCAGGATGAGAATTGCAGTAGGAATGATGAAGAAATTAGAAAAAATATTTCTTCAAGTCACAATTGTATTATGCTTTTGCATAATTTTGAACTGGTTTTTAATTAAATAGCCAGCATCAAGAGTCATGAGGTCTCCCAGGCCTAGTTTCTTGCTCATCTCAGCAGCACATCACTCCCTTCTCTCCCTCCATCAATCCTCAGCTAATCCATACTCTACAGTACCATCCATCCCTCTCTTGTACCTCCTTTCTCGTCTCATTCTTCTCCCTCTCGCACTAGCACATGCTTGGCATCACGTCATAATCCCAATCATTCATCATTGTCATTTTTTAGCTGCTTATCCCCTTTAATTTCTTCTCTCTTGTTCATCCTAATAGCTATTTCTTGCTCTCACACAGAGTCTTTGACATGAATAGCTTCAAGTAGGATGTAGACGAATCCATACAGAGGAAACTAAAATAAATTCAATGTTGTGCTGCTGTAAGGGCTTGTCCTACAGTACTATGGCTTTAGAAATGAACTTTAAATAAAGTTGCACACAAATGATAGAAGAAAAATACAGACTACAGCGATGACAACCTATTATTACCTTCTGCTATAATTTTTCTCCCACCAGCTATTATCATTCAAATGAGAATTTTCAAGATACATGTGCAAAAGCCCTTAAATGCAAAACAATTTGAGAGGAATAGAGTTTTCAAAGCCTTTTCACAGACACTTAGAGACTTATTTTCATTTAACAAGATGAGTCATTTATATACTTGTTTTCTTAAAATTGAATTATTGGGTAATAAGGAAATAAGCTGCAAGTCTGTTGTATGTGCTAAATGCTATTTCCTCATATTTCATTGTCCCTGCTACCTTTTTGTACATTAACATCTTTCGCTTGATGAAAATGTGCTGCAAAGGAAAAACAAAACAGCCTTTCCTCGCTTCATTCTCACAAAAATCCCTCCATTATTCATCTTCCTCTCATTGTTTCTTACCTTTTTCTGGTCCCTCCATCGTTGCCCTAGTTTAACATCCAGACGGTTGGCAGCCGTTGCCCACTGTTGTGTGAGGCGGCGGATTCGGCGTTTCATAAAACTGAGGGATTCTTTTCCACTCCCGATCTGATCCAGCAGTACAGAGAGATCTGTGCGGAAGGCAGCCTGGTAAGGTGATGAAAAAAAAAGTAAATTAAAAGATGGAAAGATGTTTGGTTGTTAAATCTTGAGATCATTATAATGCAAGCAGTGAGAATGTAAAAAAGTAAATCTAACGTATTTTCAAGTTAATCATCTGAAAACAGAAATGTGTTTCCAGAGAAGTTGGGAAATTTTGTTTGAATTTTTATTTAACAGACACAAATGGAAAGAAATGTTTTCACAGTCTTTAATCACCAGCGGCCATATATCTTAAGATATAATCAAATTGAACATTTTATATCAGCAACATACTTAAAAGACAAAATATAGACAGAACAGTTTATAAAATATACAAATAACCCTGTTTTGGTAGATTTTACAGTCAATAGATTAATTGATGACAGGTGAGGTGCAATGATTGGGTATAAAAGGATCATCAACAAGTATTTTCAAGCAAGTATGAGTTGTGGCTCACCGCAATGTGTTGCAATCTGTCAGAGTATCATCAATAACGTTAAAAGGAAAAAAAAAACACTCCACATTTACAAACAGCTTTGGTCTTTCAATATTTATGAAAGATAATGTAGAGAAAAGATGAATTCTTGTGAAATTTTAGAGGACAAAAGATGATTTCAGAAGCTACTGGATGCACATGACCTTTGAGCCCTCTGAAGGCATTGCATCCACATATATAACGCAACGCTGTGTTACGCAAAGAAGAATCAATATATTAGAGCAATGCTGCCAAGTTTCCAGAGTACAAACTCCGCTCAGATGGACAGAAATATGGCAGAGATGTATTATGTATTTTGGGGGGGGGGGAACAACAACAATAAAAAACCCTTCTGGTTCCATGTGCCAAAGATGTGGCGCAATATTCAGAGTATTATCAAAAAATGCAAAAGCCAGCATTTGTGATGGTATGGAGGTGAATTCGTGCCAACGGCATGACTGTGAGGGCATCATTGATGCAAAAATATATATCAGGATGATTGGGAAAGGTGGCTTTTCCCATGAGGTAAGTGTTTATTTTAGCAGCCCAAGGTCAAACCTCAATCTATATAACTTATATCAGCATGGCTTCATGGACACAGAGTGGAGCTGGACTGCCTGGCCTGCAGTCCAGTTCGGTTTCCTATTGGTCATTTCTTATTCAGATTTTTGAAAGAATAAACCATTTGGCCCATGACCCTGGATTGGAATAAACAGCTATAAAAATGGATGGATGGATGGATGGATTGATGGACCATTTGGTAATGTAATCCTCACCTCAGCAGAGATGAAAGCAGTTGGATTCAGTAGTACGTTAGAGAATTATTTCAAGAAAAGTTGTGACCTTGTTCTCTTGGCAGCTTTAGTTTCCCTGTCACAAAAAATACGGAGTAAAGTCTGAACGTAGTGCCATGCATTTCTAACTATGGCTATAAACAGTCTCTGAAAAAAAGCATGGCTCAGCCCTGTTTGTGTGAAATATCTGGGGAGAACGTAATCTACAATTCAGCTATTTGGGTCGCAGGCTAGGAGGGAGACATCAGTCTTCATCTAGACTGACGTTCTGCTTTACCTACTGAAAATCTCACTGCTAACAGTTATCAAAATGAAAAAAATGAAAGGTGAAAGCATGCATGCACGGATGCATTGAGCATGAAGCATATTTTAGACATATTTAAACATTTATGATTTTCTTGTGTTCCCAAACACTATAAATGGCTCACAATGTAACTGGGAAACAGAGAAGGAAAGAGTTTCCTCCTTATATAATTTAAAAATCCAAATCCATTACACTTTGTGAAGAGGATTTCTGCATGGGACATTTCCTTTTCCTTCAAGTTAGTATTAGTATGAATGTATGACCCTGCAAACAGCTCACATTATGTGTTTGTGTATTAATTTGTGTGGAAGGATGGTTTTAAAATGCTCTCTGACCTCAAAGTCAATGAGGAGAAAAAAAGAGGGGAGAGGATAATGATGAGGGGGATCAAGCCTGTATTAATTAAAAGGGAGCGAACAGGCTCAGATGAAGGTTAACAATTATGTAGTCATGGGGCAGACTGATCTCCCTTCTATTACCGAACAGCATCTTCAATAGAGGAGGGTCATAAGACATGTGATAACTCTGCTAACTACCATCAATGTCAGGGTATTCTTGCACTTTGCTAATATTTTCCTTCTTTGTTCATTTTTTCCTCATGATTAGACATTTCAAGTTCATTCTGAGAAAACCAGTAAAATGTTTCATTGTTACTCATTGTTTAGTGATTCAGGAGTCTGTGACTGACTTCTTGATATAAGTGTATGTGTTCTGCATTCATCAGCAACCGTGGCCTAGGTTAAAAAAAAAAAAACTACTCCAACAAGTTGGATTTCTTAGTTGGTCATCTGGACAAACTTTCCCTAAAAAGCAGCTCACACATTGCTCTCAATCCTGAGGCGGAAAATGACCCACTTCTGGATAAAAGGGAGGACAGGCCAAGTTTAAAATGTTTCCAACAATTTACAGACATTAAAGGACACCTTTAACCATGGTTCGAAATACCGGAGAGCTAAGTGGCGTTTGGCTCCTCTGAAAAGCAGATAAGCTCCCCTGAAAAGCCTCACGTGGGAATCTAAAGGGGGAAATGAATGAAAAATCTCATTTTCAGGTTATATTTATTACATTTTCCACAAGGTTACTGAAGTTTCTTAGCATTCATTTGTCAGCAAATCAGTTCTGTTTCCTTCAGCAACGTGGACAGCAGCATTGTTTGTGTGTTGCATGGCATGAGCCGCCCAAGCGGTTACTACTTAATTTGCTTTTTGTGTTTGCTAGAATAAGTTTCCAACCCTATATGAAGTGCTTCTGATTGACTCAGCTGCATACAGTAATGGCAGAATATTTTGAGCCGTAACCCTGTTTTTAACCGCATTGCCATGCACTAATATGTATATGGATGAATCCCGATAAATATTGTTTCCTCACAGCAGGGTCATGCCAGATGTTTTATTAGTGGTATTTGTGTACCTGGAGGGAGGGAAAAATGGAGGAAATTGGGAGTTGTTAGTTGCATTTTGTTTGTGTGTGAGTGTGGTACGTATGTGTCACTGTGAAAGAGAAATTAGCATATTTTTAAATTGTTCTGTTTTATACTTTCTTGTGGGAAGGATCGTTTTATTTAATATGCATCGATTGCTTTTATGATGTAAAGCCCTTTGTGCTATATAAATAAAATTTGATCTGATTTGATGTGTTTGCACAGTGACTTTGGGAAGCTCTGGTGCATGCACGAAAATAAGGCTCTAAGAAAGCCCCTGTGTAATTCAAACCACACCTTTAACACTGCCTGGCGACCAGGGGCATGTGCTACAAAGCAGGATTAAAAAACTCAAGGTAATATTAGAGCACTGTTACATTTTGCAAGACTTGCAAAATTTTAATTCATGGCTCATGCAGCAGCTATATTTCAATGAAAATGTGGCAATAAACATGATCAAGGAAAGAATTTCTAACAACTATATAATGCAAGCACAAGATGGCAGGATAGGTTACAATAAGGAACAGCTACAGCCAGCTCAACGTTGTATAAGGAGGTTGAATTAAAAGAACTTGTAATCTAGACAATGAAAACAGCACACTGTAACTGAGACATGCAACATTGTGCTGCAGTATTTGAGCTTATACATAAAACCAGGGCTTAATTTAATTTACGGAACATATTTCATTGGATCCGCCACCCCCTGTGTCACTATAAGAAAAATGCCCTAAATAAAAAAATAAATGTTTGTTTCGTTTTTAGAATTGTTTTCTGTTTTGTTAGCTATAATCCCCATTGAGGTTACACAAAAAATCTTATGCGCAAAGCTATTTTCCGTTCTGTTGCTCAGTATAACATGGAGTTTTATTTATGCGTGTCTACATAATTTAAAATCGTACGTCCCACAAGTTGCCTTGTCGTAACCTTCGTTTTTTTGTTTTTCATTGCATAGTATCATGGTGCAGTGTTTGTGTCATCAATCTAAATTTGGATTAGCCTATTTTAATAGTCCGTTGGGTACTTAGGTTATTGCTGTTTATGAAAGCAATGTTGCGGTGGCCTAGTTTAGTTTTTTTTTCTTTCTTTTTTATACATTTCATATCCGGTGCATGTAAACACTAATGTGGGCGGGCTTTTCTTTTTCTTATTTATCAGGCCAATATTCTGAAATCATAATAAATTGGCTATTGCCCTGTAATGCACACAGTGATGTTTGGATTTACAGAGGTTTAGTACCTTGGCCCAGACTCCTGCAACGGGTCTGGTACCTGCCGGAGATGTTTTGCAGGTAAAAATTACATCGAGAGAACAGAATAGAAAATTAAAGAAAAGAGCTTATACAAGAGATGGTAAATTACTTTTTGTTCATACACAGCAATCTCCAAATCAAAGAAAGCCCCTAAATTGCAAAATAAGGGATCATAGTGGTTCAGTAACGAGTTTACACATTGTGCCAGTTCTGCAAAAAAAACCAATAACAATCAAACGAACAAACAAAGAAAAACATTCAAATAACCCGTCGGGTCCTGATATGACTGTAAGATAAACACGGGTATTGGGTCGGGTTTGGAAATGATCCTAACGGGTTTAGGCAGGTGCAGCGTTGCTAAATTGGACCCGTGCAGAACTCTGCCATGGCTGTGTGTCTGTGCGCACGCGTGCTTCCGTCACTTTGACCCCTCTTTTGAGTCGCAGGAACCACCCCCCCCTCTGTGTTCAGGGACCTCCCACTTTACAAATTAAACACTGCATAAAACATTTGTTATTGCTAAAAGATGGAAACTGTTACAAACTTTACAACTACAATGCCAGTTTGGGATCAATTTCAATTACAACAGTCGGGTAAAAAAATTAGATTGAAGAACACAAGTGCTGCAACAACTGTAGAAAATGAACGTTTTGAGCTGCAGCAAGCAAACAGATGTGAATACACTGGAGAGGGGACTAGCAGGCACACAGCGAGTGTTACAAGGAAAAAACAAGCAAGTTACGAGTTATAAACACAGAGCATTTCAAGAATAATGGATGAAGGCATTTTTGTTTGCTCCCCTCAGATCCAACCAGTTATGTTTACTTTGCTAACAAAGTTACCCACAAGATTAAACACTGTAGCCTATATTGTGGGATATTAAGTCATGATATCTGCTTAATATTTTGATAGATTTTTGATGTTTGGTGGTAAAAGCAGCATTCTTATTGCATTTATTTTTGCCAGTGAGGATCTGTGCAAAAAATAGTGAAGATCACTAGTTTTCTGGCTTAACTGATTATGCTGAATATATCACAATGCTGGTGGTAAATCAACCCAGTCTACTCTTTGTCTGGATATGAGTAAATTCATGTACAAGGGGCATAATTGGCATCAGATAAACAATCGTTATCATAGCTCTAAAGCTGCTTATTTCTAACAAATAGAAAGAGCCAAAAACCTTCACATCGTAATGAAAATATGAATGGGCATCAGGCTTTTCTTAAAGCAACTTAGAAAGTTTGAGTTTAATTCCCTCAGATGTAACTCAGATGCTTCTGAAGAAGAAACAAACTTAAATTGATTCAAACCATTCGTCATTGTAAATGTTTAAGAAAATTCTTTGTCATCAAGGATCTAAACTGTTAAATAAAAGAGGGGTTTAGTTCAGTGAGTCGCAGTATTTCTTAAAACAAACAAAAATGGACAAACATGATTTAAAACATTTAGGTGGGTTTTATATATTCTATAAAGATGCATATCAGTGAAGTCAAAGGCAATGGCTTAATCTTGAAAGATGGAAGAGAGAACTTAGAGGACTCAGCCCCTGATTTACTAAGATCCTAAATATAGAGTGCAAAATTGCATGCACTGCAGGTAAATTTCGCATATTGTGTTTCCATGATTTGCGGGTGATCTACTACGATTGATTGCACAATTGATAACGGGCGCAAACAGCCTTATTTAAATGAGGATTTAGCGTGCACAATTGATTCGCTGTGTAGAAGGAGAGTGAGACAGTTGCAAACAGAAAACAAATGGAGATTGAAATATTAGTAGAAAAGGCAAATAGAAATATGGCAAAGACATCTTAATGTGTCCAGAAGGACTGCATAATGGGAGGATATTTGCCAAAAAGTAAATGCAATCTGAAAAATAAGAAGAACAAGAAATGAGGTTAGGAGATGGCAAGATATTAGATGAAGAAAAGAAAAAAAAGCTCATAATAAAACCTCGGCAAATAATAACAGCACTATTTTGCTCGTTAACAGGTGCAGCATATTTTTCAAGATTCAAGATTCAAGATTCAAGAAGCTTTATTTATCCCGAGGGAAATTGCTGTGCAACAATTACAGTAATAATATAGTACTAGGGTAAGATATATAAATAGGTAACATAATAAATAAACAATAACTGAAATACAAAA
>JBBBVU010000004.1:5459355-5470616 GCA_037177055.1 Atherinosoma microstoma
TTTTGTTATAATTAAATCCAAATTATTTTTCTAAATTCCCTGTGCCTCTCTGGTTTTTCGGCTCGGTCCCTCACACATGTCCTCTAACTGTCTTTCTGTTTACTTTCAAACACGCATGACCATGAGATAAATGATCATAATAAAATTTGCCAGCAGTATGTCAGTTCATTTGTGATAAGAGAAAGCAGCGATGCTTTCATCGTGGCAGGTTCCGTGGCCCCGAAGAAAAAAACAAAGATGGAGAGCTTATTTATTCTCAAATAAAGAATTACCCTTGAGAGGAAATGTAAGGGAGAAGAATCAGGGGGGAAATGCAATCAGGTTTTGATTAGTAACGAGAAAAGACAAGACGACACATAACAAAGTTTTCTCTGCTCGTCTTCAGCGTTATGGGTGGATCTGACAATCTGTTTTTTATTTCACAGCCGTAATGATGGATTACTGTTATTTTGAGAAAGTATGACAAAGTGATTTGTATCGGTGAAGAAATCATCTGGATAACATCTGCGACCGTGTGTGAGTCTCCTTGTTGTCTATTCTTTTCTCCTCTGGTCTGCTGTGGGTAACATCTGCAGCAGACGTTTCGGTCCAACACAAGCTGACAGCTTTGCAAGAGCCCAGCTGTGCTCCACTTTGAAAAAAAAAAAGAACTTTTTGTTTGTATGATTTTTTTTTTATTTTTTGTTTAACATCTGCTTCAAAACACAGTGGTTATGCAGCACTGGTTGCCGCTGCATATAGCCGAATTCCTCAAATGCGAGACCTTCTATGCTGTTACTCGTCCTGGGTGATTGCCAGGGTGCAATCTTTGATTGTTTTTCATGGGTAGATCCTTACGGAGTACTGAATACCTTTTACTGATTGATTCTGTGCCCACAATAAAAACCTATTTCCCTTTTAGATAATGCACTTAATCAATTTCTTATAGTAAGTCATAAGAGGTAAGTGGATTGGATGTGCGGGTGTATGGCTTGTATAATTATTGTTATTACTTACAGTGCTGTATATCAATCCATACAGGCTCTACAATACATTAAAGATCTAGATGAGAAGAGGTTTAGTTATACATGCTATAACTAAAGTCATGTTAAAAAAGAAAGCAAACCTTTAGGGTTTTAAGTATCATGAATCATGGATCAGAATTTAGTAAATACAATCTCAGATGCACAACAACACATGTCAAATTATGTTGTGACATTATTTGGCAAAGTAAGGAGGACAAGTAGTAACAGTAACAGGTGCTTCTCATCAAATGCATTTAATTAACTGATTATCGTTACTGAGAGCGCCTCTAAAGCGGAAAGCAGAAGTTTTGCCACTTTGCTGGTCTGGAGCCTTCAGGTGACTGTTAACTCAATGCCAAGGAGGAAAGACGTCATTTAAATCTCAGGAAATTGATTATTTCTGCCTATCAACCTGGGGAGAGTTTTAAACCATTTCCAAATAATTTGGAGTCTGTCATTCTCTGTGAGGAAGAAGTGGAAACATGAAGACAGCTGACAATCTTCCCGGGTGTGGCCACTTCAGCAGATTCACCAACAACGTTAGACCATGAAATGCTCAGAGAAATTGCAAAAAACAAAACCTCCTAGAGCTAAATCTCAGACTCCCCGAGCTTCATTTAGTATGTTAACAGTAAAAGTTAATAAGTAGAATTAGAAAAATGTTTGGAAGAGTTTGGAAGCTTTCTCTCATAAAGAAAACGTGGAAGCACAGCTTAGGTTTGCAAAGATGCTGCAAACATCAATGAACTGAACAAAATTGTGAAGAAGAAAAGTGGGCGAAAATTCCTCCAATGACTTGAAAGACCAATAACATCAGAAAACAGAACGATATTGAACCAAGGGTGATGGTGGTTTTACAAGCTACTGAATGATAGGGTGTAATTAGTTCTTTTCACACACCATCTAGAACTTAGCTTAGTTTCTGATGAATATTGACATGTTGTAAAATGTGGTTCACCTGACGTTTAACTGATCTACTTGTATTATCTGGTAAGGATGTTTTTGTTTTTTATAAAAGAAATACATCTTGACACAGAAATCCCTTCAAGGTTTACTTTTTTTCTTAACAATTTCACACCTCATTCATTTCAAGTTTTTTTTTCTTTGTATTCTGCACATTTGATTTAATTAAGTCTGGTTTTTACTCTGTGCTTAGCTTGATCATGCTAACCTAAAAAGTTGAAGTGAAAGTGAGTTTTATTCAAGATTCCATCCATTTTCCATACCAACTTGCAGAGTTGTGGAGGGGCTCGAGCTTATCCCAGCTTCCAAGTGGCAGAGTACACCAGTCCAACATGGAGATAGAGAATGATGCCTATGGTTCGCAAGCTGTAACATTTTGTGATTAGTCTGAAAGTCTGAACCAATTGTAACTTCTTTTAACACTATACACAAATAAAACTTTTGTTCAGTCTGATTCATGCTGAGAGCCTTCCTTTTCTATCGGACCAAGGTTCAGATCGTTGGTCACATCAATCCACATGTGAAACTTTGAATAAAATAAGTTAAATGTCAAATTTTGCCAAGAGGCTAAAAGAATATCACGGTTGTGATGATGATGATGATGATGATGATGATATACTTTACCTCTGCTTTGCACCATACTGTTTTGGAGAATCTGCTCCATCCTGATAGCCATGTTGGAGACATTCTGGGCTATAGCTTGGATCCTCTCCACCAGCCCGGCTGGTTGAAACCTGCATGAACAGAATACACACAAAAGGTTTTGTGATTCTATGTAAAGACAGTAACAGGTAACTTATGTTGCCTTCATGTGGTAGGGGAAAAATGATCCTTCCCATTTATAAAGTGGAAATTACGAGTGTGTTGTGTTCCAGCTTTTGTTGTCGTAGTGAAGAGAAACATGGTGGACCCACTGCAGAGCAGTGGTGAATTCTTGGTCCATGTACTACTTGCTATCTCATTCCTGCTGATAGAGTTTGGGCTATGTGCTGGGCCATCTCCTAGTCTCAGAATTCATGCCGTCACTGGTGTACACTACAGACCAATAAATTCACAAGAGAAAATTGCCTCCGACCACACAGTGCCCTACTGGAGGCTATCCTCAACTGACTGACAACATCTGCTCTTGGGAAGGAAAACCAAACAATAACTGTAGTTTTAGAAACAACACAAAGTTTAAATGACAATGTTATTAAAATGCTCCCTGCCACAACATTATGTTGAATAAAAACTTACCAACCGACAGCAGCAGAAAACTTTTAACAGAATGCAATGCTTAGCGTTCACAATACTTTCGTTGCTCTCCGCCATGTTTAAAGGTCAAAGTTTATCTCATCTCGACAGCTCGGGAATTATAAAAATCTTCCAGCTTTCCGGTGAAAATTACCACATAAGTGGGTGTTTATGTGCAATTTTGACATCGGTTTTTGGTATTTACCATAATTACGATAGGACACGAAGGCAGCATTAATAGTGCTGTCAAGTCAAATAAGCTCAAATTTAGAACCAAAAGATAAAGGACATACACCACTGCATGACACACAGGCACACATCTGAATCTATAACCAGCGGCACAAGTTCTCATTCAGCCTGATAATATCTCGGTTATTTAATTTTTTTTTCATTATTTTAGTTTATTCTCATGAGTTCACAGCATATTTCTCTGTTCATTTCCCTCTTTCATTCACCTTATGTTGTTTTTTTCCATCTGATTATTTTCTTCCACACATCTCCCCTTCCTCTGCTTTCTCACCCTCATTTTATTTTACATTTCAAGCCATACAGAAGTGTTAGTTGTGGAAAATGAAAATTGGTTGGAGCGTGAAAAAGAAATTGACCTCTACTGTTAATGCCACTTCCGCTTTAAGGTGACAGACTTTACACAATACAATCTGTGTGTATGTTGTGTGCATGTTTCAATCTCCACGTTTGTGTGCTCATTCAATTTTTGCATATTTCAGGATAATTGCACAACATGCAAGGCAAAGTAAAGTATGTGAGCAAACACACTTTTACTGCTGTGCCCAGTATGTCTATCTAAGTGACTCCATTTCAGCGAACATTGTTTATTTGTGTGCATGCAATGTTTAGTCAGTAGAGGTATATGTCCTCATTAAAGACAAAAGCTGAATGCAGCATAACAAAATATCAGGAAAAGGCGATCAGAATTATAGACTAGGCATGCATATATATGTGTGTGTGTGTGTGTGTGTGTGTGCGTGCAAAGGATTAAAGCCAGGGCTGCTTAACTAACAACATGGAAGCAACAACGACTGAATAAAATGATAAATCTGAGCTAAAACTAGAAACAGGAAAAAAAACAAAAGCATTGGATCGAGAGAATACGCCGAAGAAAACCCAAAACCTTGGCTTGACAAATTTTAAACAACCAAAAAAAAGCCATCAAAGTCAAAGGCAGTCTCTATCCTCCATTAAAAGCTTTACAAGTGACACTTGTAAGCTTTCCCATGTGTGCTTCTCCTTGGATCCTCTTCAGTATGTTCATTACAACAGAGAAGCTATTCTTCTCAAGTGCATCCATATTCCAGCTGCAACAGCTGTCTGCAGACTGTGGAATAGCTGGAATGTAAAGCTAAGTCATGTAAAGTAATTCAGTTCAATGAGATACAGATTTTTTATGCAATGTCTCAAAGTAGCTTTGTTTTATAAATCTGAGTGTAGGAGCCATACAAGTTTGCAGAATTAAATTGCTGTATTTCAAAATGGTTTTGCATTTGTTAGATCATAGTGATTATGTATAGCAGTGGCTCTGAAACTGGGAGGCAGGACCCCCTGGGGGGATGCGGCAGCATGACGGGACTGGCAAAATGTAGCAGAGGAAGTAATGTTTGGACAACTTGGGCTCTTGGAAACGTTCTGGTCCACACTCCAGCCCACTTGGTGGTGGTAATTCATTTTTGCAGACAACAAAAAATATCAAGAAGAAGAAAAACCTTATATTGGTGTGCTAGATTTTACTTGGAGCTTCAGAAGTCGGATCTGGGAGTTAGCAGCCATCTTTAACGGGTGGAGTCGGAGCCAGTGAGTCTACACCGACTTTCCGAGTCAGATAACCGACTTCAAGGGGTTTTCTTGTTGTATTTCTGACTGGGATCACTAAAAAACTGACCGAA
Organism: Atherinosoma microstoma; assembly: GCA_037177055.1. Taxonomy (NCBI): domain Eukaryota; kingdom Metazoa; phylum Chordata; class Actinopteri; order Atheriniformes; family Atherinidae; genus Atherinosoma; species Atherinosoma microstoma. The sequence continues at coordinate 5,464,457 of JBBBVU010000004.1, forward strand.
TACAATTCAAATGCACTATAATTGTGTGTCATTTAAGACATCTGCTGCTGGGTTTTTGAGATAAAGAGAATGTTAGTGAAATGCCATAATATATGGCATTATAACAGGCATGAAAGTCAACTCAAAACCCACTAAAACCATGGATGTTATTACCTCCAACATTTAACAAAAGTTCCCAGCTCCCAGTTCCCAGTTTACAGCCTTCCTACAAAAATGCAGTGACCTGAAGGACAAAACTTTGACTTGGTAAATTGGTTTAACAATCTTATTTTCAAATTCTCTTTCAGGAAGCCTTGGATGGGCAGTTTTGCCTCTGTAGAGTGTGACCCATCTAATCTCAAATCTATGTCTACGACAATGTAAACTCATCCCCAAAGATGAACAAACAGGCGATGAGAAAGAATGTGTTCATAGAAAGAGACGCCAAGGCAGAGAAACTCTAAATAAGACAAGAACAGAGTGAGATGGTGAGGAACATACACTGGGAGGGTTAACATAAAATAAAACAGGCAGAAAATAAAGGGAAGTAAATCAACCATTCACAGCAAACAGAACAAGAATACCACAGGGAAGGGTTTCATGTTTGTGTTAAGAGAGATGGTATAATGAAAAGATCCTCTGTGCCTTTATGTGTAAGCCAACAAAACAGCTTGACTGAAACATTAAGCGATGATTAGGATCAAAGAAATACATGGGTATGTATATTTGATGGCCCACTGTTGCCCTCTTCTTGCATTGAACCTCCTTTTCTTTTGATGATTTTCGACAGTTGGCTCTTTTATAAACAAGAGGAATAAAACAGAAATGAGGAGGAGAAAAGACGAGACAAAAAGGGGAGAATGTATGTGGGAGGAAAAACAACAAGAGGATATCCTCTGACGGATGCCAAGTGGAAGTGGAACAGTAAGAGAAAATCAATGTTAACTTGGCTTCGACTTTCTAAGGATACAAATAAAGAAGTGTTTCCTTTTCTTATTTTGGTTCCCTCCCTCTCTGACTAATGACATCATCCTCTTAAGGAAGGAGGATAGCTCCAGCAGAATCCCATTGAGCAAAGTAATCTAGGCAAGAAAAGTACATAACAAGGTATCAAAGTGTGTGGGTCTGCTTGAGCTGCTTCATTCAGCCTCAAGTCGTAGTGTTAAACCATTACACCCTGCAGTGATTATTCAAGTGCAGACAGGCACAAATGCCACATACACACACTGACTGTATGAAATGGTCATGCTTTGATTTGTGTGGACATAACAACTAAGTACACTTAGCATGACTGTTACTGTTTTAACAGAAAGAAACTCACAAAAGTAACACAAAAATAATCAGACGAGAAAAGATAATACCACTTAATGAAAGCAATACCAAAAAGTTCATTTTCACCATTGCAAGCTGAGGCAACATTGACTGAAGGTTGATTTTTGATGTTGGATGAATTGATCTTTATATTGTACCAGCGCTTAAATGCTGTTGTGTTTCCCATCAATTGGCAATGTATTTTTTGGCATCTTTGGAAATGTATAGTGTTTCTCCACTCCTCTTCTGTTGATGGGAACTAGATCAGCATGTCAACCATAAGGAGGGGCAGAGATTCTGAGGATGATGTAGCATAATGTTGACTTGGGGACATGAAATCTTTCAACAATAACACAGTTAGAAAGGTGCTACAACATAAACTCTTGCAGCAATCATTAACTGTGAATTGGCTGCAGAAGGTAGATCCAACTATAAACACAATGAGAAATTACAAATGGTGAAATCTTGAAATGCAAAATCTGTTGTTCTTTAAGATAATCAATGTGTTCTTCAAGCCACAGAACAATCTTCTTTAGATAGATTTGTTTTCTTCATTTATCACCATAAAGTTGACTGTGGTGCAATTTCTACACACCCAAAAGTACCCATGTTTTTCTTTCTTCTCTATGTTGGTTGTTAAAGTTTTTTTCTGCAACAGTTTCCTATCGATTCAATACCATTATTTTATGGCACTCTTTCATCTATACTTAAACGTTTTTCCCCTTAAAGGAAGATCCCACAGTTTTACAGTATGTATTAATATCTTTATTGTAATGGCAATATGAAATATGATTAAAACTCATGAACATGAATACTTAAAATAGTGGATTAAATTTATATAGCACTTTTCAAGGCACCCAAAGCCTTACGCTTTACATTGCATCCATTATTCATCCACTCCTCATTCACACCTGTTAATGGTAAATTAGTTGCTACCCTGGGGTAGACTGACGAAAACGTGGCAGCCAATCCAAACAAACATATTCTCCGATCGTCACCACGAACATTCATCCACATTCATACACCAGCAAAGGACAGATTGACTGGGGGAATGGGATTCGAACCTCCACCCTTCCGATCATTGGACCACCCGCCCTATCACCCGAGCCCTTAATTGAAATGCTTATAAAATTGTAATTAAATATATTCATGATCTTGTTCACAAGTGAGAGAAGGATGGAGCGAGAGATCGATAGGCGGATCGGTAGTGACCGAAAGAACGAAATCGCGAATACAAGCGGCCGAAATGAGTTTCTTCCGCAGGGTGGCTTTCTCTTAGAGATAGGTTGAGAAGCTTGGTCATCTGTGAGGGGCCCAGAGTAGAGCAGCTGCTCTACTCTGGGCCTACTCTGCCAGATGATATGGCTCAGGGATCTGGTTAGGATACCTCCTGGACGCCTCCCTGGGGAGGTATTTCGGGCACTTCTCACAGGGAGGAGATCTCAGGGTAGGCCCAGGACATGCTGGAGGGAATACATCTCTCAGCTGACCTGGGATAGCCTCAGGATCCCCCCGCATCAGCTGGCTAATGTGGCTGGGGAGAGGGAAGTCTGGGCTTCCCTGCTTAGGCTGCTGCCCCCACGACCTGATCTTGGATAAGCGGCAGAAGCTGGATGGATGGATGGATGGATGGATGGATGGATGGATATCCATGAGTGAAATAATAGCGATGAAAATAAATATTTTCAAAATGATAAAATAATCAGACAAGATTATTTAAATTTCTTAAATTGAATATGCTAAAATAAAATATATAATAGTGATATAATAAATATATGAAATACATAATACTCAACAACCTGTATTAAACCAGTAAAATATTAAAACACAACATTATCATCATGGCCACTGACTGACTTCCATAATCTTTCGACAGGAATACACTATGATATCTTATTGTCTAAAACTCTCATAAGTGAAAAAATGTCATGGTTTGTATAAGAAAAGTGGCAACTTGATGTTGAAAAAATGTAATCTGATATTTTGACTGTCAAATATCAAAGTATTGACTTCAGAATATCAATAAGCTCCTTCGTTCCTGTACAGATTTATAGCCAAGCAAACACTAGCTAGACGTGTAAATTGGATGCCATCACAGAGGAACAGGTGTAAAGATGTGAGACACTGATGTGTTGACAAAAAATCTAATCATTATTAAAACTTAATCTAAAGAAAATGGAAGCATAGTTTTTTAACCTTTATGGGAAAACTGCAACATTTAGTGCTGTGCAGCAATGTGGGTATTAGATAATCAGTAATGAGGTCAGTCTCCTCTTTTATTTGTCCGTTTTGAGATCTGCTTACTTCCAGTAGAAAGGCATGCCTCTGTCACTACTCAGAGACACAGGAGGGCTGAGTTGCATTTGCAGTAAAAATGACAGCAATCGCAGTGACATAAACTGCAGCTCTACTTTTGTTTTTTTCCCTTGAAAGCATTTCATCACATCATACCAAAACACCTCCACTTGGAGCAGCATTTGCAAAATACCCTGAAGAAGAGATCCCAGAAGCAACTAAAAGCTTTTTCCTTCGCAAAGCTATATACTGAGAAAGGAGGCCCCAGGTGATAAATGCTGTTACTGGGAGAGCTTAGAAGAGAGCTTGGGTGGGGGTGGAGAAATACCCAAAGTCAAGCCAGGGCACTGATCTTTAGGCCCCACTCCTAAAGGACAAGCTTAACAATTTCCCCTTTCCCCCACAGTATGGTAAAACAGAGTGAATCAACTCTGTATCTTTTTGCCATGTCCTTCTCTCATTTTCTCAGGCTTTTTTTCCATCCTCCCATCCTTGTTATTTCCCTCCGTTTTCTGCTCTAACGAGTGGCTGCCCCGTGGGCAAATCGCAGGCTGGGGCTTCAGACATCAAGTCCCATTCACGACTACATCGGAGTGTGTCAACACCGATGAAGCTCACAGAGAGATGAGACTCCCGCCCAGCATGTGTGTACATGTGTATCTTCCTGTAAATGCTTGCTGGCCTGGATTTGGGATATGATTTCATAAATCCCTCTTTTCCCAACTCCCCGCTGGCAAAAAATCACGCTTTACCACGTCACTCATACCGTAGACACTATGCTGTGCAGTATATGTGCAACCGAAAACAACACAAGAAAGTATGAAGAGAAGGACGTGGAGAGGGGAAAATAAATGACAGGATGAAAATCACTGGACTGAAAAGAGACTTAGGTCATCACTGTTATGACAGTCAGTGTTTGTGATTGTGTGTGGCAAGCTATTAATCCTTGAGGTCATGTGCTCCAGAAGCTGTTCCCTGGTGACACACTCAGGCTGCTTTCAACAAATGTCCTCAAATAAACTAATAAACACAAACACACACTCAGTACAGTTACACACAGACGTGTGTTAAGCGCACATCATCTTCCATCAAGGGAATATCATCATGAGGTCTGTGTAAGTGTGTATGGTCATGCTTTTCTCCCCACCACAGTTTCCTCTGTCAACATCCTTTCATTCCCTTCGCTGAATCAAAACTCAAGCTATCAGAGCTCCAACGATCTATTCAGTCAAAGCCAAACAATGCTGCGCTGAGAACAAAATCAATACGTTTTTCTTCTTCTCTTTCCCCAGAGTCCTGGTTTTGACTTCACATTGTTCATAAAGGACTCCTCTTGAAATAATTGTTCGGTCTCCAGTGGAGGTTTGATGCTCACAGGTTCATCCTAACACAACCTTATATATAAAACCCAAAAAAAAAGAAATCACTTTTTCTGTGCTTAAGTACAAATACAGTATTTGGGGTCTGTAGTTTCAAAAGCTACTAAAAAAAACAAAACACTGGCACTTTGTGACCCTAAGAAAATATCTCATTCAATTCCACAGATTGAAGATTTGTCAAATTCTGATTTACCATTTATCCATCACACTTCTAGCTCTGAGTAGAATAGTCTAATTTCCAACCTGTGTTTATGCTGTTTATTTAAGCAAATTGAGCTGATAATACTCTTTCAGTTTCTCTGTTTTATATAAAACCAGGAAATACAACTTCAGTCAGAAGTTGGAAACTTTCTGTTTCAACTTTACCATTACTAAAAAATAACTTGTTAATTTCAACAAAGCAGCAGTCTCCAAAAACATAAAGAAAAGAAGGGACCATCACTAAAGCCCACAGTTTGTGGAGCTCATATGATGGAGAAATTGCAATATGATTTTTTTTACTGATATGAAATAAAATAAAATGAAAATAATGGTCCATATTGACATGGTAGCATCATGCAGTTGCTGCAGATTTATTGGCTGCATATCCATGAAGAAAACATCCCCCACACCATTAAACCATCACCAGCAGCCTGAACCATTGATCCAAGTCAGGATGCTTCCATGTTTTCATGTTTCCACCAAATTCTGAGCCTACCATCTGAACGTGGAGGTGAAATGGAGACTCATCAGACCAGGAAACGTGTTTCCATCTTTTATTGTCCAGTGTTGGTGAGTCTGTGTGAATTGTAGCCTCAGTTTCCTGTTCTTAGCTGACAGGATTTGCACCTGGTGTGGTCTTCTGCTGCTGTAGCCCATCTGCTTCAAGGTTGGATGTGTTGTGTGTTCAGAGATGATATTCTGCATATCTTAGTTGGAACCAGTGCTTATATGAGTTCCTGTTGCCTTTCTATCATCTCCAACCAGTCTGCCCATTCTCCTCCGACCTCTGACATCAACCATTCTCTGTAAACCCTAGAGATGGTGGGGTGTGAAATTCCCAGTAGCTCAGCAGTTTCTGAAATACTCAAACTAACAACCATGCCACGTTCAAAGTCACTTAAATCCTATTTCATACATGTAAATACACACACACACACACACACACACACACACACACACACACACACACACACACACACACACACACACACACA
>JBBBVU010000004.1:5488935-5500921 GCA_037177055.1 Atherinosoma microstoma
ATCCAAAAACCACTGGAAATTTTTGAAATGGCCAAGTGAGCCCAAAGTGAAAGAAATGCAAGTTAAAACTTAATAATGATTATTCATCAGTGGAGACATTGAGGGGTAGATTTGGTTTTAAAGCTGATCCCTTTGAATTTTGTCCTGAAAATCCAGGTCATTTATTCTTCTTTTGCTCAATAAGTAGGAAGTTCTGGCAAGATATTCACAGCTGGTTTAGTAATAAAATTAAACAATTAACAATTGAGATATCTTTTTTATAATTCTAAAATTACAGGGGAATTTTCACTTTTGATATTATTATAGGTAAATACTATATTTATATAAAATAAATGGAAAACAGCTGCCAAATTTAAACTGTAAAATATTATTGTTCTCCATGAGATGTGTAAAAAAAAAAAAAATCCAAATCAGACCTTTGATATTATTTGTGATGCTGCAAAAAGTGTTTGAGCCTGTAGTTTTATTCTAATTTATCTGTTTATTTCCTTTATAATTGTTGTGCCTTAAATATTTTTATCTCGTTGATTTTTTTGCTAATGTCAAGTAGGAATAATGCCTTGTCTTGTTTGTAATTGTCTCTACGAGAAGTTGTAATAAAGTAATAATAATAAAAAAACTAAAAGAAGATCATGGTTTGTCTCATTCAGCAGCTTCTTTGGCTCCAAAAACATTCAGTTTTGTCTTCCTAGTAAGATGGCCAATCACGGAGGACAGGTTCTGTAGCCAATCATGTGTAGTGATAGAGAGCTGACTCTTGGGTCCGCCCACCTACTGCCAATAACCCTAACCGCGAGAGAGCGGCTCAAGCCAGCGAGCAGACACAACCGCGCGCGGTTGGAATCTCTTCATATGCTCCCGTGCTTCTCCATTCTGCTCCGCAGTGAAATTCTGCGCTCGCGCGCGGCTCCTTTTATACGCTTCCGCGGTTCTCCATTCTCCTCGCGCGGGATCTCATTTACTCTTGCGGTTCTCCTTTCTCCTTGCGCGTGATCTCAGAAATAATGCCACAGCGAATGTGTATTCAAAGCTCACTGATTACAAGCAAACTATTAGAGTGTGCGACTTTTTAAAATTTTTGTAGGCAGAATATTTACAGATGTCCCATAAAAATCAAAGCTAGGGCAGCTCCCCACTCTTGGAAAAGCACAATTCTCTCCCTTTGTCTAGAAGTCATCAACGTTTTTAAATGCTGACCAATAAGTTAACACAATCTATATAAAATAACACAATTTACTTTTTCCCCAGCAACAGCTAGGGATGGTTACATATCCTCTGGCTGTTCGTTCCTAGAGGACAGATTTCATGTTACATGCAGGGATCACAATGCAAGAATAGAAACATCTGTCAGCTGTAACCTTTTAGCTTTTTGTAACTGTCCAACCATCTTACACTTAACTGTATATTATTCTAACCATAACTATGTAATTTAAATGCTTAATCCTAGCCATTCACCAGAGAGCAGAGTAGGGAAGGAAGGAACTGTGTGGGGTGTGAGAGGGAAGTAGAAAAATGACAATTACTGTTAAAAAGACTGTGTAGGATCAAACCAGCAATCTCTCACTGGTAGGTGAAACCGCTGCAAAGGTATCCCTCCACAGAGCTTACACAAAACAAAGCCAGGCGAACAGATGTGCTCTCCTTCAAAAAGCTAATAATGGGGAGCTGATCATCTTGTTCAAATGCGATTGGCTTAAAGTCTCCTTGAGCCAAGAAGGCCTCCCTTAGGCTGATGACAACCGATTTCATTACAGGATAAAGCATAAAAACTATCGCCCCCATGAGCTTCAAAGCATCGCCTGTAGCAATTTTCTCCACAAGCTATTCATAGTTTTACGCACTTGGGTGCTTCACCACAAAAAATTTTTTTAGTGTCTAAACATAAACTAATGACAGGAAAAACAAAACAAAGAGACCCCAACAGTTCCAGCTGTCCCATTGCTCTGCCACCATGTGTCATTGGTAAGCCAAAACAAGGGGTTCTGTGTTCACGAGAGCTGTTTAGATGTACTACACATGAAGTATGGTCCAACTGAAAGTACCTCTTCTTTAGGATATAAAGTGGTGTATGAAAATTACTTGTACACTATGTACAATCCAGACAAGATGAGTTTGTGCTTTATAAGTGCAGACCATTTGGCCACTTTCTCTTTGTCAGACCCTAGACTTGATCTTCATCATACTAAGTCACTTCTCTTTGAACCTCACTCCTCTTCTCCATCATATCCATGATCACATATTCTATCATCCTCTTTGGGCCTCATTGTAATTATTCTGTTAAATTCCTCCTCTCCGCAGAAATGACTCAGGAAGATGGTACATTAATCAATAAAACTGAAAAACAAACACACAGTCAGAAAGACTTGTGTTTAATGCCCCGCTAACCCTCCAAATTTCATCTCCTTTCCTTGTTCTCCTCCAAATTCAATTACTACAAATTACATGCAGTTTAATTATTATGGTGCAAGAGATCCACCGTTCATTAGCTAAAGAACACCATGACTGAGTGCAGACGGAAAAGATGTGATTCTTTTTTCCTTTTTACTACATAATGGCTATGGAGTGCAGGGTGAGAGGAGGTTAGAGCCAAATAAAAATGCAGCAAGTCAAACATTGTGGGGGTGACATATTGCACCACCACGAAAGCAAACAATGTGCATCGCAGATCTAAAATACAGTGTAATTAAATGTAAGACCAGAAATGGTGGCATGATCAATAAGCATCAATAAAAACAAGCTGAATAGAGTTTAATGAAAATGAAAACATTATGATCAGTTGGACTACTCGTGAATGAGCTTTTGAAATATTTATTGTTCATTGGGGTTTTATATTTTCTCACCATTTATTCAGAAATGTCAAAGCAAATTAGACCTCATGACTGGAGATGGACTGGTAACAACATTAAAATACATAAAGAAGTAAAAAACTGGCTAGAAAGACTATTAATACTGACAGTTTCTGTCTCTTCACTTAGAATTTTCTCTGCTTTAAGTGATAAATGAGGGGATGTAGAAAGACTGTGCATATCTCTGCAATGTAACACCAGTTCAGCTTCAAGTCAGATCTCATCCTCTTTCCCCTCCCCCCATTTTCCCTACTTTTTATTTCCTCCCTTTGAAGGCTACTGTTTTATTGATAAGCACTTCTAGTCTCTAAGATATCACATCCAAAGTAGACAAGATCTTTGGTTACCATTTAATAATTCCCATCCCTTTTTAGCCCCTGGTTCAATGAGGCTAAAAGGCTATTTTCCTTCTTATCTTTAATTCTCAAACATCCTTTAATTTCCTCTCTTTGCCTCTGTGTCATTTTGTTTTATCGTAGATTATCTCACAATGATGACACAGGATGAAAACCAGCTTGACTGAGCATGCAGACGCACATCCAAACAAAGAATAGACAAATAAGAGAAACACACATTTGAACAGAAACCAAATTGCACATACAAATTGCATTTTGAAAGGCAAATCTGATATGTGCAGAATTTGTGTTTGTGTTTGTTTCTTGATAAAAATGTGATGAAATGGGGTGATAACATTTGCATCTTTACGACCATGACTGCAAAAATAAAAAAATCTATGAATTTCTTTATCAGATAGTATTATTCTTGTCAGAATAACACAAGACAATCTCAACATTCATCTGTTGGACGGAAGACGGACATATTTGAATGATTATCTTTTGGTATAGGACATTTACAATGACTAACATAAGGCATAAATCCAGTACCATAACGGGAAATAAAAAACATTGACAATGTAACACCACCGAGACTAGTTATGCTCAGCATTATGTATAAACCCAACAGGATGAATGAATGAATAATGGAGCAAATAATAGTTTAAATAAAATCAGAAAAAGGTTCTCTAATAAAAATGTGTTTAAGGAAGACATTTAAAGACAGAACTGAACCAGTTGACCTGATTTCCATAAGCAAGTCATTCCAGAGCCTCAGAGCCAAGACTGAAAACAATTTTGTTAGGACCACTAAAAGACCTCTGCTTGAACAATGTAAAGAGTAAACAGGACAGTATTAAAAAAGGTAAGTGACATACTGTAGGTAGGGCAAAACAACAACAACAATAAAAGCCTTCAAAGTAATCAATAAATACTTAAAATCAACTCTAAACTCAACTCTAAACTACTAAAACAGTTATAATTTGACCATGTTTCTTTCTCAACAGCCTGACAGCGAAATTCTGCCCATCTGTAATCTGTCTGTGTATGTTTGGTCCAGACTGCAGTTATCAAGTCACAGATAAAAATGACCTGTGTCCTTAAAAGATTATGAAAAAGATCAAAAGTAAAAGAAATACATAGGTACTGAGCCCAAGTGATCACAAGATGTTACCTAAAGCATGGCAACAAGAAAACTAAGTATGTGCATGTGTTAGTTATGCACATACTTATGGGAAATTATGATTTAATTGAATTTAATTTGAATGTTGGGATTAATCATAAATTTGTAACAGAGGTTTGCCTAGCTCATTAGTTTACTACAGAACAACAAACTTAGACGGGACAACAGGTTTACCATTCAACAGTGGGCTCCACTGAGATATTGTTCCTTTAAGACTACAAACCTCACAAAAAGTCTACCGACACTATGGTAACCCAAGGAGGACACACCCCCAACTCAAAAACCCCAAACCAATAATATCTGTTACACTGATATCCTGCGATGTGTTGTGATTTTTCACAACAGGACACTTAAAAGATAAAAATAGGTGGAAGATAATTAGGGTGCTGAAGGCACAGTTTGAAATGAAAACAATAATGGGCAAGTCGTGGATGCATTAGTAGCCACAACTTAGTAATCTTCTACCAACCAACTTCTTGGTCATTTCCACAAAAACTCTGATCTGAATGTGGAGGTGAAATGGAGACTCGGACCAGACAACATTTTTCCATCTTCTATTGTCCAGTTTTGGTGAGTCTGTGTCAGTTTCCTGTTCTTAGCTGACGGGAGTGTCATCTGGTTTTGACCTTTGACATTAACAACACATTTTGGCCCAGACAGCTACCACTCTCTGGATATTTTTGCTTTTTCAGAACATTTTCTGTAAACCCTAGAGATGGTTGTGTGAAAATGCCAACAAATCAGCAGTTTCTGAAATACTCAGACCTGTCTTACACCAACAACCATGCCTCGTTCAAAGTCCCTTAAATCCCCTTGATCTTCTTTCTGATGCTCACTTAAAATGAAAATGAAACCTGGCCTTACTGGGTTTGAAGCTTATTGTGGTTTTGCATCTTGAAGTGAATCCTCTGAGATTCTGGACTCGACGTCCTCTCTCCACATTACTAAAAGGTCTCTTAACTTGCTGAGCCATCTTGGAGTGTTTTTTCCATCATCATGCAATTATCTTTCAGTCCTTTAAAACATTTGTGGCATTAACCTATTTATCAATGTACTGACTGTTTTTTTTTTTAAAAGTACATTACTCATGTACTTTTTTAATAAGAAATGTAGTTACAGTACTTGATAATGCAATATTTTAATGACTATTTTATTAGAAGTGTGCTATGAATGTGAAAACAACACCTGCCATAGCTTGGCTGTTCTGCTCAGGATTCTCTGCACATCACTGGAAAGTGAGGTTTATTGCAGACAGCTCAACCAAAATCAGGTGCTGAAGCTGAAAACTGAGAAATAACCCAGAACAAGATGTTATAGCAGTTTTTCCATAAAAAGTTTGGCATCTCTTTAAGACTTACTCTGCAATACAGTGATGGACGAAAACCTCTAACTTTATAGAAGGCATTCACACCCCATATTATCAGTATGCCACAATGGTTGTTTATCAAAATTAAGACTAAGAGCTCCTGTTACTTTAACTGCCAGCAGGTTGTCTCTGGGCATCTTTCTATGTTCTCCATCAATTTCTGCAAATGTTTACAGCTATTTCCCACAGATAGTGTTAGCAATCCATGGGCATTTTATGAAATGGTTTGTGCTTCTTCCCCTCTAGAGGATTCAGCAAAATCGTCAGTCACTCTTCATGCCATTATTCATTTTCAAATATGTCCAAACAGCAGCCATTTTTCTTCTTCTTCCACTTGCTAAACCAACATGAGGTTAATGTAATGTTACAGAAAAGTGGTAATGGGTGCACTGAATCAGATCATATGGTACATGAAAACACCGCAAGACCATGCATATGTACTTTAATAAGGAAAATTAATTTTGAAACTGGCCAAATAATTACACTCTTTACTAATATGGAATGGGAATACGACCCTCATTACCATTTGCACTCATGTATCTTTGGATTTTTCTATTTCAGCTCTGCTCTATCTGCAGCTCAACTGTTCACAAAGGACTAACACTGGAGCTGCAGGGGCTGCTTCCCCACAACCACGTCTATTTATGTTAGTGTGACAGAGCATTTCCTTTTACCCAGAGTGGCAGAGATGGAGGGGCTATGAGTTTAAAGTGTGTGAGTGTGTCTGTGTCTGTTAGATTGGGACATAGGAGAATATAGATGGGATATATGACCTTTTCACAACTCTGAGTGCCTCAATGGACATGCATGGCAATGATGTGCTTATCAGTGTGAATGTGTGTGTATGTATATGGGTGCGACATTAGGTCATACGGAGGAATTGCCTGGAAAGATGAGAGAGAACAGAAGTGTTGAGTAAATCTACCATTGTGGTTGGTGTGGTTAAATCGCTGGTTAATGCCACATTCACTGAGAAAGAAGGAAAACGGGGTACAAAGAATAAAAATGTTTTTGCTTTTGACATGATTGATAGCAAAAAGTTTAAGTTAATATAATTAATAAAAAAGCTTTTTACTGATTTTCATTTTTTTTTTAAATCCATTCCTAGTCGAGTTGGTCAACACGAGCAGTCTATGTTTGATGAAAAAAATGTCTTCTAAAATTTACAGTCCAGTGTTAATACTTGACCACAGTGGTCTGCGTAATACATTTCTATAAATGATGTGTCATTTAGAACGAGCCGGCTCTAAAAGCCAATTCTTTGTAGTGAAGTAGAAGAGCTGGCTCCCGTCGGAGAGACCTCATGTTTAGAAGGGGCCAATACAATGTGACCAGTCACATGCAAGGAAAGACAAGGATCATATCATTATGTGAAAGAAGGGCTGACACACTTTAAATTACAAATGCATCAGGGAAAAGAGGAGAAATTAGTGTGTTCAAGGTTTGATTAAACTATCAAATAGTATCTTTGAATGTAATTTATTTTTGAAAAATAGACCTTATATAAAACAAAAACTAAATGAGAAATTGCTTCCCAACATACAAATCATTCATAAAATTAAATGAAGAGCCATTTGGAGCAAAAATAGTCTCAACTCTTTCTGAAGGAACACTCACTTTCACCCAAGACATCATGACACTATAATTAATTGATAGACTGTGTGTATTCTAATAACCTATATGAACCGGAGGAATAATTACAATAGATAGCACTGTTAGAAACTGCTTACACAACGGGCACTTGACTGTTTTTTGGGCATGTTTTTAGGAACAGAAAGGGTTTAATAGGAGAATATGTTCAGTCAGAGGCTTCTTCAGCTCCACAGATACAAACATTTCCAGGAGGTCATGGGGCTACGTAGCTGATTATGATGTTACACTACATGATAGAAATTTACAGATTGCAACAGTCAGCATATACCAGCGAAAAATATGTCTTTAGATGAAAAATGATACTACAGTTAACAGAAGTGGTTAAAGATAAGATTTCTAACTAGGGGTGTCAGGATTTGATCTCATAATTGGATCAGGGTCCCATTCAAGGCATTTACTGATTGTTTAGTATCAAGGTAACTGTGTAAACTTAATCTCCTGATAATGGTAAGAGCTTGTCATTATGTCAGCTGTGTGGAAAGATTTTAAAGTTGAAACTAGAGCAGTCCAGCAGCTACTGTGAAGTACTTCTCTGTCTGTGAAGTACTTAGAGTTGCTTTTATTTGTATTTTATGTACAATTAAGTTAAAACTGCTGGAGATCAACCACATTCCAAACTGGCTACAACACTCCTTTATGGTGGTGGCCGCCGACAACAGGACAATTGCCCAGCAAGACTTTTGGTTTTTGAACACTTTCAAGAGCCAAAAGAAAAGATCAGTCCTTCAAACTCCTGAGATCCCAGCCCGTCAAGCATCTGCTCTGGTTGCTGAAAACAAAGGCACAATGCTTGAGGCCTAAACAAAAAAGCTGTTGTTTTATCTATCAAAATGGTTCAATAACTTATATAAATGAAATTATGAAATGAATACATAGGGCAATTATTTCATCATTACAAAAGAAAGGAGCTAATGTTTTGTGCTTATTTGGTCAGTATTCTTGTGCACATGGACAAGATGATTCCCAAGCTTAAGGCAGTGTTTGTATGAACTCTGCCTTCTTTGCCTCTCTACCATATTTCACTACATCACCAAGAGGCTCCAATCAATCAACATCACAATGAAACATGGTTGCATTGCAGCCCTGAGGGAAGAGAAGGAGAAAGATGGTCGAGAAAGAGAAAGACAGTGAGAAGAATAAATCTTTTAATGCTCATCTGTCCGTTTTAGAGAAATACGAAGCTAGAGCAATGTCAACATCCGGCAGGGAAACATAATATTTATTTTTTATAAAAACTGGCCTTAAAGACATCTTTTAAAACTTACACGTTTAAGCAAGATTGTGTAAAAGCTTCTTGTTTGGATTGGTTAGTTTCTATGGTGACTAAAAATGGATGTCTACATTTCTTATGACTATCAACCTGTTACATGTACTTTCACATGTTTGTCTCAAGATGCTCTGTTGGCTTTTGGACTGGGGTATATTCCTACTCCTAAGATCATTCCGTATTTTGATATCTTGATAATCAGTCTGTCCTTTGTCTCTAGATTTTTTTATCACAGATGGAGACTTGCTCATAATAGCTGGCTATGTGGTAGTTTCCCCTTTGGCATACATCACTTCTTCTTTCCTTTAAATCTTATCTAATGGCACATCTTTCTGCACGGACCTATAACGTAGGGCTCTAATTCAACCTTCATGATATAGTTTAGCATTTGTCAAGGTTTTGCTCGGCACTGAGAGCTTTAGCAGAATCTGTGGTATTTTTGCACCTTGGCACCTTTAATCATCTTATTTACTCTGAATTACGGGTAATGAAGCAAACGACTGGTGAAACCGGGTGTGAGAGATGAACGACATACCACTCCTGAAGCCAGAATGGACATCTGGACTTGTAATAGTGGGAGGGTGACTTGCAAACTGGGGCTATCCAAATGTTTATAAGCTAAATGAACAGCTGGGTTGGAGGGTAGTTTAGGTTTCCGCTGCAAAAGGTTTTTTTCTGAAAGCTTTTGGCCAATGGCAACAAGTGTGTTGTGTGTTTTACAGAGCGAACAGAGCGGAAAGTTGGAAAAAGCTCTGAAGTTGGGAAACGCTGATTGAGCACCCTATCTTTGGTTCCATTCATGTGAACAAGAAATGTAAATTCTGCTGAATGTTTGCAGGAGGACATAGTTGACTGAAAGTACCATTTTTTGCATTTTTTAAGAAACTTCATCCTGCAAGTGCAAACCTTAAAACTTCTTTTCTGCTGATGGAATGTCACAGCAGGTAAATCCGATAACAGAGGGCGTTTAAATTTCAAGACAACACAGAAGCAGCTAGTTACTCTCAAAAGTTGCACTAATTAATCGATCCCTTTTAATCTTGATTTTATGCATCAGTGATACAACTGTTATTTCTGCATATTTTTCCAAACCATTATGACATATTTCACATGTCTGATGAAGGTTGTGCACGTTCCTTTTGGTGACTTACATTTAGTTATGTTTATTCACTTATTTCAGGTGTTTGTTTTATGTTCTACTTTGTTTCCAGAGGTTTCTAATCAGATACAGAGCCTGATTTATGGATTCAAATATGAATTTGTTACTTGTATCATGATTATCTGTGAGACAATATTCAAAACCACTATACCTTTTAACCTGTTTACACAACCACACGCCAGAGATTTGATATAATTTGATTTTAAACAGTATTGTCCCAGTTTGTGACTCATTTATTCCTTGTCTTTACAAGAAGGTTTCCACGGCAGCTGTTTGTGATGTCTGGTGTTTAAAAGGATAAGTGAAATGATGACTTTGAAGGAGGGGCAGAGCTAGAGGGGTGGCCAGGGTGGCACTGGATTAACAATATAACTACACAGGTTTAAAGTAAATTTTAAAGAAGTTTCCTAATCATCTCTAAAAATGTTGACATTTGGCTGCATGTTTCTAGAAGAGAGGTGGCTGTGACTCAGGTGTAAAGCTCGTTGTACTGGTGGTCAGAAGGTTGGCGGTTTGCATCCTGCTCCCCCAATCAATCTGTCATTGTTTCCTGTGGGAAAGACAATTCACCCTTCTTGCCTCCACTGTTGCCATGTGTATGTGTATGAATGTTCGATGGTGGTTGGAAAACCCGCCGGCGCTGATTGGCTGCCCGTTTCTCTGCCCAGGGCAGCTGTGGCTACACATGTAGCTTACGATCACCAAGTATGAATGAGGAGTGATTGAATAATGGATTCAACGTAAAGTGCTTTGGGTGCCTTGAAAAGCACTACATAGATCTAATCCATTAGTAGTTTTATCAAGAGATCTTGTCCCTGTTGAAGTACAACTACTAATGTTATGTAAGAGTATTAACCTGATGTTAGCATGATGCTATGTCGCAATGCAAATCTAGTTCTCTAGTAGCACTAGATTAATTCTAAGAAAATGTGAGGAAACAATGTGGTATTTAATTTTCAGTGAGTGCATTTAGGGATTACACATCAACTCAGCTAGGTAAGATTTCACATTGGAACTGAAAATAAACTAGAAAAATGCTTAAAGAGTACCTTAGTATCCAAGTTACTTGGTACTGACTAAGCTAGAAGTACTTGATCCAGTTTAATCTAAACGAGAGGCTAGCAATGCCGGCAATTGGTTTTAATGTAGGCTTTGGGATGAAAATGTGGAGAAATATAGCCTATAAATAGTTTTAAATACAAGAATGAAGAGAAAGGGAGATATTTCTGACTTTTTTTGTAAAGAGGAAGTGCAAAGATCAGGCCTGAGACAGATCCTAGCCCCAATATCAGCAGTCATAACAGCCCCACAAGTCACTGTGGTCAAACATAAAGACGTAGTCCACCGCCAGACGGTAAACCAGAACTACTGGGCGGAGGTACCCAACCGGTACCCTTTGTAATAAAAGCTAGCGTGTGTAAGTACTTTGGCTTCTATTGGTGGCTTTGTTTGCTCAGAATGTCTGGTATGTTTAGAGAGGTATGGATGTACAAACCAAGTCTGATGCTGATCAAAGAAGCAAACTCTGGTCCGTCGTCAATAGTAGCTCTCGGTTGGCTTCAAGTAAACCAAACACAGGAAGCGGACTACAATTAAAAGGGCACTGTGGGTTCAAAGTAGGACATTGTACTCACAATTTCCCTTGGGATCAAAACATATGCGTGTATCATAAGAGACTCCAGCAAAAAGAAATTTCTGACGGTCAGACATGAGAGAACAAGGTAAAAAGTTCTGAAAGAAATATGGTCGACCAAAGAGGAACTAAGACATTTCCTTTCTTAGTAAATGCACCCCCTGATTAAGTTTTACATCTGGTCACCCCATGTACAGAAGTCTAGCTCCATCACTGCTTTGAAACATCAAAAAACCAAGTCAAAGTCTTTTATTAAAAACCAAAATGAGTAGATGGGGGGATTAGGTTCAACTTAGTAGGAAAAAGGAGGAAACAAATGGCAGAAATCCTGAAGCAGAAACCAGGCCAATTGACAGAAGTTCTAATAGGTGTGTGCTTAAGTCCACTAAGACAAGAGTGTCCTGTTTCCAAATGAGACTGCATTGTTTAATCTACAGCAGGCAGCTTCGTCTGTCCGCTCTGTCGTCGTCTCAAAACACACACACACACACACACACACACACACACACACACACACACACACACACACACACACACACACACACAC
>JBBBVU010000004.1:5505236-5522280 GCA_037177055.1 Atherinosoma microstoma
CTGCACAATTACTCATTAATTTGAGTCAGGTGTGTTGGAGCAGAGATGCATTGAAAACCTGCAGGATTCTGGCCCTCAAGGACCGGATTTTGACACCCCTGCTGTAGTAGTTTTAATCTGTATAGACACATTAGTTTATGGGTTGTTGCCATCCACTGTAAATGTTTTGGTAGATAAAAAAAGTTAGGGAGTTTATTTTGTTTGTACTTCCTGAGTCCAGCCTTGCTTTGTTATATTGTTTCCAGTGATTTGGTAAAATCAAATGTCCCTTTCTCCCACACAGGTTCCACAGCATTTCCCTCCTCATGGTGATCTCAATAAATACCACCTTAACCACATGCAGTGTCTTGTCTCGTATCTGTGGTTGTCAAGTTGCACGCCTTCTGGAGGATTTAACAGTCTCAATATTTCTTACTGCGGTGAAATACGACCACTAAATGTCAAATTCTACAATAAAGATACTTTATTTTCACAATATCATATCAAGTACAATGTGAATATTTACTTTGAGATGAATAAAATGTCCTTTAGAACTGAAAGCTGATTTTCCATGAAACTGAGTCAGTAATTCAGAAATTTGATAGAAAAATGATTTGAGCAAGTATGACTCGAAACTGTCAAGCTGAATGAACTTATACACTGCTCAAAAAAATAAAGGGAACATTTAAACGGCACATTTTAGGTCTTGATGAATGAGAAATTCTAGTTGAAAATCTTTATTCATTATAGTGGAATGTGTTGAACAAAATAACAATGATCAGTGGCAATCAAAATCATTAACCCATGGAGGTCTGGATTCAGAATCCTACTCAAACTAAAAGTGGAAAGATCAGATCACTGGCTGACCCAACATCTGTGGAAATTCCTCACCTGCCTGTTTGCACTCCCAACTACAACTTCATGCTCCTGATGAGACAACAGATTTTCTCCTGAGGGATCTCCTCCCAGACCTGGATCAGGGCATCAGTGAACCCCTGGACAGTCTGTATTGCAACGTGAAGGCGGTGACTAGAACGAGACATGATGTCCCAGAAGTGTTTAATTGGATTCAGGTCTGGTGAACTGGCAGGTCAGTCCATAGCATCAATGCCTTCATCATGCAGGAACTGCTGACACACTCCAGCCAAGAGACCAAGCATTGTCCTGCATCAGAAGGAACCCAGGTGCCACTGCAGCAGCATATGGTCTAACAATGGGTCTCAGGATCTCATCCCGGTACCTCTGTAATGGTCTTTGGGTTTTGGTTTATAGTCCTTTTGTTTTTGGTTCTTTCTTTTTTCCTGTTTTATTTTGCTGACTTTAGTCCCTTGTGTTCTATTACCTTTACTTCCGGCTCCCTTGTAATCACACCTGCTTTCTTTTGCTTATTGCCTCACCTGCATCTTATTTGTAATTAGTTCCATCAAGTATTTAAGCTCCTGGTTTTCCTTTGTCAGAACATTTGTTGTGTTGTCTCTCCATGTCGTTTTCTCCTGTGCAATTTGTGTTTTTGGTTTCCAGCCTAGATTTTTGTTTTTGTTGGATTTATCTTTTCATCGTTGCATCTGCCTGCCTTGCCTGTATTTGGGTCCACTTTCTCCACAGTCTGTGACAACCTCTGGCTAATGCATAAAGATCTGTGCGACCTTCCAAGCCTCCCTTCTGCTTCTGTGATTCTCTCACGTCTGTCACATGTGCTCAAAGTGAACCTACTCTCACCTGTGAAGAGCACAGGGTGCCAATGGCCAATCTGCCAATCCTGGTGTTCTGGCAAATGCCAATTGGGCTGCATGGTGTTTGACTGTGGGCACAGGCCCCACTTGTGGATGTCGGGCCCTCATACCACCCTCATGGAATCTGTTTCTGAAACATGCACATTAGTGGTCATTTTGTAGGGCTCTGGCAGTGTTCCTCCTGTTCCACACACACAAGAGCATACAGCTGTCCTGCTGCTGGGTGGTTGTCCTCCTTCAGCCCCGTCCACATCTCCTGGTGTACTGGCATGTCTCTTGGTATCTCCTCAATACTCTTCACACTGTGCTGTGACACAGCAAGCCTTCTTGCCACAACGCACACTGTGCCATCCTGGATGAGCTACACTACCTGAGCAACTTCTGTGGGTTTCAGACACCGCCTCACGTTACCTCTAGTGGCGAGGGCAAAGGCAAAATGCAAATGTGACCAAAAATCAGCCAGAAAGTCTTAAGACAGGGAAGACATTTCCACCCGTTTACTGTTCCATTTGTACAACAGCAGATGAAATTGATTCACAACCAGTAGCTGCGTTTCCATTGCAGTTTTTCGCAAAATAAAAGCGATATTTCTGAAATAGTGATATGCCGGTGTTTTCATTGAATGGTGTTTAGCGCATAAGCCGTAATTCACGTAAAATCTCATCCCGCAAGACCCCACTCTGAGGAAGATAGAGATACAAAACATTTTATGTTTTGGAGCATTTTGCTGTTTATCAAGGATGACGGTTATATTTTTCTGTTTAATTATTTGTAAAAAGATTCCCCCTCTCCAACTCCATTCATACATTCCGAGCCATCTTTACTGTAAACCAACTGGTCACAACACGCCCCCATGTCACGTCCAGTGAAGTGGAAATGCGATAAAGGTGATTCCATTACACTTTTGCAAAATACTTCTATATCGGTACGTCTGACAAACCATCTCCTGGGAGCGTGAAAACTTTTTAGCGATATTTGATATCTGGGTGTAATGGAAACGCAGCTACTGTTATTTTCTAACTGGATAAATTGATATACCAGACCTGTGACTAACTTTTGAGTTGCATGGTGATAATTATGTGTTCTCTTTATTCTTTTGAGCAGTGTGTTTTATAATGTATTTGCAGCTTCACAAACCACAGGACGCTGAGTTGGACACATTTCATTCTTCAAATACTGATGGCCCACTGAGAGCAACAGAGACTGCCATGAGCAGGTCCATTAACGAAATGAGAATAATCAATCAAAATACATTAATTCAACTTACTTTCCTGAGGCTAATCCAGAAATTTAAATCTGAACCAACACACCCATCTGCACACGAGCAAATGTACACAATTTTACTCACAATTATAAATATACATCAGTAGAATTGGCGTGTAATGCCATGGTACTAAATATCAAGTGTTTGGAAGGGAAACACCCTCTCATAGCAGGCTGACGGATTTAAAACAGTTATTTAATTTGAGCCTTGTGTAACAAAAGACCTACAAATATATGTCCTGAGCACAAACTATGGCCACGTTTAAATGACAATGCTGTGAGGGCAAGACGCAACATTTGTGTTGCATCTGGCTTCTCTTGCACACGACAACACGGTGTCGGGGTTGGGGGCGACTGCGACGTTTTGAGGACGGGCTCCAGGGTGGAATTTTCTCACAACGCGGGGTGGCGGGGCCGTGTAAACCCAAGATGGAAGCTCTTGAATAGGACAACGTCACTGCCCGCTGCACACTCTACAAGCCATGTGAACAAACTACGTGCTACATATTTTCAAGTTATTTGGTCTCTTAAAACAAAACTTACTCATCATTCAGCATGTATGTCGCCAGCAAAGATGTTGTCTTCCAGTTTAATGAGGATGTAGTAGGAACTAGTGTTAACATGGGGTGTATCTTTGCAACTTAGTATTCACTGCCATCAAAAGGCCTGGCATGCGTACTACATCATATTCACTCAATTTACAGAGTCGTGTCAACAGCGATCAGATTAATTCCGCTGTCGTACAAATGCAATTTTTTTCAATCCCGCAAAGGACATAAAAAATGCAAATTTGGTAGCAGCGTTGTCATATAAACTAGACCTAAAAAATAAATGATCATGGAGGCCACTGTGATGTCACCCCATGGTTTGTGAAAGGCTGTTTTGAAAACTTCAGTTATACAAAACATTTGCTTGATACCATTTTCTCTTTATGGAGCCAGAAGTGACCATATTTGAAGAAAAAGGCTCACTTGAAGAGGGATTCTTGAAGCCTACACGCATGATAAATGAGTTATGGCGAAACGTTGACTACATTTCATGAAAGAGTTTGCTAGTCTTTCTGGAGCGTAGCAGCTGTCTGTGATATTGCACTTTACGCACTTCTGCATTAGTTTAACATCTCACACCATCCTTTTCAACAGTCTATGGTCCTCACATTTAGCACATGTTGTTCATTTCAGAATGAAACTTCTATCAATTTATCCCTGTATTTATTAGGACTGTGCACAACTAATCGATTAGTCAGCAAATAGTCAACTACTATTTTTAAGAGTTGACTATTTTTGTTTGGGGCAGGAGGAGAGTTGTTTCACTACGCAAAGACAAGGAACTAATGTTTACAACGCTGTGTTACAGGAATGAGATAGTCCCTTTAACCCTTAAAACTATGCTAGATCCCCAGCACCCCCATGTGCTATCTTTTGTACTATCAAAAATTTCTTAGGAACAATAGTGTGTAACTATGTAGGGTAAATTGTGATCGATGGCTCACCCATTAGGAAATCTACAGATGTTTTCCAGGCATTTATATCCCATCCAGGAAGTTTACAATCCAACCGCAAATGTAGTGCATTTCCGGAGACTCTATATGGTAAATCCACAATGAGTGATACATGATAACACAATTATTTGTCACATTTTCTTGATTTAAAAAAAAAAAAAGGTCCATATCACTACTATGTTGCTAAGAGACCTATATTTTGACCTGGAAATTATGGTGATGTCACTGTCATTATTTTGATCAATAATATAGCTTGTTGACACTAATGTCCAATCAGAAGTAGCCAAAGATTAAAAAGTGACAAAGTTATATGTCTATCTGAAAACAACAAAAACAATGGTCCTCTATGGCTGGAATAAAGCCAGGGTTCGGGTCTGAATCCCAGTTTGAGGCCCTTTGCTGAATGTCACTTCTCTCTTTCTGACCCCTTTTCCTGTCTACATACTGCACAATAAAGGCCAATAGAGTTCAGAAAATCTTAAAAAAAAAAAAAAACAACAAGAAAACATTTATGTGAATGGATAATTATACAGTTTTGTATTTTAAAATTTCCCTCTGGGGATCAAATTTTCATGGCAATGTCACAATCAAATAATTGATTTTTATTGGCCTGATTTGTCGACTTAAAAAATCATTTGAAATGTACATCCCTAGTATTTACCGCCAGTCTGTCTGTAGCTGGAACCTTTTTAATTGCTTTACCTGTAATAAAATACATTTTTAAATATAAAATATTGGGGTTCATATCAGAGAAATATTTTCAGCTCTTCTTATTCTGATTGCTACATCTTTCATCATAGGATTAATTTGTGATTAATTAATCAAGCTTCTACGAGTAATGCTCATTTACATTAAATCTAGATAAAGACAGCTTTTTATGGAATAAAAGCTTCAGTATAATCCAGTTATCTGTAAACAGTGTAATTACTTCATTTGGTTGTTTCATTTGGTAGTCTGCTCTAATGTCAAGATTCTGCACCTGAATTTACATGCAGGTTGTGTGCTGGTATGATTATCAGACAGGACAATTTGCATTTTCAATGTAACGATTCTCAGTTTCACTCTCAGTTTATGGCCACAATATTTAAGAGCTGGATGGTTTCATTTCTGTCAAACACAACTAGAAAGGATACTGGCAATTTTGTACAATTTGTTTGGTAAACAGGGTTTCAATGTTGTTTTTACCTTTTTAAATTAATTCTGCAGCAGCAAAAGCAAGTTGAACTATGAATCCTTGATTTAAACATCTGTACAAATACCATGATGAAATGATTTCAAAAACACTACTATAAGCAGAAACTTCAGGCTACCATTCTCATCCTCTGGAGCTACATAACTTATGTTTTAAGGCAATACTTTATAAGTTTCTGACCTTAAAACCTTGTCCTTCTGACTTATTTTGATGACACAGTGACATTCATTATGCACATTCCTGGAGCTGTCATAGCCCTGTGGTGTCCCAAGGCTGAAAAACCGCTTCCCCACAACTTTTTTTTTTCTAGCCCGGGGCATCACATGACAGCTGCACTTTACTTTGCAGCACCACGTCACACACCAACAACTGGATATCAACACACTGGTCGCTTTGGATGCACACCATAATTGATTCAGCAAAGAAACGCAAGAGGACATTATTGGAGGATGAGAGGAAAAGAAAGAGGAAAAAATGAATGAGCATGAGTTAAGACAAGAGTCAACATTGGACTGACTTTTACTAGCTAGAGAGAGCTCAGAGAAGAGACGGGATGAAAAACGGATGCTGAAATAGCCTTTGTTAGGGGGCGCAACAGTGTAAAGGTCTGCCAAGTTCAGTAGTTCTGCTTTAAAATGAAAGAATTAATCTCACATTATCCCTTGTAATTCCCAGGAAATTACACAGCCACACTGAAACAAAAGCAAGCATCTCAGGCAGGGAAATATGGATGTGCTTTTACAGCTGTTTTCATCAAAATATAATGCATCTTTTAGCTGAGAAATACTGAATGTTAACAGACATGAAACTAAAAAAATGACAGATTTGGGAAAAAAACTATTTTCGCCTGTTTTTTTTTTTTACTTACAAAACAGATGGATCAGAGGTTATCTTCCGAGCTGACAAGCTCTGTGTAAACTCTTTTGCCAAACAGAAACAACAGAGCCAAAAGCTTGGAAATATAACACACGAGGCATCCAATCAGCTCAGAAAGCTTCTAAACATTTGCTTGAATAGAAGAAAGCCATCAGTAAAAAGCATCTTTGTCTGTGAGACCTAAAAACCCTATTACCATACAGTCTGGAACTTACATGAAAAGTAAATATTTAATTTTATTCATACTGTACTGCAAGTACAAATGCATTAGTCACTGGGTCATAATTAAGAGCACATTGTGTCTCAATAAAAGATGCCCTTGCTTGCTTTATTTTTATGCCTAATTTCATAAGACCCCCGCCTCGTCTTTGTTGCATTATAATATCATGAAAACGTGCAACAAATGGAATGAGGTTAGTAGTTTGAGCAGTAAATTAGAGTTAGTCCTTATCTTTAAATGATAGAAAACTGACAGGAGGATAATGAAGTATTGAAGTCTTAAAAGAAAGAAAATAAACCATAAATCCTTTCCTTCAGCCTACAAGATTAATAAAAAAATGCCACCTAGAGAACAATGCCTTACCTGAAATAACAATGAAATCAGAGACTTTGATAAGGCAATCATTAGGGAGCACTTTTGTTAGCTTTAATTTGGGACGAAACCAGTGGCTGCTGATTGATTTGCAACACCGCGTGTTATCTGAGTGCTGCTGGTCTGATTATTGCTGTCATCTGATTATGCACAGGGAGACCTGACACATGGCTGTTTATATGAAAGATGTTTGCTAAAGTGATCAGCAAAGGGTAGAAAGACGAGAAAAATGAGTAAATGCAGCCATGAGAATGTAGAAAGGATGCTTTGCAAGGCTTTTTAAATGTTTGGACTTAAATCCCAGACTGAAAGGAGGGAAGCATATTTGTTTTAAATATTTTATTTTCCACATGTGCACATTACTGAATCCCAATGCTAATTTAGAAGTTGCTCTCATTGGATCATGAATGAGTTCACCATACAGTAACATGGAACGTTAATAAATAAAAACTTTCAGTCTGTAAGTAGAAAGAAAAATACAGGAACTCAGTACTGATGTGTTGGTCAGCAGTTTATTTTCAAGAATAAAAGGGATGTTTTGTAACACACTGAAACAAAAAACGTATTTCAAACCGTTTTTACAAACCCTAAAAGTGTTTTATAAATATTTATAGGAATAATTATATTATTAAGTACAGTATTATTTGTCTAGAAGTTGGTTTAAAGCTGTATTACTGAACTTTGTCACTATTTACCACCACAGTCTGAAAGATACATCAGATATCAGTGAAGGTTAAGCCAGTAGTTAATTTAGCTTGGTGGAAATGAAAGGCACATTTAGTTGAATGAAACCGAGGCGCCATGACGCTTTAAACATGAATAAATTATTAAAGTAATGAAAACATGAACAAGGCAATGTTTTCATAATAGTATGAAACATTTTTCCTACATTTTTACAACACATATTAGCAGTTTACACTTTATGCTAAAAGTTAATTTTATATTGTATCATGTAAATATTCACAATGAAAGTTTTCCTTTACAATTCATATCATATATAATCTATCTTTATATCACTATTAACATCTATGTAACTATAGCTTATATTTAGAGATTTTATTTAAAGATATAGTGTAACTTCTGGCCACTAGGGGGCCATAACTTCCCACAGGCCACACAGCACTGTCTCAAAATGAAACAGTTTCCATCCATGCTTTGGAATCGTGTTTGCAGACCACTTTAACCAGCTGATAGTGAAGTTATTCGGATTCAGGAAACCTTTAAAGGATTCTTCACCATTGAAGGATAAGGCCCTGGTGGAGGTTTGAACCTCTGAGTGCTTATAGTTATATATGCATCCATTTTATCTCCTGGTTGTTATGAAAACGTCAGCATTAGCCCTTAGCTTATGGGACATTCCAGTAGTACTGCTTCCTATTGAACATCATATGAAAACCATAAAACTAAACCAAGACAGATGATAATCATTTTGTTACTTCTTTGATATTTACATGAATTATAGGAAATGCATTTATTGCATGAAAACCTGCACAACTTGCTTGAATTGTTTAGGAAGTCAAGTTAGCTTTGGTCTGTACCCAATTAGCTTCAACTAGCCGCATTTAGACACAGACGTATACTGCAACGTTCTGCAGCTCATCAAGATTTACTGCCATTGATTTGAAGAAACGCTGGCTCAAAGATGTGAAAAAGTTCATCACATTTTTGTACGTTTACACAACAGACAAAATGCGGCTTACCAGTCTAATAATACTAAAGCAAACAGAGAGTTTCTGCTCTTTCATCAGACTCCAACCAGCAAATTATTTGCCAAGGTCTACTCATGTCTTTCCTCTGTGATCTCTCTCCTGCTTTCTCTTTCTGCCCTCCTCAGACAGTTTTCACCTTCTTACTTCATTCATGATAAGCTTTTGATCGAAGATGAGGACAAAGTAGCACAAAGCAGAGTCCTCTGTGTTTATAGAGGGGGAGCCTTAAAGCAAAGCGCTGCGGGTCACATGATTCCATGAAAGACGGATCCGCTCCTCCAAAGTTACAATGTCTGGTTTCTGAAGAGGGCACCCCCCTCGGAGCGCCAACACGCATCAAACACTGTATATTGACCCCAAAAATCACCTATTATTACTCACATTAGGATAATATTTGGGTCCAAAGTTACACGGTATCCCTTTAAGTATTAAGTGACAATTTAAGCACTCTCTTTTTAAGGTGAACGTAACAGTCCACCAAGGACAAACCTGACCAACCTGGACAGGTGCAGCGAGGACAAACCTGGAGAAATGCAGCAAGGATGAACCTGTTCAAACTGAACCGATATAACGAAGACAAACCTGGACAGATGTAGGATCTGCTGCAAAGATTTTTTTGTCCTCTCTAACTGTGATATAAGTAAAAGTGTTTTGTTTCTTTAGCTTTGTGATAAATGTGTTTGATTTTTTTTTTTCTCTGTAGATTTACCCGATTTGTGTTAATAAAACATTTGAAACCTTTTCAGTGTCTCACTCTTTGTTTCAAATTCCCACATCAAAATGATGACCAGACACCAGAGTACACAAAGTGCTGATCTTCACAGGGGAATTCTTTGAAGCTTCATGAGCAATTAAATATTTTAATCAGGTGAAATGCGACATTTGATTTAATATTTCAACTTCTTATGAAGCTTTGAAAGTGTAAGTTTTGATAAAAATAGGTATTTGGATTGGACGCTGATTTAATAGTTGCAGTTTCCAGACAGTTTTGTCTGAAAACTGGCGTCTAAAAGCTCTAGAAGGTGTCTAGAAGTGCGGTTCTCCCTGCAGACACATAGTATTGATCCATTTTGTATCCTACCTCTTCTCTGAGCTCTCTCCAGCCAGTAAAAGTCAGTTCAATGTTGACTTTTGAATTGAATTGAATTATACTTTATTGATCCCCGAGGGGAAATTACATTTTTCCAGTACAACCCACCCAGGAACAGACAACAACATAGACATGACAGGATCAGGTGGACTGAGGCAGCTACCATACACGGCGCATAAAGCAGCCAGGCGCTCCAACAGAGGAAAAAAAGATGACATCAGGGAAGGGGGGGGGGATCGGGGGAAAAAAGATGCACCCCTGCATCGTGCTAACGGCACAATGCACCAGTACCACAAAAAAACCCTTATAACATATAACATGAAAGCACACATATTCAGACAGTCACAACATTAAGCAACATGGGGAGGGCGGGGGTGGGTGGGTACGGGGGGGTAGAGTAGAGTTCAGGGTCTGACGGAGGCGGGGTGGGGGGACAGAGCGTTAGTGTACATATTTTGCCACAGGGGAATATGATAAGTCAGGGAGCCAAGTTAAGATAGCAGGATTGTTTTTGGTACAGACAGGACTCATTTTGTCTGCCTTGAGTCTTTCAACGGTCTCTCACGGCGACTCCAAAATGTCTGAATATGGGGGTCAGATCCCTCTAAGCCAAGCCGACACCTTCTTCAAGTTGGAATCCACGGTCCAAATCTTTTGGTCTGTCCCAATAAATCCCTTGCGTTTCATTTAAAATGTGCTTCAAAATGGCCAGTGTGTCGTGTTCCAGTTGCAGGTGTGCAGTGTTGCGTCATAAAGCAAAATGCTGCTGTAAAGTAATGCAGTAACCCAGAAAATAAGTTGTGAAGTTCATTTTCTCAGTCTCAGGGCCGTGCAAGGTAATTAAGGGCTCTGGGAATGTACATAGTAAATGTCATTATGCCATTAGAATGAGTCTTAAACAAAGTTTTAAGGTGAGAAAGTTACATAGTAGTATCTTATTAAACTTCTAAAATGAGTATGTCTAAGCTGTTGAAGAAATTCTTTATGTACTGCAAAATCTAACAAGTGGGCTTTACTCCAAAAATATGCAAACTAGTTTCCTCAAAAAGTTATAGTTAACTGCAACAATTTCAGTTTGCAGAACTTAAATTTACTCAAAAATCTGAAAACGCTGTAAATATATGAGATTGTGCAAGAAACTTGATGTGATCGAATGCATAGAAATGAAAGCTTATGCTTCATAAAATCTTGTTTTCACTTCTAATACACATGATGAGTTCATGTTCACCTTAGATTTATTGATGAACTTGAAGGTAGAGATGTTTTCCAGGAGCATTTTTTACTATATTGCTAAAAATCCCCTTCACATCCCGATTACAGCCAATTAATTAAATGCCCCGACACAAAAATAAAACCTGTGGAACAGACAAGGCTGAAAAACCATTATCCAATCATTTTAACTGTCCCGTTCAAAATGATTGGATGGTGATATGTCTATCAAACTCAACTGCCATTTGCTCCTCTCCCTCCATGTGTTCCTCTTAGACATATGGAGTTCCTGTGCTCTGGTGGCGTGGCTTCATGTAAAAGTCTGAAGAAAGGGGTTTGGACTTTTGTATTGTGTATTTTCAAAATGTAGCAATGCTCGAATAGTTTTTCCAGGATCTCCTACCCTACCTTTAAGAAAATAAGTATGTTGGTCATTTAACTTTGGCTTTATCGAAGGACAGGACTTAGCCAGAATACAGTATTTACGGTCAGAATCTTACTTTTGGAAGCATAAAATCAAGGATAATTTCAGCACAGGGTGGGGCAGGGGGTTCATGGCTTTTTAGGATTTGCATGAAGGCAGTCCCTAAGGAAAATAGGTTGGGAACCACTGCTCTATGGTATGATTTTTTATATTTTCTGAAAAAAAAACCCATCACATTTTGTGGGTGCTTGGTGGTCCCTAATAATATATCTATCATAAATCTACTCTTCCTCTATTTCTCCACAATCGCTCTCTCCACACACTCAGAAAATAAGGTATCAAATTGTACCTTTAGGGGGGAAAAAATAATGCTGCTGAGGTGGTTCTGGAGATTGCTGTTGTGTACCCCTAGTTTATAGTCTTAAGTTGACTTACCATGAAATTGAGTCAGAGTGATTTAGTTTATATAAAAAAAAACTAATTAATTTGTGTAAATCAGAGTTAAGAGAGTTAGTCCAAATAACAAGAGGGTATGAAGAAAATTGGTTAAGTGAACTAATGAGTTTGAGTGAGTAGAGCAGTGGTTCCCAACCTATTTTCCTTGAGTACGCCCTTCATGCAAATACCAAACAGCCAAGGACCCCCTGCCCCAACCCATCCTGAAACCATGCTGGTTTTATGCTTTCAAAAGTGAGATTTTCAACATAAATACTAGATTCTGGCTGAGTCCTGTTCTTAGATGAAGCCAAAGTTAAATTAACAACATATAGGCTTTACTATTTCTTTTTCTTAAAATAGGTACAATGTGGGGGCATTAATCACAATGGCTCTGAAGGTTCATGCCTTGGGGACACCCTGTGCTCTTCAAGGGACCCCCTTGGGGCATCCCGGACCCCAGATTGGAAACCACTGCCATAGAGGGTTAAGTTATATATACTAATTACACTCTATTAAAGTCAATGTTAGAATTTACAGTATGAAGCTGGTATCCAGACAACCAATAGAGCTAATTATTTTTAATCAACTGCTCTTTGTGCATCCACACCAACTTCTCCCACTACCAACAAACAGCACATGGCCTCAAACTAGATGCCTGAACAAAAGACTAAAAATACAACAACAAAAGGAAAAGGAAAAACAGAATGATGAAAAGAGCGCTGGTGAAATGTGAATCCAATAAATGATGCAAATCAAACGGCCGTGTAGATCCGGGCGAAACAAACAGGCAGAGCTGAGGAGAAATAACTCTTATTAGAGCAATCTCTAATCCTTTGATTTCTCCTCATCTGTCTATCTACGCTGCATTTCTGCTGCCCTGCAAGATATTTTACTTACTCCTAGCAGCCCTTCCAAAAATAGCAGCAAGGCGCTGAACTGCTATATAAGCACTAGATCCAACAATGCACTTTAGTTACAGTACATATATGATGAGGTCTTGACTGGGCTGCTGATCTAGAGTCAGTGTTTTCAACATCATTTTTTCATAACAGCTTGTCCAAGTATTTCTTAGATTATTTATACCAGTTTTTTTTTCTTCCAAGTTCCATGGAGCTGTTGTGTGGGGTGCATGACAGTTTCAGAGCAAATGGTTAAGGATTATTTTTAAATTTGTTTTTATGGCACAAAGGTAAATAGTGTGCATGACTGAGTCAACTCAGATTTTTGTTGCTTGGGTTTATATTTTAAACATTTTAAATTGTCAAAGGTTGCCATAAAACCTGTGAAACTACTACAATGATGGCTTCTATATGACTGGGATGTGTTGCTGTTATTGGAAGTGGAAAGAAAAAAAAATTACTTTTTTTGAAGGAAGCTGCAGTACAGAAAGAAGAGCCCATGTACAGGAGGAAAAGGTCCATTTTCAAGCAGTTTGTTTTGTCCAAGGGTGGGGCCAGAAAGGGGGCCGAGGGGGGACAGGCCTGTATGTTATGTTCTTATATTCATTGCTAATGCATGACTGTTATTCCACCATATGACAAATAGATTAATAGTGGTATGAAAATTAAGAGAAAGACAAATACATATCTGCAGTTATTTACTGACATTAACATTCTATTACTTTATGATTACCCCTGTACATGTCTTTTAAACCATCTCAAGGAAGAAAATTCAACCTGCAATAATTCCGCTCACTGCAGGGGCAACTGTGTATGATGAAAAAGCTGGAGGGCAGGCATTCTTATACTAGCAAGATGATTCCCCTGCGAGGCAGTGATCAGTACTGTCACTTTTCAGACAATTATAAAGGTGTTTCTTTGGTGGTAGAGGAAAACCTTGAATGCATTTAACGCAGGTTTGCTTTAGGGTTGGAAAAAACAGGCTGGACTAATAGGTAGAGTTGAGCTGAAGGAACAGAGCAGACGTTACAGTTGCGGTGCAATTACTCTGTCTCACATCGGACACTTAATATATTCACCTCTGGGGGGAAAGAAGTGGAAAGAATGGGAGCAGGAGAACAACAGAAAAATGAGAACGAGTTGGTTCAAGGTAAAAAATAAAAAAGTAAATTCAAGTCACGCTTACCGTGGCTTTAAAGCCTTATCAGCTCTCACCAGTAAAGAAAACAGACAAATACTGGCATCCTTTTAGTCAATACAGACAATGCAATCAGCAGTCTTCCCAAACTATCAGGCAGCAGGGCCAAATAGCTTTGCACCATTAATGTATATCTGTAAAAGGGAAGCATGAGCACACTTGATGACAGTATCAGGACCTAGGAAATTAACCACCTCATGGCAGAGGAAATGATGTGCTTGCAACCTGCAGACAAAGCTTGATGCAGGCTGGGTAATTGAGACAGCATATTGCTGCTGAGTGACTTTCAATGAGACATAACGGTTATACAATGTGCTGCGGAGAAAGTTCTCATTTACAGCAGGGTTAAAGCACTTAGGTCAGAAAAAATGTCTCTCTTTACTTGAAAATTGCATGGGTTTTCTCACTAATATGTATGGGCTTTAAGGTTGAGCTGAGGGTGGAATAGCACACTGAGTTTACTGAAAGGGGTAGCAAAGCTGGTTAGCAGACATATAAATGCTGATGTCCAACAAACTGTACTTAAAGTTGGAACTTATAAATTGTAGAAATATATTTGTAGAGGTATTGCTTGGTCCAAAAAAAAGTCATTCTTAATGGGGTTAAGGTCTGGACTTTTTAATGGCTCATCTCCCTGAGCCACTCTATCACAGTCTCTGCCCAATAAATCTTGGTTGTCATTATTGATTTTACAGTATGAATCTTATCAGGGAATTAAAAATCTAGTGATGGAAGAAACCTGATCATTCAGTATATTTCAGGAGTCCGCTGACATTTCGGATAAATAACATTGCTGGAACTAAACCTGTCCAACTAAAGCAGCCCCACATCATAACGTTGTCTCCACAAGTTTGTACAAGAGACCGAGGCTGTGATGGGGCCTCCTGATGCACACATAATTCTGGAACAGGGTAAATCTGGACTCATCAGATCACAGAAGATTTTCCATTTGTCTAGAGTACAATCTTTACCTTCATGCTATCTAGGTCACTGAAGCATTTTTTTTCTTAAATTAGCCTAAACGATCATTGGTTTTTTCTAGGGTATACCACATCCTAGTTCCATCCATCCATCCATCCATCCATCCATCCATCCATCCATCCATCCATCCATTTTCTACTACTTATCCAAGGTTGGGGCAGCAGCTTAAGCAGGGAAGCACAGACTTCCCTCTCACTGGCCATTCTTCCAGCTCCTCTGGGGGGATCCTGAGGCATTCCCAGGACATCCAAGAGATGTAGTCCCTCCAGTGTGTCCTGATGGTACCCCAGGGCATAATCCCTGTGGGACATGCCTGGAACACCTCACCAGAGAGGCGCACATATGGCATCCTAACCAGATGCCTGAGCTACTTCATTTAGCTCCTCCTCATTTGGCTCTACTCTGAGTTCCTCCAAGATGACCGAGCAGCTCACCCCATCTCTAAGGGAGAGCCCAGACACCCTGGGGAGGAAACTCACTTTGGCTGCTTTTATCTGCAATTGCATTCTTTCCATCACTGTCCATAGATCATGACTATAGGTGAAGGTAAGGATGTAGATCAACCAGAAAACAGAAAGCCTCGCCTTTTGGCCCAGCACCTTCTTCACCACGACAGACCGATGCAGAGCCTGTATTATTGCAGATGCTGCATCGATTCACCTGTTGATATCCAGCACTATCCTTCCTACACTCCTGAACAGGTTCTCATTCCCATTATCTCTTGGCATTGTGTATGTTGATGTGATGGTGTTTTCCAATTACATTGCACTGTATGGTATCATATGGTAGGGTATGACTTGCTTTTTTCCCATTGTTTGGAACCGATCCTGTATTTTTTGGGTACTTAAAGTCATTGCATGTGGACCTAAACAACTATCAACAGCTGCAAACACACTGACTCACACACACCGATATATGTGTGTACATGGATCAGATACTGTAATGAAAACATAAGCATGTGTATTAGCCTGAGTTTGGATTTATGGATTGATTTTTGTTTCTAACTTAATGAAACTGATCTTGTCAGCACTCAGTAGTTGGGATCACTTGTAGCAGAAATTTAAACTCCCTTGGACTAAAAGCCTGTTGCTAAGTCATTCAGTGCAGTAATCAGTCTGTATTCCTCTGTGCTTCCTACCTGTAAGTCACTTTTAACAAAAGCAGCTGCTGAATTAATGAAAAATAATAAACACATACACAGTAACCTTTTGTTTCTCATCTGAGTTGCAAAAAAGAAATACCTCTTTAAATGTTTATCACTGCAGCCAAAGGACAAATTTCTTATGCTTTAACCAAACCCTGATCTTCCCATTAACCAAACCAAGTTTATGTGTTTAACCCTTGTGCCCTCCTCAAACTTTGCACCCTCTCGTGGTCCTCGTGGCCAAAAGTGTCCCTGCACTAAAACGGCTATAAAATCATCAAACATTCGTATTTTTTTCAGCTTTTTTCCCCCATAAATCACTTAAACAAACTTCTGTCCTGCTCAAAAAAACCAAACATTAAATTTTTTTTTTCAGGATTTTAAACCTTTAGATGCCAGTTTGAATATCTGAAGTGCTGCTTCATTCATAGCAAAAAAACACAAAAACTTAATTATTTTCCATATAATAAATATTAGATGGATGAGTGTTTGGTGGTGATTAGACACTTGGATATGTCAAAGATTAGCAACAAAATTTATGTGATTCTATTTGAACTTTTAATGTATCAGATACAACCTCTGGTGGTCCTCGTGGCCAAAAATGTCCCTGCACTAAAACTGCCATGAAATTGTCATACATTAATATTTTTTTCAGATTTTTTTTTTTCAGAAATCACGTAAGCAACTTCTGTCCTGTTAAAAAAACCCAAACATTAAATCATTTTCAGTATTTTAACCCTTTACATGCCAGTTTAAATATCTGAAGTACTAACTCATTCAATACGAAAAACCTCAAAAACTGAATTATTTTCCATA
>JBBBVU010000004.1:5522380-5533112 GCA_037177055.1 Atherinosoma microstoma
GAAATATAAATATGTTAAATGCAAAAGCAAAAACTAATTTAACTACATGTTTCCTCTACAGATTTCTCCTGTCTTACTATTCTCTAAGGTATTGCACAGATACACTCATGCTCAAACTGTAACACCTTGACACGCACATTCACTCACTCACAAGCTATTTTATATTTTTTGCCACCTACTGTAGCTGATGGTGTTATTGAGAGAGATGTATTGCCTTAAACCCACACATGGGCAAATACACACAAACACAGTTCTTTCAGACTCCACAGGCTATGACTGCACCGATAAAGTGGACTGCCTAAGTGACTCCCCAGCTGCACCTCGCACCAGCGACACGAAGAAGATTGCCATGCCAGATTTGTTCGACATGAAGCAATGGAAAAGAAGTATAACTGCAGGGAATGTACCTCATGAACATCCAGTGTGGAGGGAAAAAAGCATTAATATGGACCACAGAGTGGAGGTGTGTGATGTGCATCACTGAAACCAGCTGGTGGATACTGATGTGATGAAATATATAGTGTAAGATATCTGCTGTATGTTAGAGGGATTGTTGTATTTGATATAAAATGTGATTATTTTACTGTAAAACAAAATATACAATTGTACTTTTGTCTAAAGTACAATATTGTACTTCAATTTTTGGCATTTTGGAAATATTTCATTTTTCATTTTTGGCATTAAGATAAAAACAAACCTCTTTAAATTCTCACACTTCATGTATCAGGACACAATTAGAAACCATCTAGCCCTTAGCATGTCTTAGCATTTTACTATGATTATAATGAATTTTATTAAATATTTGTGGAATTAAACCTGTCTGAGCCATCTCTACAACTTGGATTAGGTATGCAATGCCAAAAGTTACTTAACTGTTATCCCAACCATTTCTTTAAAAAACTCATTGATTCTTCTTTTATTGTCTCAATAGAAATGAAAAAATACAAAAAAAGATTTTTCAATTGCTTTTTTTTTATTGTTAATGTATTACTTTTTAATATTTTATATATAGAGGATCTATTTTGTAGGACTTTTGTGTGTCCTTTCCTTCTAAATAAGTTGACTGCACTGAATAAGGAGATGCTCCCCAATTTTTGTTGTACACAGTGTAATGACAATAAATGGCATTCTATTCTATTCTAACACCCACCTATTCTTAGTGAGGCCTTTTGACATGACAAACCCAAAATAAATTAAGTATATGTTCACAACTACAAGAACTCTTGGTCTCAAAAGAAAGAAAACATGTGAGATTACCACAGAAGTCAGAAGTCATAGTCAGGATATGTGTTACTGTGTCAGAGTAAATTCAACTGGAACACAGTAGAATACATAAATGTTTATAAAAGAAAAGTACATTACTTTCAGTAATAACCAGAAGATGGCAACCCAGTTCAGTTAGTAAAATAACGTCTGATGAGGAACTGTGCAAAAGTAGAAGCTAAAAAAGTTAACCAGAGCAGTTTTTTAAATAGATGTGTTACGTACGTAAATATCTCAGGAACAGCTCCCAAATTCACCTTAAAGGGTTGAGAAAGAAGTGAAGCCCAAGGTAGTATATGAAGACAGAATACTTCACTATGAAACTTCTTTCATCTCCATGGAAACTACCAGGACCTTCATGATTCATTTCAAACAAAGGCAAAGTCATAAGAGAACACATTAGCAGAGCTGGAATAAATGGGTTTTTGTTCCTCAGAGATGAGACAGACATCTTTGTAATCTGTAGAGTCTCTGCCGACATTTGACATCTTGTTTCTGTGGTTTTGTTTGAAAAGGCGAATTTTTTTTGTTACATTTCCCTACAATTGCTTGGAGTTTGAACCATGTTTTCTTTGGATCACAATGTTTGGTAGAGTCTTTTAGATGGGTTTCTCCGTGGGATTTTGGATTGCTGCTTCCTAGTGTGTTCAAAGATCTTCTGTATGGATGGTATGCTACCCCCTGTCTCGTCAAGAAGAGGTTAATTTGTAAATTAAGTAAATACATCCTCAGATGAATAACAGCAATGTTTCAATTATTAATAAGCTGGTAATTAGATAATAAATATGAGTCTATAAGAGCAGATATCCTGGCAGTTTGCAGCTATGGAGCACAATCCAAAAAACGGAAAGTCATCAGAAATGATCTTAGAGATTCTTGCTGCCCATCAGTCAGAGAAAGGGTTATAAACTCATTTCAAAGCAATTTGGAATATTATCGCTATTACCAAGTGAAGGGGTCAATATTCAAGGCAGTTGACAATCTTCTTAGGAGTTGAATTGTTATTTTGTGTTATCGTTGGATTTATAGACACATTTTTAACAAGATGCCTTTTTAATTATGCAACTGTTTGATGGCAGTATATGTTGTTGTTAATGTCTTCTGTCATTAAATGTTACTGTTTTTAAGTCCATCTACCTGACTAGGAACCAAAGATGGAAATTAGCCATTGGCTATAATTTTGCATATTCATAAGAAAATGTTCATCAATATGCCTGGTCCCTATTCTTAAATAAATAAAAAAGGACATTTTTACCTCTATTACTGTCTCCATTGCTGGCAAAGGGGCATATCAGTGATGGATCAACTTGGACCCCGAGTTTTGTCTCTTCTTCTGTACTTTCTAAATTGATGTGCAGCACACAGTTCTACAGTATAATTAAAATGTACTATTTTGTGTAATAAAAAACAAAAAAATGTTGAATACGTTGCCAGAAGCAGTTGGGTGGCCCACCCCAAAAATTTGTGTGTGTGGTAAACACTGAAAACTGGAAACTCTGCAGCCAACCAGCATATTTAAACTCAGAATCTGTGAGCGTGAAGCAGCAGTGCTAACCACTGAACCCCTCCCTCAGTCACAGTTACCATATTTGGATTTACAGTAATATATATATATATTTGCCCAAATGCTTTTAACATTACACACTATATGCAGTAACTGCCAGGTAAAAACCAATCAAAAAATGTAATCTACAGTGAGTGACACTTTATAATGAGCAAATGTCTTAAAATTACATTTACCTTTAATTAGTGCTGGATGGATGTCCTTCTAGGAGACTAGTGAACATATTTCAAGTGAATGTGACACATTAGCATGAATCTTTTTTTCTAACTGAGGGTATACGAACATCCCAGACACAGTTTAATCCAGGTCAAGCATTCATTAGTCTCTGCTTTGGTTCAGAGCACAGCAGCATTTCCAGACAAAGGATTTGAACTTGAGGATTCTCTGTCTCTTATTTTGGATGATTTATACTAATAATTGATTGATAAAATTTGTAAGCAGGTAGTAGTTAAACACACAGACCATAGAAAACTGGTAAGCATCCAGACAGGAAGAATGGCCTGGATCAAAATGTGGTGTGAGAAACACGCTCAGGGTTTACAAGGAAGGCCTCTGATAAAGTTAACTTTACTTATGTCTGATGCATTCTTCATAAAGAGAAAATCTCAATCCATCAATGTGAATGTTCATTTCTCTTCTTCATCTGTCTTTGTAAGTAATGCTACCTTAGGTCTTCTCTCTGGAGCACAAATGAATCTCTATATCCAACATCCTGTTTTATACTCCACTTTCTCATTTTCACTATTGAAAATGCTACTTCTCCATCTCCAGTTCGCAGCTCTTGATGAGTCACCGAGGAAGGATTTGAGCAGAAACCCGGCTCTCTGAATTTCCGGTGGAAGCTGATAATCCGCAGAAGCGAGAGGTGGTGATGAAATTCAGCTAATACCCCAAACAACTGCTATCAGTGCAGCTCCCATCAAGGTGACAAAGCCTTACACAAATTTGGATGCTGCTGTGAGCAAACAACAATCTAATACATGTGTAAAAATTGACTACAGTACAATGTGAGAGGAAATCCTGTGCATTTGATTTCATGTGAAAAGCATTTTATATACATGATGCTCCTACAGTCAACTGAACGTGGGTGATGATGAGCCTCATGAAACAGCAACTAATAGGCAATTAAATTCAGCTGCATTAAGGCAATAGAAATATAAAATCCATTAAGGATAGTAGTGAAAACTAAGGGATCACTTATTAGCTGTTCTAGTCTTTCTTTAGGGAAAAAAAAGGGTCACCTCTACATGTAAGACTTCCCTAAGTTCAGTCATCTTCGTGAAGGAAAGAGTGACCTTTTATGTCACAGGGAAAAACTACAGGCAGACAACAAGTTCTTCGGTGTCAAGACAAAGTCATTTCTCAGCCTGCGCACCTGACAGCCCAGCCCATGCTTGTGCTTGAGACTGACACAGCAGTGGCTTCCACACACAATTAGCTTCCTCTAGTCACTTCACCCATGACAACTTCCTGCTAACATCAAACACCTCTGGATTGAAGACCCCTGCTGATGATCACAGTCATTTGGGCAAGAAAGCCATCAGTGGAATCATCAGGGAACACAAAGATATTCTGGACTTAAAGCATCTTCATTTCTGTGTCCTTGTCTAAGCCTTTCTGGATTGTACCCATGATCCACTGTACAAACTGAACAGTAGTCAGTAAAGTAAGCCAGCACTAAAAATATTACAAAAAAATCTGTCAGATGGCATCATTGTCTCATTCTGAATCATAACTTACTGAGTTTTGACATTTTTCTTAATTTCTCATTGATAAAACAGATTTTTAGGTGTGTAAACAATTTTGCCCCAGAAATAGTATCTCTAATGGGAAACAACGAAGTAATGGAAGAAGAATTAGAGATGCGGTAACTGGAAACTCTGTGAGAGCAACCTTTGGTCAATCATCCTTTTCAGAAAGGTATAAAACTATGGGATGCATTATTACCATCTGAGCTCAAAAAATTGACAGACCTCAAGGTTTTTAACACACATACAAAGAAATGGCTGAAACCGAAACACGACTGCAAGCACTGACAGCAATAATTCTAAGATCACACTCAAACATGCATGTGCACATAGACCAGTACACTTGCAAGTAAACACACATGCACACACACAAACATACATACACATAAACTCCTTAAACATTCATCTTATTTTAGTTTTTTCTTTTCCCTTCTATATAAACTTGTGTTGCTTTCTGCTTTTGAAATCTTACATTTTATTGTCAACATTGATCTTATTGTGTGATTTTTAATGGTTATAGTATTTTTAATTCAATACTGTCTTGTCTGTTTTTCTTTCTGGGAGTCTAATCAGGGATATGGGCCTGTATGCATGGCATTTACTTTATATGACTTTAAAGAAATGTTTGATGGATTTGTCCCTGTTTAAATAAGCATGTAAATACAATGTTAAGCAATCAGCATTCATAAGCTGGTGCGTGACTAGGGGCAAGTAGAGTGGAAGATAAGAGCCTGACCCACATGCTTATATCTCCAAGCAAACTCTTAACTTTCTAGGTTAAAAAGAAACAAGTGACCAACAAGCTGATAAGATGATTCAATGTAAATAGAAATGCAATTTTAAACCAACGTACGCAGCTAGGACTGCACTATTTACCTGGCAGGTGACCAGGATTGGACATTAGCTTGACCAGTGAAATAAACATATCCATACAGCAACTATCCCCTAGATTCACTCAGTGACTTTTTTTTTCTATTATGAAGCAAGTGGCAATAAATCTTGCTTCTTTTAGGACAGGTATTACCAGTACTGGGCTACAATGGTGAATGAATTTCTGCTATTGCTGGAGCTCGTCTTTATCTGCTAACACTAAGCTCAGCTGGTGGCAGAGAAAAGCTTCAGCAGGATCACATGGGCTGTGTTATCATTGTGGTTTAATAGAGGACTGCTCCTTTCTGTCCTTCTAACCTTCTTTATGAGTGATCACTCTCTATATATGTGTAAATGTAGTTGAAATCATACCACATTGTTTTTAAACCGATTACAATATAGGCTACTTATATATGCATACTTGCCAATACCGAATACAGATATGAGTACCAATAAATCCCATTACAGTTTACTGGTAAGGAGCGTGGACCAGAAAGTCAGATGTGTGGTTAATTGTGTGATATGTCAGATCGGTCATCCCCGGCTATCCTCTATATCAAAGGCTGGAAAACTGCCAGAATCTTCATAAATAAGGAGGATGAAGTGGTTTTGGTCAATGCACCAACATGACAAAAACACG
Source organism: Atherinosoma microstoma (assembly GCA_037177055.1). NCBI lineage: Eukaryota > Metazoa > Chordata > Actinopteri > Atheriniformes > Atherinidae > Atherinosoma > Atherinosoma microstoma. Next base: position 5,528,466 of record JBBBVU010000004.1, read on the forward strand.
CTTCTCTTGACGAGATAATGGCAAATTTGGATTTTGAACATGGCATGAGTAATAACTTTGTTGTTTTTATTGTAATCTGTTAAAAAATAATTAATTAGGGAATTTGTTAATTCCACTGATTAATTTATTTGCATTAGCACATTCATTTTGACAGCCCTAGTTTTTTCACATTGGCACCAGGTTCTGTGATAGATAGATACTTCCCTAGTTTTTAACTTACTGATCCAGTTGTTATAAAATCAGGAGCAGCAGTCTGGAAATGCCTTGAAGGTGGTCACAGGTTATTGTGTACTTTTAATTTGCTCCTACTCAATTGCGGTTTTAACTCATTACACCATCTTACAACAAAATGAAATAAATAAATAAAACATACACATAGGTGAAGATTTATTGGGAATTCCAGATAATAATATCCCTGTATATGAGCACAGATGATAGTAAAGAAACAAAATGAAAAACAAGTCTGATGTTGGATGTTTAATCTAATTTCCCGCTGAAAGCTTGACCCAAACCAGCAGTTTTACAACAAACAATTTGGGGTTTATCATACTTTCAGTACAAATATCTCTGCCTATCAACCTGAAGGACTTTGCTTTCCAGAGACAGAAATCTTATGCAGTTTCTTGCAGTTATTTACAGTCAACAATTTCTAACATCACACCACTTTTAAATAAAAATTACAAAAATATTTGATTGTCATCAGTAAAAATCCTAAAGATCAATTATGGTTCTCAGATAGAAAATTGGGATTGGAAGGTCAAACCTATTAACTGGAAAGCTGGAAAGGTCCAAGATTTGTAGTTGGAGCATCTTTCTCAAAATTTTATTTTATTATTCTCGATTAATCACAGCTGTTACATCCCCTATTGGGTCTAGGCGGAAAAGGGGTGGCAACACAAACTATCAGAGACAATGTTATGAAAGGTAAGTGATTTATTTACAATGTGCTTTAACTATTAACAATACCCAATATATAGAAAAGAAACAGTCTCTGAATAAATGGCCAAACAAAAGGAAACAACTCAAAACATCCTGTGACAGGAGAATAAACCACTAAATTCAAACAAGCTTTTTTGCTGGTGCCAGTTGAATTTGCGTGAGAAATAGCAAACGGGGTGATCAGTTCCGTCATCGCTACTCTGTATCAGAACGGCGCCTGCTCCGACAGCACTGGCGCCTACATCAAGTTTAAAAGATCTAGTTAGATCTGGTGCAGCGAGAACTGGGGCATGCACCAGCAGAGATTTTGCACTTTCAAATGCATGGTGACATTCTGGTGTCCACACGAATTCTGTTTTTGGGCTCAACAACAATGTTAAAGGGTGTACCACGGTGGAAAAGTTTAGACAAAAGTTGCGGTAATAACCAGTCATTCCAAGGAAACGCTGTAACGCTTTTCGGGTTTCTGGGACAGGAAAGTAGGCAATTGCAACGATCTTTGCCTCTACTGGACGCACCTCGCCTTGACCTACCTGTCTACCTAAATATGTAATGGTTGCTTTCCAAAATCGCATTTAGCTAAGTTCAGGGTAAGCGACGCATTTCTTAGGCGACTAAACACTTCTTTAAGAACGGATATACGTGTTCTTCCCCACGTAGTGGTGTACACAATCAAATCGTCAAGATACGCATTACAATTTGGCAAATCCGAAAACAAGGTATTCACCAGGCGCTGGAAAGTAGCGGGTGCATTACACATACCGAACGCCATTACTGTGTATTGCAGGAAACGATCCGGGGTCACAAAAGCAGATATTTGTCAGTATTCAACCCATAGTTACGCTAAGAGCAATGGGCTGCCAGATTCCCACAGTGGTTTACCTTCATAGCCAGTCCAGACTGAAAACCTGGGTCCTCCAGGTTCAAACCCACCTCTTAAATCAACAGGCCAAAAACAAATACAGGTTTTTAATTTAAATCATTTTAAGAGGTTTCCAGATTTTCAGTGAGACTGATCCAACAAGCATGAAGCATAAATACTACAAGTATGAAATAAACACTAAAATATAATTGAGCAAAAGTTTTGGTCCTGTTTTTTTTAAAATGAATTAAGATGTTTACAGCAGGACCTTATTAGTTGTGAAAGAACATTCCCCACAATCGGTCCAGGCAGAAAGATAATTTCTCAGTCTGGTTCTACTGGAGGTCTCTTCCTGTTAAAGGGATTTCTTTTCACTGTCACCCATCAACCCATGAGTTTCAGGACTCAGGATTGCAGTGAAAATTCAGTACAACCTATTAGTTTCCTTAGCTTGACAATTTTTCTTGGCAGCTTGTCAAACAATCATAATCATGTCAAGGCCAGATGTCGGAGAGGTACAGGTAAAACTAAATAAAATAAGTAACATGTGTGATGTGAAACATGAGAGCAGGACTGCAAGTGCTTGTCTGTCTATGGTGGTAGGAGTGTGTGTGCTGCACTGCAGGTGGCGAATGGAGGCTTAATGAAAGGGCCAGTTGTTTTGCGAGGCAGATTTTTTTTTGCAGAGAGCAGATGGATCTGTCTCTCAGTCTCTCAGGCTTCAATCTTGTCCCACACTGCTGCCGTCGCCCCATTTAACAGCCGATTTCCAGCCAGCTCTTCCCAAACACGTGTGAAACAGCCACACGGATGCTCACAAAAGGAGAAAACAACAGAAGCAGTGTGTGGTAGTGGACCTCAGAGACACATATAATAGGAGAAAAGAGGTGTAACAGTGGGGCACACATGAACAACTGCAGCCAGGCGAAGAAAGATCCTTTGCGTGTTGTCAAGCATTGAGATATTAAAGTACCTAAATGATACAAACAAATCTAGACAGACGCACACACACTTGCACACACAGTTAACTCCTATGGGTAAATACAGTTGGAGTGTATGCAGTTTTTAATGAGCTTATTCCAGATGTCTTCCCAGGCTGCAGCACATGAATGGTTGATTAATCAAGTATAATTTACAAAGAAACACTGACACATGCACAGGAATCCTAATTTATCACATAAACACAGTAATCTCCATTTATCACAGACACAGTAATCCCAGATGACCTCTCTACCACAAACACACACACACAGTGCTCCCAAGCTCGGGTGTCAATTCATTTAAATCCGCTATTTTCTGTTTCTGTTTTCACCTGTCCATCTTTCACACATCAACACCTGAATGAATCACATTTACAGCAACACTTCCTCCTCCTTTAATGCGCGATCACAGACTGACCCACATGGATAGAAATTCCCTCACAATTTATGGTTTTCTGTTTTAACTAGTGGCCCTGTGAAATGGTTCTCCTCCATAAAAAATAACTTTGACTTTCAATTTTTACCCCAAGACTCTTTATTTTAGGGGCAGCAATCTCACATTCAAGGTTTTTAGGGTCAAATTGATCTAATGACAGAAGCAGTTGGTTGGCTGTGACACCAACAGAACTAAATTGGAGTCAAGTCTATTCAATTCAAATAAAATCGAAGATGTGCTGCGATGTATAAAAACACTATTTTCATATGCCTTGGATAAATGTGATCTCAGATGATCAAAAGCAGCTTGCATCAGGTTAGAAACGGTTACAGCATGACCTTAAGGAGTTATTCGTGGACACATTTCTCTATAAATGGAGGAAAATGTTTTCCACACATACTGCTGATGTTATTAAGATGTGCTGCAAGGCATATCTATGGCTACCAACATATATTTGGCAACCCTGTTTTCATCTGCCTCGCTGGTAATCCTTCTGGTTTATGCACTGCTACAACGAGCTCATTAAGTCTGCTGAGTCAGGGCCTTATCTCTGAAACAGACTACAGATCAATTCTGGTCTTTAGTCAAAATCCATTTAAGTATTTACACAATTTTACTTTGAGTGGAAATGATCTCATCTCCAAGCAAATCTAAACTTGATCCAAGTCCTGATGCTTCACTTGAGCTTTGTGAACAACGTGACATTAGGTAGCAGTTAATCTTTTAAAAACCTGAGGCCCCTGAATTGGGGAACTTTGAGAACAGATGGTGCCAAACTGGGCCAAAATGGTCAATTTGGAGACCTTCCATGAACTGTCTGGACTAAAACCTCTCTAATTTTGTCCTACTTTACTTTATCAAATTTAGCCTTTGCAGAGATAATGTTCACATAATGTACAATGATTTGATAGAGGTTTAGCGCTACAGCTGCATCATTCCAAAGGGATATTTATATTCATATTGAAAGTGGTTGTCTTTTTTTACGTTAGCCTGAAACTTTTCCTGTTGTGCTATGTTCCATCTTCATTTATTCTTCACCAGTAAAACATGTACTGATATTTAAACAACTCAACAAAGTTCAAAAGTGTTCCGTTTAATGTGACTCCAAATTATTAAAACAGAGCTTGTGGTTGCAGAGATATACGTATTTAATGGTATGCAGTTTTTGAGCAAAAGCACAAAAACCCTCTGCACCTTGGTGTGATTTCCTGTTTTATTTTAAAGTTTCCAACATTTCACCCTGTCCATGTTGCCGTTTCTTTTCCTCTTTGTTTCTTTAAATTACCAAAGTGTGGAGGTTATGTTTTAGCCAGTGTACGTTTGTCTGTCTGTCTGTCTGTCTGTCTGTCAGCAGCATAAGGCAAGGCAAGGCAAGGCAAATTTATTTGTATAGCACATTTTCAGGTTCAAGACAATTCAAAGTGCTTTAC
>JBBBVU010000004.1:5533212-5545608 GCA_037177055.1 Atherinosoma microstoma
TACATGTCATAATGAACCTGCAGATTTGTTTTTCTCCATCTGCGCTCAGCTTTCCGACATTCTCTTTTTTCATTTTTTTTTTAAACTCAAAAAGTAATGGACAGATTTTGATGGAATTTTCTGGAAAAATCCGAATCGGTATAAGGAACAACTGATTAGAATTTGGGGGTGATCCAGATCATCGTCTGGATCCAGGAATTTTTTTAACACTAGAACCACCAACATTCTAATACCCCCTAGAACCACCAGTGGGGGTCATTTTGACACCCTGCCAAACCAGCATTTAAAAACAAAGGACAAAGGTGGTGCTTACAGCGGCCCGTTTCTTTCCTCTTTGAATCTTTTTTACCATTCAGAAGTAGACGAAGCTTCAATAAATAAATAATTTATTTGCATGTGGGATTACTTTGGGCTTGTATTTCAAATGGAAAATATTACATACTTTCCAGCTTACAATATTCACTTATCGGCTAACATATAACTAAATTGAATCATTTTTTACATCTATTTATATTTTTATCAATTATTTAAGCGGGGAACATTTTAAAAAAGCAGATTGTGGACCCACACATTTTTTTAAGGATTCTTTATTATTGGGAGATAGGGATAATTTTCCCATTCCAGCTTTTAACTATGTAAATGTGTAAATAGGTGTTTAGGCTAACTATGAGCAGAGGAATAGGGGGTGGGAATTAATAAGCTTTGGCTAATTCCTGCACCTTTTTGGACACATGATTCATTTATTCAAATAATGTTGAAGAGTACTTTTTTTCTCATTGGAATTAGAACGCATTATTGGCAGAGGAATTACATATTGCAATCATTTACTCATTATCAAATTCTGTGATTTGACACATTTCATAATTTTGGTTCAATTTTTCAGTTTGAATTTTTTTCTCTACTCCTCTCACAGTTATTTCAAGTCATTTTGTTTCTTTAAAAAAAAACAAACAACAAAAAACCTTACTATTTTTCTGATGCACTGGTGCAGTGATCACCAACTGTCCTGCAGATTTTATGTTTACCAGCTGCAATACACCTGAGTCAAATTATTAATTGGGCCATTAAGAGGCTTGTGCAGAACAGTTTGATAGTAATTTTCTCCGTGGGTCAAGATGTAGTTTTGCACATGAAAAACTCTTGGATAAGTTAAGAGTATATTTACTAATCTGAGACTTGACTTGGGCTTGCAAAAAAAGACTTGTGACCATCTTTGCTTAGTAGCAATAATTTGTAGTTTATTAAAAGTATTATGGTTGTAAAATAAATACGATGGAAAACTTTTCAATTTTATCCATTCAAATGTTGAGTTAATCAGAGAAAGTAAACATTTTCGCAGGTCACTTATTACAGGTCACATTCTCATAAGGAGCTGAGCCCCCTTGAAGGTCTGATTGTAGTTTTGCCCCATATCAGATCACACAGGGTTCACATACTTTTTTACCAATGCTTATTGAGGGTATTTAGACATTTTTTGAGTTGAATGTGAGACTGAAGCACAAGCAGGTACGAGTTACAGCTTTGCATTATGCAGCATGTCTACAGCATTTTGACTCAGTGAAGAATCTGTTCACACACAAACACACACACATCATTACCTTCTGTGCGGATGGTGAAAGGGGAGTCCCCCAGTCTCTTGGTTGAAAACTGTCCCCCCAGAGAGGTCATTAGAAAGCACAGGCTGAAGAAGCCTACTCCCACCACGAATATCCTGCAACACAGGAGGAGAGAAAGAATGGATGAAAGAGGAGTAACGATAAACATATTTATGGGGACGGACAGGTGAACAGATGTTTGGTTGAGTAGCATATCATCATGTACCATCCTCATGTAATACATGAAGATGGACAGAAACACGAAAGACAGAAAGAGGTGGAAAGTGAGATATAAACAGAGCGGATAAACATGAAGCATGAAAAACAAAAGTGGAAATCCGGGCAGATTAACAGCGATGGAAGATTGACTGGAAGCAAAAACAAAGAGGCGGGGAAATACAGAAGCAAAAACAGGAAAAATGAGAGGAGGAGGACGTTAGAGGAGTAAAAGAGTGAAGAAAAATTTCCTGGAGACAGAGTGCAAATAGATCAGTGATTGCATACAGAAAAGTAGAAAGGGCACATATGATGATATCACTCTGCATACATCAAAGAAAACTCCAACAATCAGAGAAAGCAGTTTGTCCATTAGCACAGGCAAATGGTTGGGATTATTAATGCAACACATATTCAAGCAAAAGGGAGGGAAAGAAAAGAAACCTCCCCTGCTGGTGTAGAGGCACAAACAACTTTGATCCATCAATCCTCCATCATACCTCACAAAGAGGGTGGCTATGCATACCTAAGTCGCATTAGGCCCCCTTCGAACATGCACAATGAAAAATCTTCCTAAGGCCACACCTCACTGATATTATGAGACAAAACATTAAACCAATCTCTGGTGATTCTACATGTACAGTATGTCATGGGCTCAGATTCAAGCCAGGCTTCATATGAACAACCTTTGTGCTGCTTTGTGCCACAGATCTGCTCATAAGATGAGGCATCCAAACACCATGGGAGAATCAAATCTGTAACTTAAAGAGTAGAAAATAATGTGGGCTTTTTTAAAATAAATGAATAAATATAAAAAATCTGCCAAAGTTAAGTTGTTCTCTTCAGTGTATATAGATAAAAGATTATTGTATTATGGTGATAATCTTTGGGGAAATATGAAGGAAAAGCTGTTAGTGACTCTCATCCAGTGGACAAAATGCAAGTTACCCTTCATGACTAAAAAGTCAAATTCCATTTTTAAAATACCCGCTGCTCCACGGCTAAACCCCAGTAAGAAAAAAGTCCTGGAAGATTTTGACGAAACACTGCGACACGGAGGCAGAAGCAATTAAAAACTAACAGCATTGGCCGTTTTCTCAAATTTCATCCATAATATTTGTTTTGCTAAATGTACTCCAGTTTTTAAAAATACAAAGATAAATAGATTGAATCTTGAATATAAGCCAGGGTAGTCAATAAATATGACAATAATGCATCCCCTTACTTGTACTGAAATACATACACCTTGCAGTGAAATTGTGTTTTCTACATCATGAACAGTCTGTTTTGACTTATTAGTCTTAATAAACCGGGGATGTTCAAATCTCAGCAACATTAAAATCAGCACTGCTAAATCATGTATTCACAAAGAACCCTAATGTAACAGGAAGCCTACTCATTACAGTACTACAGTTTGAATATGACACGTGACAATATAATAATTCAAACATAATTTGACAGGTGCACTCAGCTGTGAAGTCACGTTGCATTTTCTAACCTCATTGCGGAATAAACTGAAATCTCCTGATGATGCAAATAAAAATCATTTTACTCAGTGGAGTCAATCTGAATATTCTTAAAATTCAGATCTCAAATAGCATGCTGACATTAAAGTAGCACTATGTAACTTTTTGACCTTAAATATATGTAGCTCAAAAAGCAGAAAGGCTGCAGGTGACAGCGGAAACATGTTAAAGGTATGTTACATCTACAAATTGTCTGAATAGAGAAAAAAGATTGTATTTCAATATATGTGTTTCTGACTCAGATTAATGGCACAGTGACATTTATTATTTACATTCCTGGAGCTGTCATTGCCCAGCAGCGTCACGAGGCTGAGAAACTGCACTTTACAACTGTATGTTCCAGCCTGGAGCACCACGCTTCACTTTAAGCCGCATCACACATCACAGCAACTGGTTATCAACACACTGGCTGTTTTGAACGTGCACCATGGCTGATTCATCAAAGAAATGTAAGAGGAAATTATCAGAACAATAGAAGACAAGAAAAAGTCCTGTGCAGCGACTGTGGGGGCCCTCAGTAGTTACGATGGAAAACAGGTAACAGGTAACAGGTAGGATGCAAGATGGATGCTGAATTATCAGTCGTTAGCATGGGCATTAATTCTCGGTAGGTATGCAGTTCTTGCAACATATTTTTCGATGTGCACTTTATCTGCTGGTGGGAGTGTGCTCACTCGTGTGTGTGTGTGCACGTGTCTGTGTGTGTGCACTGTACATTATACAGAGAGCACAGAGACAGAAACGGTACGCTGTTGTGTAAATAAATAACATCAGGCTGTTTCGTTTCTTAATAAAAGGACATAAACTTGTTTGAGAGGAAAGGGAAACCTTAAATGACTTTGGTTGGGATCTGGGGCTACATTCATGCATTTTATATACAGGATCGCGGGAAAGCTGGAGCCTATCCAAGCAATTAACAGTCAAGAGGCAGGGTACACCCTGGACAGGTTGGCAGTACGTTGCATGGCCAACACAGAGCTCCTCAGTTCTATTGATGCGTGTACATTGGCTTCAACAACACAGAATATGATCTAATAATCCCTATATTCAGGGCTTGAGCCTGATGAGTTGTGTTAAACATGATTATAATGGTCTGATCACCTGCAAAAAGCAAAGGAGCCAATGAAATTAGATAATTTTATTTATTTTTTTATTAGTTTTCCAATAAATCACTTGAAGTTTAGATGTGAAGTTTACTTGTGGCAGCAGATATTCATTCTATTACCTGTAAAAAAATTAAGTGTCCGGCCTTTTCCAAATGATTTCTGTAGTTCTGGGAAACAAACCATCTGTTGTGTCAGGCTAGGTTTATCAAACAGATCTTTTTTCTGTTACTAATCATAATATTTCCAAACATGAAGCATTGTGTTTCTTTTTTGTAACCAAATCCACCGTCTTCCTTTATTTTTTTCACATTTAAGCCAGCATGTTTACGAAAAGTGCGATGCAAAATATTACAAGATCAATCATTTGAAAGCCCTCGGTTACTTCTGCTGCACTACAGCTACAGATAAAATCAAAACACGCCCTGGAAAAGGTTTTAATGTAAGTGGAACGACCGTAGTCCTTTTTCAGGAATAAAAAATTATCTGCATGTGCAAAATATAGCAGTAATATGTTTTGTGCCTGTGGAAACAGCTCATTCAGTTTTATCTCTGGGAAACATCTTAGCCTTCTCTCCTGCTTTGTCCTGATAGTTTATCCAGGGTTTTTTTTTCTTTCTATTTCTCTCTATTTCACCTCCAGCATTCTTCTTCTCCCTCTTTCAAAAACCAAAATCTCATAAACTATAGACCTCCATCAATTCATATAGTTTGCAACATTACTTCAATAAGCTGCTCATTTTTGTGAGCTCTTGCAGGAATCCACTGCAGTGACTGTGGGCGAAACAGAAGCTGCCTCAGCATTATAACCTTCTTTCTCTTCCTCTTCTTACCTGGTCTATATTTCACTCTTTTTTTCTGCACACCCTACTTTCTCTTTCTTCCTCTATATCCTTCCTCTTCTCTACCACTCTGTGCTGTCATCCCAAAATATGAATATAAAAAACCAAACAGAATTTAAAATCTTGCCTTGAGGAACAAATTGATCAGTATTCATTTATAACAGCTTGTTATAAATGTGGTCCGGTAGCGCGTGTTCATTTATGGAAAATTGGAGATTTCTGAGTTCAAAGACTGAGTTTGACCAAATACTCACTAAAGACCAAATCTAAAATGAGAGACATTGTGGCCAATAAATAAAGGGCATTTGCCCATCTGGCGTGCTAGACAGAGTGAGCCTCCATCACCATCGTCTCTAAATTCAGCTTCTCTGACTTGTTGTCATGCAGCAATTTAAAGATGCTCTGTCACAAACTGAGTAGTGTCTCTCTGCTCCACCAACACATCGGACTGCTACATCCACAAACACTTCCACACATCGTGCACTCCACAGACCCAGAGAGCTACACTGCAGCTTTTAGACCTTCCTAGCTATGGTAAACCTGCCTAGCGTGTGAAATATGCTGTCAGGCACACTGTGTGCCGGTACATTAGACTGCTGCATGGCACCGGTGTTGTGTATCAACTGCAACTGATGCCAAGCTGCACAGAAGCAGAGTTGCATCCTCATTTTCATCTTTCATCTTGAAAAATCCTGCAATTTTCAATACTGTGCAATCAGCAAATAACAACTGTCTCTGCTTCGGTTATCTAACCACTTCAACACATTGCCAAACTTTTCTGCCTCCTGTCTAAAATGTGATAAATCTCTGTATAGAGAATAAAGTCATAACCCCCAAATTCACCATAAAAATGCTAATGATGCTCCGGAAAGAAGTAAGCTTGAAGCTTATGTGTTGTACAAAGACTGCATGCTTCACTGTTAAACCCTCTCAGTCTTTTCTAAACAACTAGTATCTTCATTTGATTCATTTCAAACTAACACAGAGTCATAGGAGAACACATTAGCAGCATCTTTTCAACATGGCATTTAACTTTTGACCAGAAAACAGCAAAAGTAAGACATGATTTATGGTTTTGTGAAGTGTTTTCTTGTTTATCTTTAGCTGCTAGCTCACTGAGTTTCCATGCACAGTGATGAGACAGACAGCAGAGTCTCTGCTTTAATGACACCTTGTTTGTGTGGTTTGCTTGAAGTGGAAAAGTTAGCAGAAGCTTTAAAGTAAACACGGCTGTTTTCAGGTTTTTGTCACATGCACATATAATTGCTTGTTTTATTTGGATGGCAAACATTTGGTAGAGTCGTTAGAGTCGTTGGTAGAATGGCTGAGTTTCTCCCCTTTATTTTGGTGTGCTATATGTTAGGAGTGGTGCTTCCTAGCATCTGCAAAAATGATTTGTCCTGCACAGGTTTCAGGAAGAGTTTTAATTGTTAAAAGTCCTGTGAGATTTCACTGCCCTCTAATGAAGGCCGATTTGACATCTTGCATCTTGTCTTTTCTCTAAAAGTCAGTCTGATGTTGACTTCTGTCTAATCTCTTGCTCTGTCCCTTTTCTCTTTCATTTCCTCACTTCCTCATATTATCACCGATAACGATTCTTTGAGGAATCTGTAATTTTGCGCGTGTGATGCGGTTTTTAAAGCGTAACTCTGTAAAGCTGTAACGTGATGCTCCAGGCTAGAACACAAAGTTGCAAGGTGTGGTTTCTCAGTCTCAGGACGCTGCTGGGAAGTGTATATAATATATTTCCCAATGCCATCAAAGCAAGTCATTCATTCAATTTCTGTATCGCATAGTCCAATTCTGGGTCGCACGGGGGACTGGAGCCTATCCCAGCAATTAGCTTGCAAGAGGCAGTGTACACCATGGACAGGTCACCAGTCTATCACAGGGTCAACACAGAGAGACAAACAACCACTCACGCACACACTCACTCCTAGGGAGAATTTTGTGACCAATTCACCTATCATGCATGTCTTTGGACTGTGGGAGGAAGCCGGAGAGAACCCACGCATACACGGGGAGAACATGCAATCTCCACACAGAAAGGCCACTTTCTCGAACCCCTCCCCAGCCAAGGCTCAAACCAGAAACCTTCTTGCTTCAGCGCTAACCACCTCACCACCGTGCAGCCCTTCAAAACAAGTCAGAAACACATTTTTTAAGGTCAGAAAGTTGCATAGTGCTGCTTTAAACAATACTTATAGAAACAATCTGATCGAAATTAATTAGACAGGCGTTTCTTACATTTGTCAAAGAAGTTCAAATTTTCTTTTCAAATCAAACAACAAAGTAATAGAAAGACATCTTTCACCTGAATTGTCCTTTTAGACCAGGAGTTGGGAACTAAATTTGGCCTAGGACCAGATTTTTTTGATCAACTGAATGGCGGGCAAAATGACATCTTCATTTGGTGAAACCTGTTTTTTCCTACTCAACAGACGTTTTTCATATCTATACTATTATATATTGTAAAAAAAAGTAATTTAATAAGGTTATCTATCTAAAATCAATTGATCTAGCTACAGACCGTTATTACTGTATAGTGTTGTCACGGTACTCAGTACTACGGTACTACGGTACCAAGTCGGTACAAGCATTACTGCTGTATTGTCGGTAATTGAATTTTCATGGTACCAGGGATACGGAGTCCTGCACGGGTCTAATTTTACAAACCCACATACGTCCGAACCCCTTAGGATAATTACCAAACCCGAGCCGGTACTGGCGTTTATCTTACAGTCAAATCTGGACCTGACATGCGACCTGCTCGTTAACCTGCCCGTCCCTCCTTCATTGCATTATTTTCTTTATTAGTTCTCATATTTAATGTGATGTTTTGTCTCAGTTTCCCTTTGCAATGAAAAAATTAAATGATAACAACGCTGTTAATATCGGCTATTTTAAGGAGTTTTTTGGGCAGAACTTGCAACTTTATTTCAAACTTGCCACTGAATCACTACTACCTGTAGTCCCTTATTTTCCTATTAGGGGGCTTTATTTGATTCAGAGGTTGCTGTGCATGAACATAAAGTAATTTACCATCCCTAGTATCAGCTGATCTTTGCTCCTGGACCACAAAACCTGAAGGAAAAATTGCCCTTAGTCCAGCATGATCTTCACAATAAAGGAAACCTCAGCGCCTGATTAGTAAAACTCTAATGTCCACAAATTTCACCCGCGACCTGCCTGCACTAAATGAATATGCGCCTGCACCCGTACTGTGAGCACAATATTGTTTGTTTCTTTCAAATACTTGAAAGTTGTATTTATATATTTTTTATTTATTTGTTGATGTTTGTTGAAACTTTGTTCATTATAGTAAAACGCACAATTCTTTTTTTAAATACTTGAAGGCAAAACGCCACTGCAGGCATATTTCATTTATTTATCTGTTCAGGTTTCACCATTGTAAAGAAGTCAATATTTTAATAAAGGTGGATATGTTGAAGAAATATTTTTTTGCCATGGTATCAAATTTGCCATCGAGTACCGTGGAAGTTCACTGGTATTAGTATTGACTACTGAATTTCTGGTATCATGACAACACTATTACTCTATTACTGCTTTGTGTCTGCATTATAAAACAGACAGTAACCTGGTGATAATAAGGCTGCTGTCTTTAATCACCCACTCACACGATGTTTTTAAGACATAACAGATAAATAATTAGCATTTTAAATAACAAATGCTTCTCTGAGCCTAACTTAAGTATTAATCATTTTAAGGACATTTACTGCAATGATTTATCTAACCATTAGTAACACGACCTATTCTCATGTGACATCCTGATGCTGTTGTTTTTATGCTGAGATAACATCGTGAGACAAGCAGAACTTGCTGCTTTTATTTTTTATATATATATATATATATATATATATACATATATATGAATGGATTTATATATAATTGGAAAACATGTGAATTAAGTTATTTGTATAATGTTTGTGATCCTTGTATACAAGTGTTTTTATGTTTTTATAATTCTAACATTCTGTGTACTCTAGTGTCTTATATTGTTCAGTAGATAGATGGGACAGTGGGCCAGAGAGACGTCGGGATCAAACCTGGTCTGGCTGCATTTACGTGGCGGCTGCAATTCTAGGTGAACTAAACACTGCGCCCACAGGAGCATTCAGCGACAACAAAACCAGTTATTTTCCTAGTCTTCTCCTGATCTTTCTCCTCCTGAAGTTTATTAACCCTGCTGCTCTGGTCTGTTGCCTCCACTGTTGGTGAAAACTCTGACAGAAACACCTGTTAAACTTATCTAATTCTGCCTGCTAAAGCTTGTAGCAAAAACATTCACCACTAAACAGGCAGTTTCTCCCAGCTAACTGACGTCCCCCGCTCTGACTGAGACCTGCGCTGTGCATGAGACCAGCTGATGTGCTGTGCATGAAATCCGTTGGCAGAAACACTGTTAAGCGACACTAATGAGACTGTCCACATGGCCATTAAAGATACCATTAAATAGCTTCAAAATCCAAGAACCAGCAAGTCAGTGATTGCTCCATTGTGGAACATTCTTTATTAACTAACACAAAAAACAAGGGAAAATCCATTTTATTAGTGCTTACATCAAAGAGTTTGAAGCTACTGAAAGTAAACATGATAATTCATTATGCTTTCTCATTTACTTCTTCTTCGTCTCGTCTACGAATCTGTACGTATCCCCACCTGTTTAAGGCATGGTGGAATATATTTGAAGAGTTCAATCATTGTCAGGAGTCCAGTGAGCAGAAATACAGTAACTCATGTGAATCCAATCCCATACATCATTACGATCAAGGGATTATTTGGCATCAGTATTAGGTTATAATCCAAAAATACTCAAACCTACGTGGATTATATGCTTATTATACGACCATCTGGTCAGTAAAAAAAAGGGAGTGATGAAAAACAAATTCATTGACCCTACCTCTCCTAGAAAACCCAAAGAGTCAGAGATATGATAAGTTGATTTTACAGCTAAAGGTGTTTTTTTTTTTTGTCAGTCTAATCTCATCTTTTCAGCTTTCAAAGGGTTAACTGTAAGCCTTGTTTGAAAGCAACAGAGACTGCTTATTTGGGTAGAGAAGTTAGTGTGATGATGTCCTAAGGCAATCATTTCCTCTCATATTATCTAGTCTTTATTCCAAAGTGGCGCTAGATAGGTGATATGAAAAGATTAGGCCCTGGTCCTGCCTGACAAGTCTTTAATTAACAGGCTTAAAGTAAATGCTCTGCTCCTTTTAATTGGATCAGTGGGAGAGATGTGTTATCGGCTAACTGGCTTCCTACACACACAGGCTTATCAGATTTAGCCTCTAGGTAGAAGAGTTCTGCAAAGCATCGAGGGGCCCTGTTGTAGGTGTTAGCGCTAATGATTTCCAAGAAACTATCCCCGCGACCTTAACCAACCTATGGATTCAGGGAAGGAGTTTTTAAATGATGTAGACTTTTAATTCTTTTAATTAATTACATCCTGACAGGCTGCATCCATGCAATTATGAGCTTCAATCTAAGTTAATGAATCAACACTCAATGAGAGGAGTTTATGTGGTCAGCAAGAATTCCCAGCAAAACACTGCACAGAGCATCTGTTTCCATAACGAAGCGTAATGCCATCTCGTTCTTCGATGGAACTTTGACTGGCAGGGAGCCACCTTTACTATGTTATGATAACTTTCTCCCACAATCAGCAATTGATGTTTACTGAAATCTTTGCAACAGGATCAGGAGCAAAAAGTTCAGCCTTCACTCCTTGAAATGTATCAGAGATCCTTGAGCTCTCATGACACCATTGTGGCTACTCTTCGGACCACTTAGTATTCTGCACATCTGCTTCTTGCCCCTTCACCATCTTCCTTTTCTCTGCTTAAAACTTCACAGAATAATCGTTCTCTTGCTGCTTTGTTATAAGATAATCAGTGTCCTCACCTCACATGTCCGTGGTTATGTGGATCATTAGTGTATCTAAAAAGCAAATAATATAACAATGGCTTGTGGAGAAGAATTCAACGGGCTTTAAAGTATGGATTATTTCAAATGTGTTTGAAATTCCATTTATACCATAGCATAACCACGCAGTGATAATGGAGCTATACATGCAGAGAGAAACTAAGTTAAAGCTCTGTTGACTGTGCAAGTACAAGTGTATTTACATTACAACAGATTTTGTTGATGTTGATTATGAGATTAACTGCCGCTTCTCGTCTCTATCCATATGGTTTTAGCTCTAACTCATCTGGACCACAGGCTGGAACAGCTGGTGTGTGGGTGATTAGATGAGTAAAATCACAAGTATAAATACGTTGTCTCCAGTTTGCTTTACATTTCATTATAACTTTTCAAACCCTTATGTAGACATTCATTGCAATGATAGCTTGCTTTAAATTCGAGTAATGGCAAAATGTTTGTTAAATATAAATAAACGTAAGAAGCTGCAATGCTGGAGACGAAAGAAAAAGACGGAGTCAGCTCTTTGTCTCTTACCTGAACGGTCTGAACGTTACTAGACATCTTCTGACCATTATTTTACCGTCGGTGCTGCCAGTAATCATTTTCCAAAACTAGCGACCCCTGACATGGCTGTTAACCTCTCGACCTGGGGATTAAAAGGACCGAACATCTTCCATACGTCCTATCCAGCGGTTCACACCATCAGTCAGCTGGCTGCTCTTAGATAAAAACGGCACCCATGCGCTCCTTAACTGGTCCGCGAGAAAGTTTCATTGAGCAAGTCTCCTTCTCTGTGGATGAAAACTGCTTTTACAGCGTGACTCCGTCGTCAGGCAGGAGAGTGGTCGCCGCGGGCTCTTTGTCGAAAGCTGCCTGATGTGAGTCCTTAAAAAAAGAAAGAAAAATGGCGTTGTGGTCAAGTATGTGAAAGGGGGAAAAAGTGCGTGGAGGTATTCTACGCTTCCACTCTATAAGATTCGGCGAGAGGAAAATCCCGCTTTGTGAGGGGTTTAACTTCACTGCAAGGCAAGCGCGAGCGTGGCCAGTCTGCAGGTGTACTCATTCACTTCTGGAAATATGGTTGCTTTTCTTCTCGTGAAGCCTGCTGTTTCCGGTTTGTCTTTTCAGCATAACACTAAACTGACGAGTTGTTAAATTCGAACAAAAGACG
>JBBBVU010000004.1:5558288-5569280 GCA_037177055.1 Atherinosoma microstoma
CACTCCCCCCACAGTTGTCACGAAGGTAAACTTGAACTATTAAACCTAAAATGGTTTTTTGAACCAGGCTGTAAACAAGTTTAATTCTGTCTGTGAAGAATTTGGCGAAGTCATTGCAGGCCCTGGTTGAATATAGTTCAGCTGCTATCAACACAGGTTGGTTTGTACCTTATACTATTTAGGAGATTTCCTGAAAATGTTATCAAAATCCATCATTGACTTTTTGAGTCATGTTGCTAACAGACAGACAAACAGACGGACAGACAAACAAACAAACATACGGCGGCAAAACCATAACCTCTGCGCCTTTGCGGAGATAAAAAGTCCTAAACTAAAATAATAAAAATCTAGATAAAAATATATAGAAATTAGAAATAATATTAAAATAATACTAATAAAATCCATTCTAACGCTGGGTGAAAGTAGGATAACAATGGACAATGAAGAGGCCTGTCCAACATGCAGTGGCAGCAAGTTGCCACTTCATGGTTCAAGTCCCGTGAGAGCAGGTGTCAAACTCCAGTCCTCAAGGGCCACTATACCCTACAGATTTTGGTTATTTCACTGCTCCAACACACCTGACTGAAATGAATGGGGCATTCTAAAGAACTTGACAACAAGCTGTTGGATCCATTTAGCTTGAATCAGGTGTGTTGGAGCAGGGAAAAAACAAAAACCTGCAGGATAGCAGCCCTTGAGGATCAGACTTTGACTAGAGCTTACGTTGCACACTCAAGATTAGCTGGTCGGTTGTTTGCATGTCAATTTCAGTGATTATTAATGTAAACCTTGTTCCATACCCGTTCATGTGTTTGTTAGGTCTTAGGACCGTACAACTTAAAGCAAGACTAGAGCGAAAAATAATTGGCTTAGCCTTCTTGGTTGCCAACAGAATAATTTTATGTAATTGGAAAACTCGCAAGCCAAATTGTTTCTCTATTGAAACATGGTTATCTGAGTTTTTACATCTATTAGGCACGGAACAAATAATAGATGCATTAAATGGATCTAAACTTGGGTCCGAAACCATTTGGGAACAGGTATGGGGGCAGATATCACTGTCCCAAGTGATGTCTTGATCCAATATAGGCTGTTAAACCTGGTTAACTGAAAAAATGAATGTTTGATCACGTATTGTATAAATCTATATGCCTTTTTAAATTTTCCCTCTTATCACTCATGAAATGTTTTTTTTTTTTTTATCATTTCAAGAGTTAAGTAGGAGCACGCACTAATCTCCCTTCTATCTGATGTTGTTGTGTATATGTTAATCGTTTGTATTTGTCATTGTCTGGATTTATGTATATTCTGTATCAAAAATTGTGAATAGAAAAATAAAAAAGATTAGCTGGTCAGTTGACTTTAGTGACCAGAAACGGGAGTGGACATATAACAGCTCAGAGAGATAGCATGGGGCCAAAATTTTTAAAAACAATAAAATAATTCAAAAATGAACCATAAAAGAACAAGCAGCCAGTGAAAATGAAACAGGAGAAATTTTTTCTCTCGTCCGTGTACCTGTTAAAAGACATGCAGAAGCATTTTGCAGCAACTGTAGATAGGATAAAGATAACTGAGAAAGACCAACATAAAGCATAATCGAGCAGTGTTGGGATGAAAGCATGGATCACTGACTCAAAATCGTTTTTCAAAAGGATACGATTGATATTGACAGTTTTTCTGACCTGACAAAAAACCTTCTTTTCAACACTGCACTGACCTGCCAGTCTAAATTAAATCGCTGTCCATCCTTACACCCAGAGTGGTGATAGTCGGTTTGACAACCAGTGCCAGATGACCCAAATCTACAGGGGTAGATAATACAAGGAAAGGATACAAGAAAACCTCTGTCTTTTTATTGTTAAAGTGCAGCAAGTTTAAAGCCATCCAGAAATTTACATCTACAATGCACTCCATCAACAATTTCAGGGAATAGAAGTCCTTCAGAGTCGTTTCAGAGGCATATAAAATGGCTGTCATCACTAGGATAGGTACCTAGTGGAACTTATGCTAGATGCTACACCCTGGACAGGTCACCAGTCATCACAGGGTCAACAAGGAAATAAATAACACAAACAAGTCCCTCATGCAAACACTTGCTCCTCGATTAATTTAGAATCATGTAAAAACAAAGAAAAATTTAATCTTAAATGAGATTAAATTAAAATCTAATCAAAAAATGATTTTTTCATTAAGCTTTTTTTTGTACCATCTTTTGGGTGATTATCTTATGGCTGATTTTACTGATCATTTCATCAACATTTTTTCAGTATTAAAAACAAATACAACTCAGATTGATTTTAATGATGGCATTCAAATGAATATTGACTCAGTATCAATTGGGGTTTAAAAAATCATGACAGGTACTTTAAACGTGGTTTCATCATGAGGTAACACAGAGTTAAATGGGAGGTAGTGATGATGAGTGATGAAGCTACATAATGTTTACACACACATACACTTCTATGGTTTTACACACACTGAAGTCAAACTAACATTTTTTGACAGCCACCTTTCAGCTAAAAGAGCTAGCCATCTGAGTGTAGCATCACTTTGGAGAATAAATGGCTGCAGGGCCCACTGAGTGGTCTGACACAGACATGGTGAGTGACAGATCAGCAGTCCTATTCTTTGACAGCAGGGGAAAGAGGGAATAGAAAAAACCATCCTCCTGAAGACAGAAGGAGCTGATCCCAGCATTGTGATCCAAAAAAAGACTCATTCTCTGGCTCCCACACTAAACACACGGGGCAGCCAACGGCATACTGGCAGAAATAACTACTGAGGGCACATGAGCTCAAATTCTCTTTCTATCTCTTCATTCTGTTCTCTAATTCCTGCTTTTACTTATGGAAGCAGGCAAGATAAACTATACTTTCAAGGTACTTTTTATAATCCTATTAAACATAGTTTTGTATGTGTGTGTATTTAGTCTTTTGTAATCAAAGAGACATTTGAACTTTTATAAGATTTCATATTTTGTGGAAGACCAATGCACATTATTATCTTAAAAGAAGGAATTTCTTGCTTTGTCCCAAATCCCATTCACACACCTCTGGGATGAAATTACAGCCCTGGCTGCAAGGCAGGCTTCATCGCCCACCAGCTGTGCTGAACTCACAAATGCTCTTGTGTCTGTAAGGGAGAAAATTCCTGCATCGAGCTCCCCAAATTCAGACTCTCTTGTGAGAGCATATCAATGCCCACCACTTTAGAGTGAGGTTTGGGTGTTGGACAGCAGTCAACACTGCTGACTGACTGTTTCTTTACTTGTAAGGTTAAATCTTGCTCTGAGAGTACAACATCCTTGTCCCACATAGCACCCCTTGCCTCATTTTTGGGCACATCTCGGTGTCACAATCATCCAGCATCCCTTCTGTGTGTAATCTGCTGCCCGGCTTTTGCTGGTGCAAAACTGCAGTCCTTAGATTTTAAAAAATAAGTGGAGGGAATGAGGGAGTTTGGAAAGGAAACTAGGAGCTGTTGTCAGAATGCATGAGCTGTCAAATCCTTTCGGAGCTTACTTCAGATGAACTTCTTAGCTCTATGTGAGTTGAGTCCCTAGATGACTTTCTCAGCCAACAACCATGCTACTTGTCACACACTATACGTCAGTGTCCCCATGTACTCTGACAGTGAGTCACTGCCATCTGTAAAGCTTCTTTCTCTTTAGTTTTCTACAGGCTTCACCAAACAGAAGCAATTGTAGCTACACCAACAAGAGTTGAGTTTAGTTTCACAGCTATAACATGCTCTGTTGCCTCGGAGAAAAGCTGCGTCATATTTGGCTGGTGTTGTACAGTCCCTGTAGATTGCTGCCTTAGGTGGCAAATGGAGAAAGTAGGTGTGATTGATTCTGTTCTCTTTCTACTATACAGCAATAAAATGACAGATCAAGGCAAAAAATCAATTGAGATTTATAAAGGTTGCAAGAGGGAAAGAACTGAAACAAAGCAGCTTGTTTTCCCAATGTGAGCGAAAAGAGTTGGATTATTCTTCTTCCAGTTTCTGTGATGTTTCTATTCATCGGGTCAGATGGCTTAAAAGGTGTACTACAAAAGCATAGTCTCAGGTGAGCAGACAGTCAAATTTTCATAGCAATTCAGTCCGTTGCTGTGTTTTACCAGCTTCACACGATGCTCTTCTCCCAATTTACAATCGCTTACACGGGTGAGAACAGTGTTCTAAATAGGACAAATGGTGCGAGGGCTCAAAGAAGGCAGTGATGTGTCAAACGCTGGAATGGTTGGTGAGAGGTTGGAGAGCTCGAGTGATTAAAGCAATGAATCACTACTGAGGAGGTCTCAGCCCCCTGGCGTTATCTCATACGCAAGCTGGCAATTCGAGATGCCCATAAGTGGCTACAGAAATACTTTGCTGAAACTAGAGGACGTAGAGTGCATGTGTCTAAGGGAGATAAAGGGATATGTTTTGATGTAGACGCATTTCTAACTCTGCTGTTTATACAGCACTGTACAAATGTGTCCAGTTTCATTCCCATTCCCCGCTAGTCGAAACAAGACTCATAAATCTAGATAATAGATGCGTGCAGAGAGCCACAACCATTTGTACCGCTGTGAGCAAAAGAGTTCAGGTGTTACTGAGGTGGGAGTCGGAGTGGAAAGAGACCCTGCTGCTTAACACAGCAACATACACAACTGGGACAATTTGATCTCCCCAAACTGAAACCTACATCCTTATGAAAACATTGCTAATGTTTGAAACCAAACCAAAATTCCATCAAATAAAACTATTCTAACAAGTTAATGAATCAGTTGTTAGTTTCAGTTCTTCTTTAGTACTTGATGATCTTCATATTGTGAATCAGGGTCCCTTCTACTAATTGTTTCTAGTTTTATCGCATATTAAAGTTACATTTTCAGCACACGTTCAATGCACTTAAAAGAACTGTGTTTTCACCCAGCCCAGTCTCAAAAGAAATCACATGTCCACATGTCAAAATCAGTGTCAAATCAATGATGAAAATCATGTGTTCACATGACATGTCTATATCAGAGATGCAAGGATTAAAACATCCAAGCCCTTAATATGTATATTCACATAAACCATGCATTATTTAAGCTGAGCCATGTACAGTATATTATTCCACCTGTAAACATTAAAGTTCAGTAAAGAAAAAAAAGAATTGCAAGTTTAACTGAAGTAGAAAACTACAATGTTGGAAACATTATGACAAGAAGCCAGCCAGTAATGAGTTAAGTCCATACCAGCTAAATGGCAGAAGAATGTGGTTAGACTAGGATTCCATATCCATTATCATCATAGCATAAGTGTCTAAGTCATATTTTGGCCATATTGTGGTATCTGCCTCACTCTACTCTCCTAACGCTGCTGATTCACTGTCCATTATCTTTAAAACCTAAAAGATTTGTGCCATTAGGCTAACAATATGTCATCTCATAAGATTTGTGTTTGTAATGAATAAGAATGAAGAACTTCATTTTGGTACAATTTGTGAGGCTGTTTTGTGAAACCACAACATTTTGTGCTCTGTACCAACGTATGTTTGTGCTCCAGTTAACATACTCTGTTAAACAAGGGAGCTAACGGAGTTGCTAGTTACCTACGTTTTTCTGATCTCAATTTGCAAGTTTAAGTGAACACAAAACATCTACCAGCCAAAATTGTCACAGTAACAGATTTTATTAGGCTACAATATTTAGACAGAGGGAAGCTTTACAGAAGTTTCTCACATTTTGTTGTGCTATTTTTTCCCCAACACTGAAATTATATTAACAGACAGTCTACAGGTGGTAGGCAAACCAAAATTTCTCTGTAAATCCCAGAAAACGTGTAGAGTTCAATATACACTTGAAGTAATAAGTATTAAGGAATAGTATTTATTGGCCATTACTAAAAAACCTTTTCTTACATATAGAAAAATAAAGATAACACACTCACTCTACCTTTTTATTTATTTTTTCTAAATTGTATCTTCATTATGTCAAATCTTACTGGCATTTACCAAGTAAGTCTAGATAACGAAATATTTCCAAATACAATATTCAGATTGAACTAAATTCATAAATCAAAAGTCCAGTAGTATTTGGGACCTGATTTGTGCTGGACGGGTATTCATTTAGAAGAACTACAAAAGTTGATCTGTAAACTGCAGTCATGGTCTTGGGACAAAAAAGAGAGAACCCAATTACCACCATGTGGAAATATCTTGTACTTCGCTATTTATCTGTTGTTACAGAAGTAAGGCAAAGATAAAATACTAAATAGCAATAAGTTAGCCATGTTTAAAGCTGTGAGATTTGCAGAAAATTTGATTTGTCAGGCGTTCTCAAACAGTGGAATGACAATCAGCTGAGAGCGGGTGTCCTGTTTTATTTAACCACACAGATAAAGACTTAGTAAATCCATCCTGTCTTTCATTTTGTGGCTCCGCTTGCATTATTCATTCTCTTTGAAAGAGGTACAATTGCGACTAATAGCAGCATGAAATGTGATTGACACCGAATTTCACAATCTGCTACACTAGCTTTAGAGTTTTTAAACCCTCAACAGTTTTTTATTTTGGTCTTGGTAATTCTTGTAAATTGCTAAAAATTTGTGACATCAGTGTCAATAAACTTCAATATACCATAGAGAGAAAGAAAGAAAAGAAAGTTTCTTTACTTTGTCAATGTCACCTTTGGATGGGTGGCCCATCAGTGATCAATCACTCTTGACAGGTGTCCCCCCACAGAGCAAATTTAATGCTAGTTTTTTAACGACAAACTACTGGATAAAGTGACTTTTCTGTGCTAATACATGCAGAATGTTGTCATGTTGAAATAAACAAGTTCTTCCCTGGAAAAGATGTTGTCCAGATGGTGGCAGATATTGCTCCAAAACTCATATATATAATCAGCTGTAATTGTATCTTTCATTTATGTGCATGTGTGACCGTACCACATGTTCGATGCAGCTCATGATTGCTAGCTTCTGAAATGTTTGCAAATGTCAAGTAACCTGACAGAACAGATGGTTTGAAGAAATTTTGTATAAAACTGTTTTTTAAAATCCTGAAGTAAAACTCAGCTAGTCACATTAACCAGGTGGAACCACGCAAAGCCATGACACAAATAAATTCGGTCACTGTTAACTTTTTGAAATTAAATTTTTATTTAGATTTTGCACCGCAGGAACAGGTTTGTAAAGCCATCTTTAAAAGTAAAACACAAATAATTGTTACTATTCTACAATAGAAAAAAGTATATTTCTTTCATTTACATCGAGCCATTTTAATGTGTATCTGTACATATTGTGTTATCAGCAGTGGGAGAACTGATATATTTGACTTTTTCTTTTTAGATCTAAATCTGTAATATAATTATACATGCATGAAGGTATGAACTATTCAATCTATAATTTAGAACTTTTTATGACTTCACTGGTTATTTCTTCTCCAAACTATTTCTCATCTCAGAATGGCCATTTAAAAGTGACAATGTAATGGGCATTTTAGATCCTGATCTGGAATGTAAAAAAGGAAAGTATGTTTACAGTTTAGAAGAAAGGTTATTTTCAATATGCTACCAGAAAAAGTCTTATAAAATGTTTATCACCTCCAGTTAGTTTCCAGAGGAATAAAGATTAAAGAAAAAAAAGAAAGAAAAAAACTAGCGTGATGTTGCTGCTGTGCTCCTCTTCTTCACCATCTCTTTGTTTAAACTCTAGTTACCTATTCACTATTAATGACTCTGCTATTTCAGGCAATTTAAAATCCCTCTCCAGCAGGATGGTGCAATCGAGCGTGGCATAGAACTAATTGAAGTCCACTGACACCATTAGTAAACTGCCATTTGGCTGATAAACAGTCGTATAACAAGAGGCTAATAGTGGAGGAAGAAGGACAGAGAGACAGGGGGATGATGAACAACACCACACTGATTTCTTTCTTACAGATCAGACTGCATCACGCTCTACTAGACCTGAATGTATGTGTATGGAGGGGCAGACCAGGATGAAAATAAATGCATATAATTACATACAGCCGAATAGTGCATTTTCACTTTGTGTATTTTTCAACTGATTACATGTGATTTCAACTAAATACAGTTTTAGATAATCTAAAGCAGCACTTTAACTGTCCAGCATGCAACAATTAAAGCTGTTTTATAGCAGTTTAATCTTTACAAAGGGCATTGAGTACTCTGACCCTAATCTCTGCAGTGCACACTGATGCACTGTTGCCTTTGCTGAAAACAATAACAAGCATACATAACACTGCAAGAACAAAGTATTATGACTGTTAAAGTATATTGTTTGAAATCAGCCCTCACCACCATCATTGGTAGTTTCCCACAATGAAAAACGAACAAACCTGCAGCCTTAGCAGGGTAAACACTATGAGAACTATCCCATAGCTTTAAGTGGCCAGTAAATGTGCTGATCTGAGCCATCATCTCTCTCACTGGCTGTGACTGTCTTTATTTCCCCAGGGCACCAGTGCTATCACAGCAAGGCAAAGAGGTGGGCCATCTCGCAGAATGGAAATGCTCTCATAGATGTGTAGTATGTGAGAGACTACCTCCTGGGACCAATACTGGTTAATGGATATCTGACTGACTGGACAAACGGAGGAAGACAGGTGAGGAAGTGAATATGGGGAGTGCAGAAAGATGACATTGCCTGTTTGTTTTATGGTGTGCTCAAGCATAATGCCACACAAAGGATGTTCATGCATTCTCATCAGTCTCTACATATGTGTGTTTTTGTTCTGTCACCTCCCAGGCATTTTTCCTGTGCCCTTAATGGAAGCTTTTTACAGCATAATGAGAGATGTGGTCAGATAATAGAGGAAGTAATTATTCCACAGCCCAGAAGACGCTGGTTAAGAATTAGATTATTGTTTGGCCACATGCAGCATCATGACAAAGGATGCAAAGATGGAGAGGAACGAAAGATCAACTCCCAAAATAAACATTTTGTCTGTTCAGCTTGCAGTGAAGACTGAGAATTGAGGCACTCAAAAAGCATTCAGTGACATCAGAGACTAGATTTGATTTACTCTGTAAGGCATTTGAACAGCTACACTTAATCGGACAGCTTTGCTCAAAGCCACTGTACTGTCATGAGTGTAAAATTCAGGATATTTGTCATTATAAAAAGTTCCCTTGCCCGGTTCATTTTATCGATAAAGCTCTTAGAATGATATTAGGAGCTGAAAGAAGTACTCAGGTAAAAAAAAAGAACAATAGTCAATCATGTTTGGATATGATTTTAACCTGTTATTGCTGTATTAATTAATGAATTTCTAACATAAACGGATGTTTTTTTTACTATTCACTTCATATCCCAGTAACAAAATATTTGTAACTGCATCTGTCATAGACAGGAGATATTATATTGAGTTAGAATATAACAATTTGATATTTGTTGATAACACAAGTTAATCCATTGATTGATTGTTGTAGCCATTTTGCTATTATTGCAATTTAATTCTTAATTATCCTAGTTTTTGTGATGTGATTTATTTATTTAGTATGCTGACATTTCTGTGTTGCACTGAAGATGCTAATTTAACCAGAGACTGATGAGACTTGAAGTACAGGTTTTTTGATTGGCTGTTAGACCAGACCACTAAGTGGCAAAAAAGGGAAAATGCTTTAGAAGCCGCTGGACCTTGGAGCAACACAGTCTTTTGACCTACACCGCATTTCAGTTAGTTTATAGAAAAGTCTTGAAATAAGATCTTTTTTTTTGTGTAATTTTAGTTTTTACTTTTACCATTAAAATCAGCAAGAAAGAAGAAGCTATGGTTTCATGACTTTTGCTTTTTGCGTGTTGAGTGCAAAGAACCCTGAGGTCCAAAGCTAGTGAGTCAGCCTGGCTGCACCCACAATGATTTTAGGTTATTCAAATCACTTTGATTCAGGATCCAGCTAATCAATGTCAAACGATTTCACACAGCGCTTGAACACAATAATTTCCATTCATATCAAATCAGAAAAAGCTGCTAAAATATGAAAATATGATCTTAATTCTGAGCTCAATCAGACATTTAAATGAAAAACAATCTGTTCCTTCCACCCATCCAATTTCTATACCTGCTTATTCCAATGCGGAGTTGCCGGGAAACGTAACCTATCCCAGCAGTTACTAGGCGAGAGGCAGGGTACACCCTGGACAGGTTGCCAGTCCATCACAGGACGAACACAGAGAGACAACCACTCGCACTCCAAAAAGTCAACTAAGGGACCTGTTTGATTTGTTACACATAAAATGTGTTAATTCAACATGTATATAGTATGTTTCCTGGTAATATTTCATTTTATAGGTCAAAAGTGGTCCAATCGGAAGGGAAGAGATTAGACCACTTCAAGTGAAGGGAAGAGATAGACAAAGAAAAATGGATAGAAGAATGTGGACTTTACTGGGAGAAGTTGAGTTACATGTCTGAATACAAAATTAATAATCATAAAGCAAATTTATTAAACTAATTAGATTACATCCAAATACATCCAGTAGCTACGTTTATATGGACAAATATTTAATCTCTCTGATTGAAATCAATGTGATCAGAGATTCCAGCTGACATGTTTACATGGACGCTTAATACAGTGAACTCTGTTGTATTTACACGATGGACAGATTTAATATGGTCATAACGCTTTTGACATACGCAATACTACTTACGGTGGCCCTGAAGTGCAAACCACATCAACAAATCACTAAAACAAATAAAAAAACACTACAACAAATTCAAAAACACATTAACCAAGCGGAAGAGGTAGGTACTGCAGTGGACAACGTGAAACATCTCTGATGGATGACGGCGCCGTTCGTCTTTTTGAAGCAGAAGTGGAGAGTAGTTGTATTGTCTGTTCCATATGCTTTGGGGTAATACAGTTTTTCACGATTGCAAAAACACTAAAAACAAAAGAATTATATAATTATCAATATCTTACACTCAAGGAGCAAAACATTGGACCAGATTTTCACCACTATAAACACAAAGTCAGCTTCACACTTTTTGCA
>JBBBVU010000004.1:5592868-5610216 GCA_037177055.1 Atherinosoma microstoma
AAATATCTTGTCTTTGTAGTGTATTCAATTGAATATAGGTTGAAAAGGATTTGCAGATCATTGTATTCTGTTTTTATGTACGTTTAACACAACGTCCCAACTTCATTGGAATTGGGCTTTGTATGATGCCAACTGTATGAACATTGTCATGAGTGAAAATTGATAGTTTTGTTACTCTATGAAGAACTCCACAAGCATACGAGAGATATTCTCCACCTCAGAAACTACTGGTTAAAATGTAAGTGGCAAGGCAGCGCCTAATGCTGATTTTGAACCTGATAAGGGTTTAAATGAGAGAAGACCAGAAAATATACAGATAATTATCTGAAGTTTGGATTTACCTTCAAGGAGACAAGTAGCACTGAATAACCAATGCAAGCCAAATGTTTGAAGTGGCAAGTTTAGAAAGTGAACTAATGGATGTGACCCAGTAAGTGACAGATACACTGCATGCAACACACTAGTTGCCAAAGACTAGAGCGCTGAATTGTCAGATCATGTCGGTCATAATAGATGTCAATATAGTCAAGAGTATTTTGTAAATGCATCTCTTCTCTAATCGCTGTGTTACTGAGGGAGAAGAGGACATTGCGCTACTGTACCACTCAGCAGTTCAATTGCCCATTTATGACAGTGTTGTCGTGTGTGCTGGAATTACAAATGTTTATCTTGAAGTTTTTTTTTTTTCTCCAAATATGCACCGAGCTGCTGCACAGTGAAGATGTCACAAACTCACATATCTTAATGACATTTTACTGAGTTAAACAAGCTTTAAGTTAAATGCAAGGTCACAGTACACATGCCAATCAGATGTGTGATTCCCTGCTCCATCTCTGCATCCATTTGGGGGTCCTTGGCCTGAAAAATGTTGAAGACCCCTGATTTTGGTAAAGACAAAACAATATAGGCAGATGGAAAAAGGCTTTGCAGCAATCTTTCAGAAAGCTTTTCTTTTACAATAGGATTACTTGGATATAGTCAAATAATGAACCATAAAAATTATTTTGAGGATGGCACTTATTGTTGGAAATTTGATTGAGAAAATTTGGAAGGCATGAAGAGGATTTGATGGTTTTGCTAAAAATGTCCCAAATGTTTAAATATGATGCATTTCAACACACTTTTCTTCCCTTCAGAGTGCTGTGGAAGTGTTGAGGGTGTCTTAAAGAGTGAAGGTCCTGCCTGCACCTTCAAGCGTGCCCACCCGGACGGAGATGTGCACTGGTTTCGTGGATCCCTCAATCTCTCAGATGGATCTATGAGGCAAGACACAGCTAAAAGTGTGGACAGCCAAGGTTGGGTGAACATCCATAGCTCGCTGACCGTCCGTGATGACCTGGACTGGAGAAGTTCTAATGTTCCCTTTAACTGTTCCTTGAAGAGCACTACATCTGGTAGATACATTGCAAGTGCTCTGGTTCAGAAGAGTGAATTTGGGGGAACAGGTAAAGTGGGAGCTGCGATCTCTGGAAGCACCAGAGTTGGATCACAAGACACCATAAAGACAGTTCTATCTATTTTAGTCGTCTCACTTTTCATGTTGAAATAATGAATGTGACAAATTAAGACCACATCATGAAGCAGACATCAGACAAATCAGGTACTGGGTTTTTATTTTCTTCATCTCCTCTTTCTTTAAAAAGAAAAAGAAAAAAAAAGTTATAAGCTTTCAAACATAAATGACTCATCTTTTATGGTCCAAAATTTCATTATTTTACCTCTGATGAAATGAAATGAAAATTACTTTATTTTTCCCAGAGGTAAATTTCAACATTGTAGTAGTTTTTTTTTCTTTTTGTATAAAAACAATAATAATCAATTAGAAGATGAAGAAGATAGTGACTTGTTCTGGAGGGTGATGACTGCCAGCAGGAATGATCTCCGGTACTTTTCTGTCTTGCTTTGGAGTTGAAGAAGTCTCTCACAGAACACGCTTTGTTGTTTCTTCACTGTGTTGTGTAGAAGATGTCTTTTCAGCAGCTTGTGCAGCATCCTTCTCTGGACAATCAGCCCCAGAGTTATCCCCAGAACAGAACCAGTTTTCTTGATCAGTTTGTTCAGCTTCTTAAGTCTCTGGCTCTGATGCTGCTGCCCCAACAGGTGGCTGCAAAGCTGATTGCACTTTCCACAAAAGGCTTATAGAACACATGCAACATTTTGGTGCAGATGCTGAATGATCTTAGTTTCCTTAAGAAATAAAGTCTGCTCCGTCCCTTCTTGTAGATTGCTCTGTTGCATTTCCAGTCTACTCTGTTGCCCAGCTCTATTTTCATCACTTTAAGGTGATGACTAACGGAACCTAGTCAATCACATGCTGTTGGGAGGTGATAACAGGTAGTTTCAAAGCAGTTATGGATGAAAGAGCAAGCCATATTGGTTTAATTTAATTTAAAAACAGCAAGGACACCCATGTCCAAACTTCCCTATGGCAATTTGCTCTGTTTAGTCTTGAGGTACAAACCAATTTGCTGGAGTATTTACTGTAAAACTTTTGGATATCTATTAATAGATAACATCATGTGTCCACAGTGCTGCAGGTGGCTGTACTGTCTGTGCAACCGCTGTGTGAGTTGATGGTTTCTGCAGGAGCATCATGCAGAAAAAATATTGTGCTAAAAAGACACAATGATTTTTTTAAAATTTGTTTTTGAAATTTTCCTTCAGAAACACTAAAATCTTTCAGGATGAAATATTATAGTAAATGGTCATGCACCAGCTGTGTCTGGTTTGTGGAGGAATGCTGCTCTCTAGTGGACAAAAAATGATCATAAACATGTGACTGCAAAATGAGTGACAAAAACTGTAAAGCAATGTATTACTGCCCACATGTCAGGCATTGTGTTTATATTTAAAGGGGTTCATTTACATAAATCTTTTTATGACTTATTGTATTTGGCAATGGTTCTACCTTTTGAGATAAGAAACAAGGCGATTCTGATTCAAGCCTTCACATATGCAGTGAATGAAGTTAATATATGGTGCTCACATCTACATATATTCTTTCACTTTGGATTGACTGCAGAGAACAAAAACAGACCAAAATTTCTATTTTTACATGGAGCAACTCTTTTAGATTTGACCCATGCATACTTTTTATAGTTGAACTTTTAATCAGACCAAGTCAGTGTCAGCAAAAACATAGATACAAATCTGTTTTGCTTTCCATCTTCATGTCTTTCAGCCTGTCACAACTCAAACCTTTCCAGGCGGAGCTTGTAGCCAGGGGAGAAAGTCAGCTCCAAGGTAAAAGCTCTGCCACCTTAACGCCTCAGTGCTCCCTCATCCAACAGGACATCTGAGAGCTTTTTCAAGTTAGAAAGCCTCTCTGCTAATGATGTCACTAAACCGCTGCCTCGCAGGGTAAGGCTGAGCTTTTAAAGCGAGACTGTGCTACAATGGAGAAACCCTGAGTCAACTCGTTTGAGGTCACCTTGACTACTACTGCAGAGTTGATACAGACACGGACCTCATAGCACGCAAAGTTGCCTCAGACTCAAAATAACTAATCAAAACTGTGACTATTCACATTGTGCCAGACAGGCAAGATTTATTCCCCCACACACCAGTACAGATATGCTGTTTGTACTCTTTCAAATGTTGTAATGTTGTAATGAAATGTTGCAGTAAATTAGGATCTCTCAAAAGTCTAACTTTGAAAAATATTGCTAATAGCCAGAGTGAAAAAAGATTCTTTCACTGCACAACCATGCTGCAGAGCTAAGTTAAAATAATTCATTCAAATAGTCACAAAGTAAAGCACCTAGATTTTGAAGAAGTCCTATCTTTACAAATGTTTTCTTTAATTCAGGGTCAAAACAAACACAGTGATGTGATGTTTTTCTTGTTTTTTATAAGTGCCATGCAGGGAAATTAAAGAAATGACTATAAGTTCTTGATTTTTTTTTTTTGGTTTGTTTGTTTAAAGTATTGAAATCTTACCAGATGATTACACAAGATGGATAATTTATTAAAGATTTTCAGGATATCCGCATCAGTTTTGTGTTTTTCTTTTTGAGATTTTCCAGTGTTTCAGCTTCTGTTGATGTTCACAAAAAGATTTCTGTTGCTAATGCTCAACTCAATGTTCAAAATAGTGAATAAAGAAGAGATATTGAAAGAAATAAGCTGTTTGTGGTTCCTCCTATTTGACATTAATGTAGTTTTTAAAAATGTGTTGCTCTTTGGCTCTGAATACACATACAGACAAACCCAAGATCACAGCAGGGAATGGTACTGGCCGTCATCACGCGTCTCTGCTGTTGAGAGCACCAGTGGGTGGAGTGGTGCAGTGAACTGGTGCCTGTCAACCACTTTGAGTTTTACCAAATCTCCCATGTCCAAATGGGAAAAGAAGCACAAACTCTCTGGAAACTCCAATCCAAATTCAGAAGAACCAGAAATGTGCACATTATTATGTGGGCATTGTGCAATTTATTGATGCACTTTATTATGTAACGCACTTTACACTTTAACATCTCAGTTTAGGTCCTGGTCGATGGGGTACTCCTCTTTCTCCCAAAGTTTGAAGACATGCATAAAAGGTTAAATGGCCACTCTAAATTGTCCCTAGCAGTGAGTGTGAGTGTGAATGATTGTTTGTCTTTCTGTGTTGGCCCTGCGATGAACCTGTCCAGAGTGTACCTTGCCTCTCGCCTGTTAATAGGCTCCAGCCCGCCCACAACCATGAATTGGACTACGAAAATGAATATGGATGATGAAATAAACTGAAACGTACTTCGGTGTTTGAAGGAATTAATAGCGACACAAACTGTAGGCCATCAAATTCTTTGTGGCTTTTATTTTTTCTTAGTGCTTGAAGTTTTTAAAAGTCATTAAATAACTTATGTACAGACTTAACATGTCATTGCCTTGTTAGTTATCATGCCACTGCGTATATATCATAACAGGAGTTTAAAGAGAAAATATTCAATTGTAGATTCATTGAATATTTGCACAGATTTGAGACAATTATCTTTATTTTTCTCTTGAAACATCACTCTCTCCCTCAGTACTCAAACTCAAATTCTGCTTTTTGGCTGTTCCAGCAGGGAAACACACCTGATGACTGGAAATTTACTATCAGATATTGTTCCCTATGTTTACAAGGAAGGGAGCTTCACATGGCTTTGAAATTCATACTGACGATTTGTTACCTTTAAAAAAAATATCCTGAAATGTATGTCCTTCTTTCTCATATATTTTTGATTTTGTTACATTAATACTTAAGTTTAGATTTACATTAAATATTTTAACTGCACTGTAAAGCAGGGCTATTAAACTAGCAGCCCATGAGCCAGAACCGGCCCATCAGTCCATTTGAACCTGCAGTCTTCACATCTACCCATAGTTAGTAAATAAATAGTTTAATAGCTGTGAATAAACTGAACTGATAACTATGCACACATTACACATGCTGAGGGAAATCTCAACATCTGCTCAGTGAAAAAAGAACACAATGTGCAAAGCCATCTCAAGACTGGTCACTCCCATTTTGGCAAAGAACATCCACCAGGTTCAGCCACTTGCCAGGAAAAACAACAACAACAAAACACCTAATCGGTGAGGTTCTTTATGCACTCATAGTGTGTTTTTGATTTGTCTTAGTCAGAGAACTTGACTACAAGGGAATATTAATGGTTATAAAGATTTTTTAAACCAGAAACTGGTTATATTTACTTTTCTTAATTGCATTAAAAGTCAGCAGTTGCTGTGATTTCATGTGACTGTGATATATTAAAAAAAAAAAATACAAAATTAATGTTAATTGCGCATCTAATATAAGAGTAACATCAAAAGGGAATGTGCGGCCTACTGGCTGTAGCCTTCCAACAATTTGGCCCATATAGTACGGGGGCCCAGAAGTTTCACAGCAATACAAACGCCACAACATTACACAATTAGTTACAACACAGCAACACAATTATAGCAAGCAACCGCTCACTTTCGTTGCAGCTTATTGTGTAGTGTTGTGGCTTTTCTGTTGCTGTGACACTTCGGGGCCAACTTATAGTAGAAAAGTCCTGATGTAAAAGGAAGGATACCATTAAAAAGTGGATTCAAAATTCATGGATGAAAGGTTTAAAATGAACTGAGTCCAATGAAAAAGATGACCAATGTAATGGAGCTCAAAAATGAAATGAAATTTGTTCCTTGCTAAAACACTTAAATAGAAGAATTTTTGGTAGATTTTCTCTAAGTTGTAATATCCAGTCACTAACACAAGGTGGACCAAGTTACATTCTGAACAATTATTCTCTGGAAAAAAAATAGTGATTTCAAATTAATTCACAGAAATACATTTCCAAAGGGGACAAAATGTCCAAGTTGTGAAGATTCAATTATTCTAAGTAAACATGTAAACACTGGACAGTATAAGGCTCAAGATTCATTATGAATTACAATTAAACAGACTGCACTTCTGTTTTATTAACAATTTCATTCTAAATCTTTATTTCTGAGTGCAAAAAAAGATTGTGTTAGTATTTAATGTTTCCCTTACATAATCTTGAGTGTTGTGGATTTGATAACTGACCTTTAGGATTTTCTGCTTCCTGATGAAGCAGGCCTTGATTTTGTATAGGATCCTGCTGCCTTGTTACATCATCTTTGTGTTTAAAATTTTGATCTCCTGTGAGCACCTTGTCTGGGCAAAGTACACATGAGGGGGGAGTGTTTGGTCAATTTACTGCGATATGAGCCTATATAGGGCTTTGGGTCATGTTCCTATGGTAACTGAGAGGTTTCTTACTGTGTGCCTTGACTTCATTTGTGTGTGTGCGTTTCTGACAAATTATTCCAGTAGGCTGTTATCTCCTCTCGGCGAGGTTTACATTACCGCCTTGACAGCCGGTTGGTTGGTCTTCAGGTAAGTGACCACATTTAGTTATACCATACACATAAGCAGTGGAAACAGCTGACTGACAGGGACAGTGAGACAGGATGGATGGAGAAGACAGAGAGGCAGAGAAGACACGGACAAGGGGGGAAGGAAAGAGGAGATAAAAGCCAGATTATATCAACAAACAGAAGAGATTTATGTGAAGTGCTGATAGCCTGTTACCTAACATTACGGTAAATGGGAGTCAGGCTGGGATTAATTGTCCTGAGTGTTGTCAGTAGATTTCTCTGCCTTCTGTCTTCAGCTAGAATACTATTTGCATGATTTAGCTGTAAAAAAAGAATATATCACTCACACATTCTGCACATGTTGTACAATTATTTCATGAAATAGACCAACATGTTTGAAATGACTGCAACAAAGATCAATGAGTTCATATCCTGCAGGAGTATATTCCTCAACTTAGTTAAGCAAATTAAACACCCTTAAAGAATTTGAAGTAACAGTGGTTTTTGTTAAATAACTCCCGTCAGTTTTATTAATTAAGAGCTAATGATGGAATAATACAAAGGAACTGCTTTTGCCAGTTGTAGTTTGGTGCTAATCAATAATATATAAGGCATAAATGAAAAGCTTCTTTTGAAAACTAGATCAACCACTGGTAATGAACTGGTGGGGGGGGGATATTTCATACATATTTTATATTTTAGATAAGCTCATCCTCATATTTAAAGGACTTTGCACATTATCCAAATCCTTTGCCTCTGGGGAAACAGATAAAAACAAAAACCAGTGTTGCTTGGCAACATGTGGAGTGTTTTGTCAGGAAAACTACTTACTGCTTAATGGTGTGATGTTAGTGGGGAATGGAGCCCATAACAGGCCAAAAGAAATTGTGCTGCATGGTTTACAAATCTGTGGACAGAATAAATCAAGGGTACAGATGTAAACTTATTTTTGTTGGCCAAACTGATGCTTTAGGGGCCTCTGTCAAACAGAGTTAAATTCAACTGAGTATTAGGCTCAAAAAAGACATAAAAGAAGAAACAAGATGTCTTAGAAACAAGAAGTACCTAAAGTGAAGTAAAGGCAACGTAATCCCCCTGAATTGACCCTTTGCATCGTTATCAAGCGGCAACCTCAGGCAATTACAAGTAAAGCCTACGCTAGGGCCTGGCTCCAAAAGGGAGCAAATCCCCATAGACTCCCATGTTAAAAAAGCCAAATTCACAGCCGAAATAAACATGTTTACAGCCTGGTACAAAAAACATTTTAAGTTTAATAGGTCAGGTTTATCTTCATGACAACTGTGGAGGGAGTGGATTTTTTTTATAACTCACCCTTTTAGATGTTATTTGATCTTGATATTCTCCTTAATTAGGAGGTCTTTTCTTTTGATTGACAGGTGCCAGATATCCAGCGGCAAGGAGACAGAGCTTAAACCAAACCACGGTTTATAACTTTAGCCCGCCTACCTCCATTATAATAATGGATTAGATTTATATAGCGCTTTTCTAGACACTCAAAGATGCTTTACATTGAATCCAATTATTCATTCATACTTGGTGATGGTAAGCTACATGTGTAGCCACAGCTGCCCTGGGGCAGACTGACAGAAACATGGCTGCTGATGTGTGCCAACGGCCTCTCTGACCACCACCAAACATTCATACACATTCATACACCAGTGGTGTCAACACTGGAGGCAAGGTAGGGGAAGTGTCTTTCCCAAGGGGAGCAGGATTTGAACAGACAACCTTCCGGTTATTGGATGACATGCTCTACGACCTGAGCCATGCTGCCCATACATTGCAGTGATTACCTCAAAGGATTGTCCAACAAAATATTAGTTTATAAGTGATGTAACATTGTTTAGTTTATATGTTTTGCTTGTTTTTAAAAAAATATTTCTATTCAAAAACAATGTTATGATATTCATAAAATCTTTATTTATAATTAATTGAGTCAATTTCAGCTTATTTCACTTACAGCTGTTTTTTTTCCTTCTTTAATGGAAGCGTAGGAATCATTTTGCATCTGTAAATGTTCATTTGTTTTCTGGTTTGTCCTGACATGGCGGAGCCTATATGTGGGGCAAAGGAGGCTTTAGCTCTTCTTAGGGCTTTGATATCTATCCAGTGTCATAGTTACCAAATAAATCTTGATTTTAAGATTAATAGGCTTAACTTTATCAGATTGAATTCTCAATTTTCACACAAGACGTCTCACCAAGCATGGAGAAGAAGAGAATAACATCATTATGATTTACCTTGAAGCACCACTGTGTGTGTCTATATCTCGTCACCATTGCTCCACATTCACCCCGACACCAAATCAAATTTGTACACACCAAGGTTCAGAAAGGTTCATGACTATAAATAAATCCCTTCACCCTCCTGTGTCGTTTTTCTGCTGATGCGGATCATTTCTGCCCCGAGATGCTTCCTGATCGCTGTCCAAGGTGCTGAACCTGAGCCCGCCGCGGATGAGGGAGCTGTCCCTGGTGCCAATCTGCTCAAATATGCTAGAATGCTGTTACATGCTCAAAACCCATTTTAAAGTTATCTATCAGTCAGCTGCCCCACTTTTGGGTTCAGTCTTCTATTTTCCTTTCATCTGTATTTTTTTCCCCCTTTTGTTCTTTTTTTTTCTGCTTTGTGGTGCTGCCAGGTTATTAGGATTTGCCACCAGATGACAGAGACTTGGTGTGTAGCAAGGCAGTGACAGTAACAACAGCTACTTCAAACACTTATTCATTTTGAAGCATTCCGACCTGAATTGGATGAACAGACCAAATACAGAGTCTGTTTGGACCCAGTGAGTCCTCTAAAATGTTTTCACCTTTGAGTCTGGAATGGTGGGACTATTTTATCCATTTCAAATTAGCTTATAATCTAATGAGGGAAAGAAAAGTAAAGAGGCCTGAATACTTGAAGCGATGCCATGCTACCTTATGTATCTGTACCTTATTTATCTTAAGGTAAATTATTTAAAATCTTACATTGCTGAAAAAGTTCTTTAAAACGTATGCATCTATTTGAATTATTTTGATAAGCTTCTGCAATGTCACAAGATTAATTTCCATCCAGTGTTGCATTCATTTTTCTCCAAGATCTTGTATTGATGATGGGAGAGTTGGACCACTGCGTAAATGTCATGGATTGAAGAGTGACTTAGTCTGCGAAAGGGTTCAACAAAGAATTTATTTAAGGCATCAAATGGCAAGAAACATGAGCGCTAAGGTTCGATGGCAGACTGGTGGGAGAAGAAACTTGGCTTTAACTGCATCAGTGATGATGGGGAATGAAGAACAGGTGTGCTGCAGGTAGAGAGAGAGGAGAAGCTGAGCGGGAGGAGGAACAGCGCATGACAGTAAAGTCTTCATCAGCACATCCCAAAGACTCTCAATGGGGTTAAGGTTTGGACTCTGTGGTGGCCAATCCATGTGTGAAAATGATGTCTCACGCTCCCTGAACCACTCTTTCACAATCTGAGCCCAATCTTTACAATCCCTAGCAAATTCAAGCCTTTTTCTCCAGTTAGCTTCACTGATTAGTGGTTTTCTTATGGCTACACAGCCATTCAGTGCCAATCCCTTGAGTTCCCTTCACATTGTTCATGTGGAAATGTTCTTACTTTCACTATTAAACATAGCCTTGAGCTCTATTGTTGTTTTTCTTCCATTTGATTTCACCAAATGTTTAAGTGATCACCGATCACAATCATTAAGGATTTTTTCCCACATTTCTGACAATGGTTCCCCACTATCCCTCCAGTTTTTAATAATGCGTTGGAAAGTTCTTCCCCCGGTTCTAGTTTCTGCATCTCCTTAGATATTTTCTCTGCTTGATGCCAATGATCTGACCCTTCTGAAACAGACTACCTTCTCTTCTCCATGACCACAGAAAGGGTCTTACCATATGGTTGTTGAAGAAATGAGAAGCTGCTCATGATGAGAACATTCCCCAGAAAGGCTTAGAATGATGAGAAGAACAGATATTCCTGTAATCATTTTGATGAAAGAAGTTTAAAGAACATTAAAGAATCAAATAATTCCAGCAGCCTTTTTCTACTGCTTCATTAACTTTTTCGATCTGTAGAAAATTTCAAGGACTTACAAGCTCCAATCAAAATTAAAACCAGTGTTGCTTCTTTGTTGAGTTTTTTTTTTGTTTTGGCTGTTTCTCATTCCCCCTTTTTTTTAGAAAGAGAAAACTTTTTCCAACATATCTTCTTTTTTATTGTGTTTCTCTGATATTCTTTGAAGCTTTGAAAATGCTTTTCTTTTCAAGGGAGATTATTACTGGACAAGCATTAAATCTCAAGGATAACATGAGCACGACAAAACAAATAACTTTAAAGACTCAATTTCTTTATAGAAAGCTCTGAAAGGGAGCTTATACATTATATACTGGAGATTTCAAAAGATGGGAATGCTCTCGAGGCAAGCCAAGTTTATTTGTATAGCATATTTCATGTACAGGACAATTCAAGGTGCTTTACATACGAACATTAGAAACATTACAGCGGGGTGCAGAAAGCATTAAGAAGAATTAGAAACAAAAGTGAAATGATAAAATAAACAACATAATAAAGAAAGAAAGAAACCCTCAGAGAAAATATCACTTGTTTTCATAAACAGAAGCAAATAGAAAAGTTGTTTAACCCTGATTTAAAACTGGGTCCTTATTGGCCGGAGGGGTTTCAAGGTTCTTCCTTGGCTTAACATGTTTTGTTTTCTCTTGTCAGACAATCGCTCTCCCGGGAAACAGTTTGTCTGTTCAGAAAGTAAAGCAACTTTGATGTAAACAATCCTGTTCCTCCTTTTTCAGGAACTGAAAAAAATATTTTTTCTATGGATGCCATTATATATTAATCAGATTATTAGTTTGCTTGTCCATTCACGACCCTTTTTTATGTGAGGAAACATGTTCACAATGCAGGTTTTAAACAAAACTGCTATCTGAATCCCAAACAGAGCAGATTTATAAGTATATGACTGTGTTCAACAATGTTCGAGCAAAAGTTTTACCATAAAATGATGCAATAGGTCTCAGAATAAATGATACACCAGGCGTTAAAGGGTTAGGCTGATTAAAATTCTGAACTGATAAACATTACATCATAAATATCTTTTAACACCATTTCAGAATATATATTTTTTTATAACACCTGATGATGCTGCATGATTACAGAAGACTAACCTGACCTCCCAGACACAGGATTTACTGTTCAGACTGCATACAAACTTTTCTAAACCTTTAACAGCTTAGTGATGAGAAAAAGGATTTAATTTACAGCATATAGTGTAAAGATGTTCAGCTCAAAGTGTTTTTCTTTGACTCAACTCTCTTACAAGAGTCGATTCTTTCAGCTCCCAAATGGCTCCCCATTCAGTGACACTCAAAACTTTTACTTAAACTTATTTAGCAATTATGAATGTTTCTTTTCCAGGAATCTTTGTTTTAACTCATGAAATCCTTTTTTAAATTATTTTTTCTTTGAAATAACACAGTAAGTATTTACTATTTTAATCCAACCTTTAAATGAACATCTGAACACAGTCTGAGTCTGCTATCCTTCCTTCTTTCACATGATGCATCCTAGTTGTTGATTGGTCTATCATAATGAAGTCCCATCCCTTTTTAAGAGTTGGATCTCCCCAAAGGGAGTCAGCTCTTCTCATTCAGTATTTTTAGAGCCCGCTCATACATGGATGACACATCTCTAATAGCATGTTAAATACCTGAGGGCAGAGTGGTGATTAAAATATGTTGCTTTTAATATCAATGGGTTCAATGTTGAGAAAAAGCCCAAAGTAGCCAGATTCCTTTTTTAATAAGAAGAGATATACTCACAAAGATCAGAAATAGTAAATGTCTAAATATTCATGCCTTCAAATGTACAAAATCTGACTTAATTTAAGGGAAATTTGGAGCAGGAATAGTAAAAAAATGCACAAGTTGTTTATATTTTTATTCACATTGAGTTCATGTTGTTAAATGGCTTTGCTGTTAACAACAGTAAAGCTGTTAAGGTTTGGAGCAGCCTCCTGGTTAAACTCTGAGAGTCTCAATAATTAAAGTTAACAGAATGATTGAATGTAATGTAAATATGGTGTATCACAGAGCAGGTTGTGACCTATATAGTGACCATATCAGTAACCCAAAGTCAAAAATATAGCATCTGCATTTCTTGCTGACCACATTTAGCTCAGTTTGTTCCTTTTTGTTTGTCTCAGGGGCCTTCACATTCTTTCAAGGTTGAGAGTGTTTACACTGAGTAAATTATGGATTGCTCATTACACAAACATTGTACACAGCAAAAAATGTTTTGAGCGAACTTCCAGGAACAGAGACGGCTCATTCGGTTATGCCGCTGTTGCTCTTAGCGTGACCGTGGAAAACAAAGAGATGTGTCATGCATGCACAAAACAGATTGAGTGTTTTTTGGGATGCGGTGAAATGAATCCAGCGTAGAAGAGCACAGCCTCATTTGTCCTCTGAATGCCGGTTTCACAGATTTAGGGGTTTTCAGGGACACACAGGGCTCTATTCCATTATTCATTTATTTAGCTTTTCAATCGAGGATTGACAACAAAGTCACACAACTAATTGTTTTAACTCCATAAGTTATAGTTTCTTTTTCCTTTTCCAGTTTGTAAATACCCACACATCCATTTTACACCTGGTCTGCGTTACAGTGACAACAGGTCATCAATTTAATTCTCCAAAGATCCTCCAGTCATTTGGGAAATGTTACTCTAACCAGAGTATACATGGAGGTCATAATGATGCACTTGATTTGGCGCAAAAGGGAAAAGAGCAGCTGTTTTACATGAAAACCAGCAAAGTTGCTTTTAAAATGTTCATAAATGAGCTGAAATCAGGAAATTGTCAGAGCAGACAGGTTGTGAAATACACTTTGAGGTTGTAGGTGTGTGAATAAGAACTAAGCCGATTCAACTGGCTCAAATAGCAAGAGAAAATAACAACTTTTATTGACTTTTTAGGATTCAATGTCAGAATTATAAGTGTTTTTCTTGTGTGTTTGACCCAGTAAGGTGTCCCTGTGCTGCAGAATGGAACATTTAACAAAACTGTACAACAGAAAAAGAAGTATTTTCTGATGTTAATGTGACAAAAAATGTGATGTTTCTTAGATTTTTCTGCTTTGGAAATGTGTTTCACTCAATCAAAACCAAGCAAAGAAACATGTTTTATAAAATACATCAAAAAGAAAAAACATTTTAACAAAACAAAACACGGGAATTTATTAAAAAAAAGACATCAGATCAAAACAAAAAGATGAATGCTGGGATATGGTTAAAATTCTTTTATTGCGATTTTTATCGCAATTAGTCTTTATGCGCATGGGACAGACAGAAAGCAGAATTAGAATCTTAGGACTGTATATTGTGAATCCTTTTTAGCAACTTTTTAAAAAAATTTACCTCGAAAAATAAAAATAAACATTGAAAATGAATATTTTTTTTCTTTGATTTTCCGGAGTCATTTTGAGATGCAAGCATAGTGACAACGATTTTTCAGGAAGCACTTCTTTCCCCTTGAAGAACAATTGACGTCATTGCGTTAGGATCAAACCAAATGCTCGTATGGCTGAGACACGCGAGAACAGAATTTTGGTTTGCATCAATAAGGACTAAATAACATTGATGAATAATTTAAAAAAAGACATTTAAAAAATCACAACATTAAAACTAAATATGCATTTTGCAAAACAGTGAATATTATTACATATTCTAGAAAAAGTCAGACAAAAATAGAAAGCAAACCAAAGCAGAAATTTACTGACAAAACCAACAAAATAAACAGAAAAAAATACTAGTTTACAAAGACGTCTGCCCCCAGTAATGTTTCATATCATTTAGTATTTCTGTTGTGTGTCAATGACTTCATTTTATACTGAGTTTAGAAGAGTAGATGGGTAGAAAGACATCATATTAAAATTTGACCCTGCCTTCTCCATAAAGTAAAATGTGTGTTTTTTATGTGTTTTGTGAAACAATGTTGTGTTTTTCACCTCAGGGCCACAATATCTATAATCCCTTCTATTTCTATTGGATTCATAAATCATGAACAAAGTAAAGCAGTCTTGTTTGCAGCAGCAGATCTCTAAACAGGAGTATTCCTTTATAACAGATGTTTCTTTTTTTCCTTTTTTCAATTAAATCTGAACAAAGAAAAAATCTCTTCTCACTACCTTTACTTTTTGGTTATACATAAAAAGCCTTTCACAACCTTATGTGGATTCCATTTATCATATTCCCATTATCATATGCCTGTAAGCAGATAGGCACAAGTGCTTACAATTTAATCTTAAAAAATGCACCAAATCCAAATATATAAGTCACAACTGGCATCTTGCAATTCAGGAACAACATCATTACAGCAGCACACATTCATGTAATACCGCATACATCATACCCATGCCCACAAAACACAATAAAAGGTAAAGAACTGATCCATTATTCCAAGAGAGATCAAACCTTGTGCAGAAAGCAGTCACTGCAACACATTCCACACAAAACGGCGGATAATACACAAAATCTGCAGCTTCTACAGGAGCTGGAACACAGTAGTCTAATCAAGAAATGAGGCAGTGGGCCAAACAGAAAATATGTTTTCAAAAATACTGTATAAGAAGTCCCACATTGTTCCAAACCAGCAGAACTCATTAACATGACCACAAATTAAAT
This sequence comes from Atherinosoma microstoma, assembly GCA_037177055.1. NCBI lineage: Eukaryota > Metazoa > Chordata > Actinopteri > Atheriniformes > Atherinidae > Atherinosoma > Atherinosoma microstoma. Next base: position 5,608,426 of record JBBBVU010000004.1, read on the forward strand.
AAAGGCTGCAAGGGCTGCAGTGGGAGAAATAAAATGGTCAATTTATATGCAAATATCAACCTTTTACAGACAAGAGGCAAAAATAAAACCTTTTTTTCCACAAATATTTTCTGCATTACACATAATAATGTGAAAAGCATAATTTGCTTGCCTATTGGTGAAGTTTCTGTGTGTGCTCATTAGGCCATCTTAAAAATGTCAACCACTCCAGTTTTCAACCCTTCCTAATGTGAAAGTCACTAAATAACCTTTCCAAATAATTTAACAATATTTATGACTTGGCCCAAACATGCAAAGGTTATGTCTCTTTCTGCGTGATATCTACTGGAGTTGCAAAGAGCAACACATTAAAAGTGAAGCTCAGTGAAGCCATAGTTGTGGGTGCAAAGAGGCGTGCACGGTCACAGTGGTGTCCCTTTTTAGTAATGAACTCATAACAGGAGAATTAAAATCAAAGAAAAAACACAAAAATAAGTGGATTTTTGGGAGATATTTACAAGCTGTAAATTAGAGGTACTAACATGAAAGCCCTAAAACACGATTCAGCTCAATACCTTGGGGGGTCCATAATAGTAGTTTTTGGGTTTTTTTGGACCATGACAGAAAACCTCAGTGGATAACACACCAGTTTAGCAGCTTTATTAGTATTACAGACTTTCTGTCCACCAAAGTCTGCAACCTCTTTGCTTCATTTTTCATACAGAAAATATTCTGCATTAGACAATGATGCTTATATTAAAACTAATCTTCTTATAATACCATAACATTACCATCTTAGATATTATATATATATATATATATTTATTTATTTGTTTGGGGTTTTTTTGTGTTTTTTTTGCTTACAAACCTTTTCAAGAAAGTTTTAAGTTGCATTGGTTTTCTACAGGCTCTTAAAACAGTCACCCCTTCTAAAGAACAATTTGGATTCCTCACGAATGAACGATTACTGGTCATCATTAATCTCCTTATCACAAGGCCTATTTTCATACCTCCTGTCTGAACTGACATACCCAAAATAAATGAAGTCTATCTTCACAACTGCAAAGGCTGTATGTATAATCTTGGTCTCAGAAGATATAGCTGAAATATGCGTTGTGTGTCAGAGTAAATTCACCTGGAACACAGAGGACAATTTCAATTTCTTACTAAAAGAAAACCACATTACTTTCAGTGAAAACCAGAGGATAGCAGCCCAATTCATCTAGGAAATAAGAAATTAGTGTCTCGGGAGTAACTGTGCAAAAGTAGAAGGTGAAAAGTGAACCCGAGCAGTTTCACAGATGTTTTAAGGGAGGTGTTACAAAGGTAAATATCTCAGGAACCCAGAATCCAATGTCGATGATCAACAGCTCTATCAATCATAATAGTCCGGAGAATTGAGGGATAGCCCCCAAATTCACCTCCAGAAAGAAGTGACCCCAAGATAGAGTGAATACTTCGCTATAAAACCACCTTCATCTACACGTCATCTACACCTTCATAATTCGTTTCAAACAAACCCAGAGTCATATGAGAAGACATTAGCAAAGTTTTTTTGTCACTTTTCCTGAGTTTTTCTCATGCACACAGTAATGAGGAGTTCAAGTTTCTAATCAGCAGAGTTTCTGCTTTCATATGACACCTTGTTTGTGTGGTTTGCTTGAAGAAATTAGCAGAAGCTCTAAAGAGGACAGTGCTGTCATGTTTTTGTTACATTCCCATATAATTACTTGGAGTTTCAATTAAGTTTTGTTTGGTTGGCAAAGTATTAGTGCAGCCTTTTAGCTGAGGGTCTCCCTGTCAGGATTGTGG
>JBBBVU010000004.1:5618110-5633799 GCA_037177055.1 Atherinosoma microstoma
GATAAAGAGAGCTGATCCGTGGGTGAGCTGCCAGGGCACATGCTGAGGCTTGATCAACCTCGGCAGGGTCGCCTGAGGGAGGGTGTATGCTGTTTGAGAGACCCGAAACACCCAGTGATCTCAGGATACATCACTGATGATGTGCCCTGGCTTTGCGTCAGAAGACTTATATCACAAATAAATATGAATAAATTATCATTTATTCATGACACCTCACCAGTAATTTTGTGCTCTAATGTTTGGGTGAGTTTTTCTTTCTAACTTTACATCTTTAAAAAGGAAAAGATATGTGATGTGCATCTTTAAAAAAGAAAAAGGAAAAAATTCCCCAGTTAACCTGCCTGAACCATCCCCAGCACTCACTGTTGGTATGTAGTGCTAAAGTGAAATTTAAGTGTTAAAAAGCTGCTTCAGGGTCCAGTTTATATTTCTGAGTGATATACCCCATTCCCCATATAAAAACATTTTTTTCTTCTCAGTGAGCATTTTTCCAAAGACACCATGAAATTCTTACAGGATGGATCATAGTTAGGCGTCAGTAGTCAGGGATGTCAAATTTTAGCCTGTTAGGGCTACTGTCCTGCAGGCTTTGTATGTTTCCCTGTTTCAACACATCTGAGTCAAATTATGCAGAATTTTACTAAAGTTGTTGAGGAGAATCGTTTAATTGGAGTCAGGTATATGGAGCAGTGAAACATCCAAAGCCTGCAGGACCATGGCCTGTATCAGGAGGCCATAACATTGCTGAACACCTGGAGCCCAGGGCCACTGCTAGACATAAATCTCTACTGGGGCACAGGCCCTCAAATAATTGAATCAAAGCGCATTATTTCTGCTACTGCCATAATGCCGCTGCTGAAACAGGTAAAAAAAAAAAAAATTCAGGCTATGGGAAAAGAAAAATCTCTTAATTTATAAATATTGATAAAGATTTAGGCATAAAAATGATTCATTGCATGTCCAAAAGTTAAGATATAATTTTTTACTGTGGCAAATAAGAGATCAACTTGTCAGATATTTCCATTTCTGTCTGTCAGAAATTCTGTATATTACCACAACAGAATGTCACACAGACTAAGTCATCCTGGCACTGTAAGTTTGGGGTTGTTGTTAAGATTATTTAAATACTATACAGCAGTTTTAGCGTTTCTGTGTCTCTAAGTTGATTTTTGAAAGAGCGGTCGTGCTTCTATTTAAGATTTTCTAAACTGGGATTGAGAGAGGCCATTGGGTCATTTTTTTCTTCCATCCACTCTGGCTTTTGCACTACATGGCCATTTGCACTCCAATTTCTATTCCTCGCCCTAAATTTTGATCTTTAAAATGAAAGTTCAAGCTCACTACTGAAAGTGCCACGAGAGCCCTGAGCGATGATGTCGCAATGAGACCAGCTGTAATATTAGCAGGAAGTATTTACGTTCCTTATATCAGTAAATGTATTGATATATACGTGTGAAGAGATTCCCTAAAAAGTCAAATTCCTTCAGTGTAATTGCTGATTTAAAGTATGGTATGAGCCTGATTAGGAAAATGTACTTCATAGCAAAAAATATTGTGCTCTTATTTATTCAAAAGTTAAAAAAGTTTTGTCTGAATGTCTGTGTCTTCCTTTGGTCAAAATTCCACAGGATTACAGTCCAACAGCTCTCTTTTCCATGGATTGTGTCTCTTAGGTGGCACAACTTTGCCCTGTCATGCAAACATATGTTTGTTCCCAAAATACACCCAATAACCCCCCTAAGTATGATAATGACAGTGCATTGTGCAAGGCAGAAGCATTGAGCAAAGATGTAGTTTTGTCAGCATGATCCAGAAACACAGCTGTTTTCTCTGGGTCAAGGCTCATTTGAAAAGGACTGAAGCAAATTGGGAAACCGCTTTGTTTTGTTTTTCAAAATTTTTAATTATTCTTGTAAATCATGTACACCATTTAATCTGTACTAAATCTGCACATAATGTTTCTGGAATAAGTGTTGCGATTCTTGTGCCACATTAAGCCAACACATTGATAAAAGACATTAAAGAATACTGTATTGTGTGTAGCACAGCAGTGCTTTGTAACAAAAGTGGTGTTAGGCTTCATTTGTTTTTAGTCTACACTAGAACAGGCTCAATTTCAAACATCAACCTTATTTTCCAGGCCTTACAAAAACAGAATGCCTGAACTCCACAGCTAAAGCCTCACCGAATATTTGAAAGCTTTCAGTCTAAGAGGTTTGAGCACTGCCCATGATATCATATCGTCACATGCACTTCATTGCAGAGTAACATGCTGGGACATTTTATTTTCCTTAATAAATACCACTGAGAAGCTTTTCTTAATAATCTAGGTACATATCACAGGAAATAAAGGGAAAAGGGTAATTTTACTGCTTTTAGTTAAAGAAATGTCCTTTATGCACAAACATGAGTAACAATGATCCTCAACAGAAATACAACCTGAATTCCAGAAATATTGGAATGTTCTTTAAATCTGAACAAAATGAAAACTAAAGACAAAACACCTTCAAATTCACAACATAACATAACATAACAAATGTCAAAACAGAAAATTTAACAATTTTATGTAGAAAATGAGCTCATGTCAAATGTGATGCTGCTACAGTCTCAAAATAGTTGGCTTGGGGCATGGCCATAATGGTGTAGCATCTCCTCTTTTCAGAATAGTTTGAATACTCTGGGCATCAAGGTTTTTTGGTGATGGAATTCAGATCCACTCTTACCTGATGGGTTTCCAACTGCTGAAGAGTTTGTGATCATCTTTGAAGTATTTTTGGTTTCAGGATGGTCCAAATGTTTTCTATAGGTGAAAGATCTGGACTGCAGGCAGGCCAGTTCAGCACCTGGACTCTTCCTCTGTGAAGCCATGCTGCTGTAATAGCTGCAGAATGTGGTTTTGCATTGTTCTGCTGAAATACACAAGGCCTTTCTTGAAATAGACCTCATCTGGAAGGGAGCATATGTTGCTCTAAACTCTTGATATACGTTTCAACACTCATAATTTCTTCCAAAACATGCAAGCTGCCCATACCGTATGCAGTTATGCACCCCCATACCATCAGAGATGCAGGCTTTTGACATAGGTTTAGACATTTGTTATGTTATGTATGTTCTGTTGTGAATGAAATATAAGCTTGAGCGATTTGAAGGTATTTTAGTTTTCAATTTGTTCAGATTTAAAGAACATCCCAACTTTTATGGAATTTGGGTTGTGTAACCTTTAAGATTGAGCAAAGACAGCATGATATAACAGTCAATTTGCTGTCTTCCCCATCTCTGGGACATGTAGGGGTAGCAAAAGATTTAAGCATCTTGGTGCAAAATGAGATAAAGGACAGACAAAGATTACTAAAGAGAAAAGGCAGAAGGATTGATGGGAAGACGCGGACGGGGCTTGTAGAGTGAGTGGGATATGGTAGTGTGATAACATTCAGGAGCTGATTTCCCCAGATATCAACCTGGTCTATTCTGTGCAGGACCCGCTTTCTCTTCAGCATGTGAGGGTTTACGGGATTTCAGCAGGAATCCATAATATTTTAGTCAGTGAGGTGTAAAGAGGACCTGTGGGGCAGCTTGTTGTCATGAAAAACATCGTGCTCCACCACTGGAGCTAATGTGGGGCTTACCCTCCTGAAACATTAAATACAAGCAAAGCTTTTAATCCTCATGGGTTTTCTGTGCTCCTAAATCCCCCAAAACTTGGATCATAAATGTGCATACACATACATATTAACAGGCATATACTGTCAAAAATGTTAGCACCGATTTAATGACATTTTACATTTTTTTTACATGCATTTCTTATATAGAGTTGTAAAGCATGTTTGCAGTTCCCAGATAATTGTAGAAGAAGGAAAGTACTGAATTGTTATAGGTGATAAATGTTTTTATTTTTCTTGAGTAAAAGTGTGGTTGCTATGGTAGAACTGAATTTAATTAAAGTAAGTTTAAATGTGTAACACCACAAAACCAAAAGTTTATCATATTTCATTTAAAGTAAAATAAGATCTGGCGTGAACATGAATGTTTTTTTAATTAATGAGTATTTGCTTCTATGACTCTGTGAACCAGCTGTCACCACTTATAGATTTGGAATTAAGAGGCCATTTTACACGAATTAACTCAAAATATGCTTTTTAAGGATGGATGCAGATTTTTTGCACTTCACTATCCACTTTATCAGACTGATATATGCGGTCATATATTTTCATTGTCTTCCCATATTGGCTCAGGCAAAAAAGAAAGAATTGGGAAAATTTATCTAATTTGAGGTTTTATTGTCCATTTAAATTTTGACAAGATGTGATTTCATAATTCCTTATTTATTTTTCTCTACTTTTTCTCTGTATCTGATTAAGTCAAATTTAGAAATTATATACTAAACCTCAGCATAGAAAGGCTAAGATTAAACTAAAGTGACCAGAAATTAAGTTTGATACAGTAAAGATGATCTTTTTGGTATGGTATAAATATATTCATACCATGTTCAGTGAGAATTCTAATGTCAACTGGCGTGCATTATTTTCGTATATACGCACACGCAGTTTGGCAAGTTAAATCACAGTTATATAACTCCGCTAAGGGCGTCACCATAGCAACACCTTAATCAACCGGTTCAGATCAGCTGGGAATGAGAGAATCTCGTTGCAGCATGGAACGTTTGTTTAGCATGAAAAGTACATCAAGGCAAACATAATATAGTTCGTATACTTAAGCGCATTTAGCAAGTTTTGTGGAGAAAAGACAACATTTGTTATGAAATTTTTACCATGTGGGACCATGGTATAAGCAGATTAAACAACTTGGACCCGTGCATCATTTGGTTTTAATGTACGACGCGGAGTCTAAAACAGTATTCCACTGCGCGTTGTGGTTTTCTAGACTCCGCGTCGTGCATTAAAACCATATAATGCACGGGTCCTTGTTGTTTAATTCTTACATATAGTATAGTATAGTATAGTATAGTATAGTATAGTATAGTATAGTATAGTATATATGGTATACTGCCAAGTTTTATTATGATATGAAAAGCAGTTGGTATAACCAGACAACATGAACCTTTTTATGATAATCACAAATCTGAGATAGGTTGGTTTAACTATTTGCCCTTGACTGTCGACATGAGCTCCCAAAAATGGATCAATCTAATTTCTTCTTGTCTATAGGTTGTTGCTGCTATAGATTCCGAACTTCCATGTTGATCTTACGGTTCGTAGATGCATATTTCTGTAAAGAAAGAAGTGTGCACAAGTTTGCTACCCCAACATGGGTGAAAACTTGCCTGTATATCCAGGTGTTGTGATCCCATTGAAGCAGAGCCAAATAAAACTCCCATTACCCTCAAAACCCAGATGTTAACTGGTGTATGGACATTTTTTAACCTGTGTGTACAGGGATGCAAGTACCCAAGATTTTCCACTAGTGCATTGATATATCATCCCTCCTGTGGTAATCTAAAATAAAGCGTAAAAGTAAACTATCACAGATAAATATTTAAATTTTGTTGCATATTTGTTCGAGAAATCTTTCATTCAATGTTGTATTTTGCATTTTGGGGCAGTAGTAACTTCACAACTCAGTGATTAATTTGGGGCCACAGCATTTTTGTTTATCAAGTCTTGCTCTTAGACACTGTCAGTGAAATGAGCACAAACAATTTTATTTTGTTTGTCTGTAATCCAACACGGCATCCAAAAATAAAAATGTTCACTGACCAATTCACTGAGTCAGTTTGCAATTCAGTGAGCAATGAATGTCAATAATATGCACTCACACTCAAGCCAAAAAGACATGCATGATATGAAACTGTATATTAAATTAGTCATGGAAACAACACTAAAATAAAACCAAACAAAAACATATAGATAAATGAACAATTAGATTTTGAAATATATTAAGTTAATATAGAAAAGATTCAACCTTATCTGACTGAGATCTCTTATTGCTCTCATTTTTCTCTGGGTATTCACCAGTCACAGATCACTGTCTATTATTTAGGAAATAACATGTCAGAATATTTAACAAAATGAAAAAGTCATCCTCAAGTTCTCATTAGAATTCATTACCAGGATTATAGCAGAGCTCCTTAGCCTGTAAACTTGGAACAGGTCTCATCTGGCTCACTTTCCCAAATCTCCTCTGTGAGCCTGCTGCTCCCACATGAAAAAACTGATAAGACTGTAGAAACTCTCTGGCTGGTTCACTTCTAGAAAGTAAGTCACAACATACTTCGGTTGTTGCTGATGCTGTGAGTCATTTCAAAGTGCAATTGGATAAAAATCTCTCTAGTAGATTATCTTCATAAGGCTTAATGACATTTTTTCAAACCATTCTGAGACTTATGGTCTTTCATTGTCTAATTGACTATCATCAGAAGTGGCTAAAGAAAAAAATACTGAAGTGGAAATACACAGCAAAACTGATTCAAGATTGCTTTTTTTCCCTTGTCAGATGCTGTTTATCTCAGCTTTAAGCAGCCCATTCTCAATCTAAAACTCATATGGGCGGTGGTCTATTGCCTGGATCAGATTACACGATTTGAGCGTGACAGACACGTCACAAACATTCACTTTCATGCCCAATTATGGGTTGTCGCAATGCAGAACAACCATCTTTACCCTGTGTAGTGTGACATAATGAAAAACTGGTGATCTGGCGTCTAGGATGCTTCGCGACCACGACACATAAAAAGTCTGGCTTGTCAGAATTTAGTTTTTGTCCTACTACGTGTTCCTACATATTGAACAATAAGAAGACATATGTAAATGAATGTATATGATCATGCTGTTGCACACTTTGGAATGATGACCCGACAAGTGTGGGTTTTATAGAGCCTTTAGTAAAACCATTTTGCCTGAAAACAGACATAGCATGCAGTTATACGTCTGTCTGGTTGCTTTCCATGCTCTAACTGGCCCGAGGAGTTTACATGGTTTTTTGATAGTATTAACATCAAGTTTCTTCAACAAAATAACACCACTGTACCTTCCATCTCATTTCCCCATGGTAACAGTTAAGCACAGTACACTCATCGCACCACACTACCCGTACGCTGTCTATACATTGGCTTTAGCAGCTAATTGGTAGCATTACAGCTACATCCTCTCAGATCTTTCTGCTTAACATATTATACTTATGTGTTGTCTAAAAGACAAAGCTTACCTGAAAACAGACATAGCATGCAGATACACGTCTGTCTGGTTGCATTACATGCTCTAACTGGCCCGAGTAGTTTCTGCTGGTGAGGCATGGAAATTACGCATGCTTGCGTCTTATGGGGCTGGAAGTACAGTTTTTGAAAGCTTAACTGTATAACAAAGGAACGTTATTACAGAACAATAAAATATTAAGGGGGGGGGCTATTACTGTGGATGTAATCATAAATTAAAGGAACTTATGCTGTATGGGCTATATGCACAGAAGGGGGCGTGGCGTGTTTAATACAAATAACATAGCAGACGCTAGCATTTACCCTCAAAACGGATGAGCCTTACGCTTTGAAAAGTGGTTTTCGTTTGTTTTTTCACTGCACGTGCATTTGAGTGGTCGTTTCTAATGACATCTGAAAAAACATGTTTATCTTTCAAAAAAAAGATGACAGCTCTTCGAGCTACCACTGTTGTGTTCCCAAGTGTACGGCTTCAGTGAGATTTTGTTTCACTTTGGGCTTTTTCTCATTCCCTAAAGTGGATGAATTGAGGAAAAAGTGGATAATCAATATTCGCAGAGTTCATTTTGCAATTACAAATCACACCAAGGTCTGCAGTCGTCATTTTCTGTCAGGTGAAATGAAGGAACCATCAAACCCACAAGGCCGTTGACGTTTACAAAGTGGAGCTGTCCCCATTCTTTTTGAATGGAATAAATTTTCCCTTTCTGCCCCTCGCCCTAGTGTTTGGGAACGAAGAGAACGTCCAGCCTCTCCCATCGATGATCGGGAGGAGGAAATGGATGCATCATGTCCTGATCATGAATACTGCTCCCCCTGTGAGCCAGGAGCATTGGATTTAGCCCTCAGTCTTGTTAAGGAGCTCCAGATTGAAAATGCAGAGCTCCGGAGAAAGATGGAGGAAAGAGCCATCACTGACAAGTTTGGCTTGGAGCGGTATGCTGCCTCTGATGAGGACATCAGATTTTATACAAGGTAAGATGGGTTATAAAGTGAATTAGACAAAATATCAAAGTAGCAGTAGCACCTAGCGTTAACATAAATGTAAATAATTATGTTTACTGTTTGGCAGTTAAAGGCCAGAAACCTATATAAATGTGTACATGTCCAAGATTTCCAGTTATTGCTGATATTGCATAGTGTCAGATCAGATTAAAATAAGAATTATGGTTATTTGTCACAACATATGTTCTATAGATGTAGAACATCTTATTGATTTATTAACCTTATAGTTTGTCATAATGGGTGTATTTTAGTTAAAAAAAAAAAAATCTATAATTCACTCTGAAAAGCAGTGTCAAAACAAAACTTTGCACTTCAAACATCATTAACACATTTCATATCATTTTGTCAGTGACAATTCTAATGCCAACTGGCCTGCATTATTTTCGTATACGCACACGTAGTTTGGCAAGTTAAAACACATATACTCTACACATAACACACTATACTATATCACTTGTTATGGACGTCACCATAGCAACACCTTAATCAACTGGCTCAGATCAGCTGGCTTTTGACAGGTGAATGAGAGAATCAGCTGTAGCACTGAACAGTTGTTTAGCATAAAAAGTGCTTGCAGGCAAACATAAAATAGTTGCTTTACTTCAGCGTGTTTAGCAAGTTTTGTGGAGAAAAAAAATGCATTTGTTATGAAATGTTTATTGTGTGGGACCATGGTAAAAGGAGATTAAACAACTCAGACCTGTGCATCATACGGTTTTAATGCATTCGCTGTGGATCTGGTCTCTTATCAGTTCCCAGAGTCAGAACAAGACATGGAGAAGCTGCATTCAGCTTCTATGCTTCACATGTCTGGAACAAACTCCCAGAATGTCTCAGATCAGCAGAAACACTCAGTTTATTTAAATCCAAGTTAAAGACCCTGCTGTTCTCTGCTGCATTTACATAGTTTTTATTTTCAAAGTTTGCTTTTAAACTGGAATTTTAAACATGATCATGTTTTTAACCTGTTGTCCTTCTTAATCTTGATTTTGGATTATCATTATTTATTTTTTACTTTTTCCCTTCTGTTTTAACGTACTTTTCTGCAATGTAAAGCACCTTGAATTGTCCTGTACATGAAATGTGCTTTATAAATAAATTTGCCTTGCCTTGCTGTGCGTCGTGCATTAAAACCGTATAATGCATGGGTACCCATTGTTTAATCCTTACTGAAATTATGATAATAGTGGCTCCTAGTGGAGCAGTGATTACACAATTATTTCCATACCTCTTGTTATTTACTTGTCTTCTGAAAGACTTTTGAAACTTTTAACTAAATATGTTTTGCCCCATGCACAGGTTTGCAAGTTATGCCCACCTGATGTCATTCTGGCGCCAGACAGAACCATCAGACTGTCCGCCCTGCTATTCCAACAGTAAGCTTTTTTTGCTCCTATTTGAATTTTTTGTTTCCATGTTTAATTTAATATCAATTGTCACATAGTAGAGATATTCTTTAATTGTATGTATTATATTATTAAAAATGTATGATTTCCTTTTTTGCGGTCTCTCCAGCCCATTAATGAGTTTTTTCTCTTTATGACATATTTATTATTGGGACAGGTGCAGAAAGACCTGGCTAACAAATTCAAGATCCACCAGTCCACTGTAAGCCGTATCATCACCACCTGGGCAAACTTTCTCTACACAGTGCTTGGCGCAATTGGCATCTGTCTGGAAGAGGAGACAGTGAAGCAGAATCTGCCTGAAGTGTTTTCAGAGTACACCGACACGCACGTCATTCTGGACTTCACAGAGCTGCGCTGCCAGACACCGGACTCCTTCCTGCTGCAAAATGAGGAGTTCTCCAAATACAAGTCCCACAGCACCTTTAAGGGAGTCATTGGGATTGCCCCTCACGGTCCAGTGATGTTTGTCTCCCCGCTGTATGAAGGCAGTATTAGTGGCAGGGAAATTTTAAAGCAGTCAGGTCTGGTTCCTCTCCTTTAACCCACAATGGCTCTTATGGTGGACAAGGTTACCTTGTGGAGAATCTTGTTCCTTGTGAGGTCTACATACCCGCCTTCCTGAAGAAGAAGCAGCAGTTATCAGGAGCAGAGGTCAGGAAGACTCAGTCCATTGCAAGGCTCAGAGTCCATGTGGAGCGAGTGATCAGAAGGGTGAAGGAGCATAAGCGGTTCATCACAGAGATCCCCTTGTCCCTAACCAGGTGCATTAACCAGCTTTTTGCTGTGGCCTGTGTCTTGGTATATACCAGAATGGACCGCTTGTTAAAGCCTGGGCCAGAAAATAATTGAAATTTTCATCCAGTTTGGTTTTTGAATGAAAATTAATAGACTGTATATAGTTTATTTTCTAATTAATTTGCAAATAATTTGTGCACATAGCCTAATCTGTTGATCATTTATACATAGTTATGTCAACCATCTAACAAATACAAATATTTGATATTCTTCTGTCTATAATATAAGTAATTTGTATATGGTTTAATAAAGGACATTTTGTCTTTAGTTGCAACATTTGTAGCCACGTAATTAAGACCAACAATTTCTTTCTAAAGAATCTTTTAATGTTAAATATGTTTTTAGATTTGTATATAATTTTTTTTACATAAACAAGTTTATAATCATTTGAGTCTCAGGCAATGAAAAATTTGCATTGCCTGAAAACAGATATGTAATATTAAATAGATGAACACATGTACATACAAACATTTAATGCTCTCCATAGCCTTTACATAAGTACAGTTGTTTGAAGTTTGGCTTGCTTTAGACATGCAAAAGCACAAACCATAAATAATAACTGAGTTTGATCAGGGTGGACAACAAACCAAACCTCTGTCCTTCACATTTCGGGAATTGAATGTTTACAGAGTGAACAGCATAATAAATATAGAGCTCTCCATACAGACAACATAAACAGTCCTCAGGCTGTCTATTTTGACAAAGCTCACAGTCAGAAATGGATTTTTAATAGGCCACTACTACCATTGTTTATTTCTTTGGATACAAACCTCTTTTATTTCCTGAGAATAGATTTAACATTTCTTTTGTTGTTCAAATGGAGCTTTGAAAGTCCTTTTGTTACAGATTAAGTTTAGAATTTTGATGACATAGCCTTAAAACATTACAGCCAATTAACATGACAAGTTAAATTGTGTCAGTTCTTCCCATCTGTTCTAGTTGGAGGTAGAAATAGAAAGTGAAGAACTGAATTACTAGTTTATCATCCCCTGTGGTTCATCCACAGCTTACTCACGTATCTTGGTTTTGTGCAATATGTAACCCAGGTGTATTTTGCCTGTGTGCCTCATGTTCCCCTATGTTCATCCTGTTTTGCTGGTTTCTCAAAGTTTTGCCCCTCGCGAGATTACCTGCAGAGCTTCCGGTTGAGCTGTTCATATGTGTGCCATTCATTGGCTGTGAATGAATGTCCACCTTAACCCCTAACCCCTCATTCCCTACATAGGGCTGCACTACATAGCACACTACATAGGGCACTCATTCTGTTGGCAATTCGGACACGAAGCTCACTACTTTCTTCTACAGTCAATGCTTTCTCCCCACCGCAGATCACGTGACTACCAGCTGTCACCACAGCAACCTCAGGCGATGTGAGTATGTCGTTCGTTCCAAATCAAATCCAAACTATTATGAGAAAATATATTATATCCTTAAATTGTGTTTTATTCTTTCTTTGTTGCACATCTATTCATATAAAATTAATGGTCTTATAGTTTATTTTAATCTGTTTTGATGTTCGTGAGACTTGTCATCGATACAGCACATTCCATTGAAGAAATGGTGCCAGTTTTAAATTTTAGCATCTTCTTACTGACACGAATTGAACCAATAAAAATAAGAAAACAACGGCAGATACAAAGACCAATGGGGAGGATGACGCTTATTACGTTAGCAAGACATCACGTTAGCTCCTGCCCGCAATGCATTTTGGTCTATATTGACCCGTCGAGGAACCATTGATGCTCACTACTTTTGGTGCATTGTGGGTGGGTGGGGTTCAAACAGAGTACTTGTATCTTCCTTTTCATATCAGGATCACAGTGCATTTTGATTAGGGGTTACCAGGATGACTAACTACATTATATTGTCCCTCAATGTTAGAGGGTTAAACTCACCATTTAAGCGAACAAAAGTCCTAGATCTCCTGAGAAGGAAAAATGTTGATATGGCTCTCCTATCTGAAACACATTTACAAGCAGCTGATGTGCGTTGTATGCAGAACAAACATTACAAAGTGGTGGCATCCTCGGGGGATGGTCCTAAGACTAAAGGGGTTATGGTCTTAATGAAACACAAACTTAATTTGGTAATTGAGAAAACTAGCTCTAACAATTCAGGAAGGTTGGCTTACTGTGGGGTCTCTACTCAAGGTAAAAAAAATTGCCTTGGCAAGTATCTATGCCTCTACAATTTTTGACTCATCCCATTTTCCTTGCCTCCCTAACTATTTGCATATTATAGGATCGGATATGAATACGTTCTTTGACTGCAATTTAGATAGGTCTAATCCATCCATTACATGTGCACAAGCCTTATCCTCCGAGGCTTTAAAGAACTTTGTTAAGGATGTAAACTTGATAGATATTTGGAGGTTCAGAACCCTACGGCCAGAAATTACACTTATTTTTCTCCTTATCATAAAATGTTCTCAAGAATAGATTATATTCTATCTACGCCAGACTTGATTCCAACCATAGATAAGATGGTTTTCTTACCTCGTAATATCGCTGACCATAATGCAAATATGACCTCATTTAATTTTGACTATTTACAAGGTAATCCGTCCAGGTGGATATTTAATACAACCCTGTTGAGAAACGAAAAATATCTTGCACAAGTTAAGCCCAGACTAGTGGAATTTATTAATATCAACAAATACTCAGTTTCAGATAAAGCAGTTGTATGGCTAGCAATTAAAGGCTTTCTGCGCCACAATGCACTTGGTTTCTCATCCTATCTTAAACGGAGCAGAACACAAAAGATTACCCAATTGGAACAGGCTTGCTGTAAGTTAGAGAGGGAGCTTGAGGACAATTATAATAACAAGGTGGCAGCAAAGCTTAGGTCTGTGAAGGCATAACTAGATATAACTGAGACAATGGGTCGAATTTATGATGCATATCACCAAACACAGACATTACACTGACAGCAGCAAAGCAAGTTGTCTCCTTGTATTAACACTGACAGTGTTGGGAAAGTTCACTTTCTACATGAACTAGTTCAAAGTTCATTTCACACATTTTAAAATGAACTAGTTCAGTTCATAGTTCATTATTCAAATTTTTTTAACTAAGTTCATGGTTCCAAAAATGAACTAATTCATAGTTCTTTTTAATATATTATATATAATATATTATACACAGTTGATGGAAATCTGACATTTATATTCTCTAAAACAGTTAAATGGAAATCATTCAGTAAAAATTTAATAATTGAATAAATTATTGTTTTTCAAGCAAAGATGGATATTTCTCATGGCTAATCTTACTGTATTAGAAGTGTTTATTCTACTTAGTTTATAAGCTGGTAAAATTTAGTGTGTGATTTAGCTATTTTTAATTTTACTTTATTATACTTTCTCCCCTCATTGCCAGTTTAGCTGTTTGTCTTTCAGCCTGTTCCCATCAGTGATCTCTTAACATGTTTCCAGCTGCATTCAGCTACAGTGCTGCAGTCTATCAGCACTTCCACATATATTTGACATACAGTATTTCCTTAGTTATTTGCGGGCTTAGTCGCTGTCTGTCAAGGGATGTTGTGCGTGCGTGTCTGTAGGTAAAGCAGTCCGTTTTTTTGTTCTTTTTTACAGTCTATGGTGCTCAAAGAAACGTGACTGCATCCAGTAGTTCCTGAAAAAGGGACTGTTTTCGCGGTTCCCGTTCTGCATACAGGGGTTTAAATTCTTTTAAGTGATCATATGAAGAAGCCGTATAGATCACTGAAGCAGAGCTAGAGCTGCTGCCTTCCATTTTGCTTGCATGCTTCGCTATGTGATGACCCATGCACGGTGCAACTGTGGTGGATAATGTTGCCAGATTTGGTGTTTCCCCCAAAATTTTTAAGGCACGTTTACAGTGTGTTTTAACGGGATTTTGCCTGGAGGGCTCCATAGAAATCTGGCACTCTCTTGAACAAAGTTGAACTGTGAAAGACGCCGTTCACGAGCGCCAGAATGAATGCGTTCACAATAACGTTCATCAGGTGGAAATTATAGTCCGTTCAATTCACGTTCATCCAAAATATGAACGAGTTCATGAACAATCGTTCATTGAACTCGTTCATGGCACAACACTGTATCTATATAATAAAAGCATGTGCGGTTTACTTTACATGACTTCAATTTTGCAGTGTTTTCCTTTTCCTTCAGATAAAAGGTGTTTAATCCCAAGTCTCCATGGGGTTCTTAGAGTAGTGGTTCTCAAACAGTTCTCAAAATCAGGACTATTAATGCAGAAAAACTGTTGTGAACACTGACGAATGTTATCTTCGGGATCGTGGCTCAAAAAGTTTGAGAACCACTGTAAGGTTTACTGAAATGTAAAGACTGTGTGTGTAAGTATGTATGTGTGTGTAGGACCATGTGTGTGTTAAAATTGTTAAATACTTTGGTGTGTGAAGGCTTTAGTGTTTTTAATATGCTAAAATTGGTGTTTTTATCATGTAAAACACTTTGTGTTGCTTTCTGTATGAATAGTATTTTATAAATAGAATTTGATTTGATATGCTTTGAATATGTCATCCAACCAGGGCACCAACTTAAACAACTGTATATTGTTGGTTGCTAGTCCGTAATGCCTGATAAGCATTCCTGAAACTTTATAAAAGAGCAGCAAAAGCTGTGTGGAAGTAATGAAAAAATGATGCATGAAGTCCAGAATCTAATGCCTTTGTCTAAATCCATTATGAAGCTTGATTTAACTTCTTTATGACTTCTACCAGACACTGTTTTTAATGATGTACAGCTCTGAATTTATTTTCAGCTGTGCAGCTATATTAGTTCAGAGTAAATGGTAGTTTAAAACTCAAAACTCAACTCCACCTTTCTTTATTTTCTTGTCTAATTTCTTTATTTATCAGTGTTTTGTTATATTTTTTAACTGAAGTATTTTTATTCACAGTTACATTAGGTTCAAGTGATAAAATACTTGGCAAAGGTGATGAAAAGACCCTAACAGGGGTTTGATTTCCCTCTTTCATGGCATTAATTGTATGTTTCAAATTTCCATTGTTAAATCAGTGCAAAGGTCCACCATGCATTTTCAATTTATGCTTGCATCCATAAGTCATAACAGCTGCTTACACTGACCAACTATGTTCGTTTTCATGGAGAGGAAACTCCGTGTAACTTTTATGAACACTGGCACAATAAACCAAACTCATAGTTTTTAAGAATAGCAAACAAAACAAGTTAAATATAATTTAAAAACAAAATGCAGCTTAAAGGGATATTGTGTAACCCTGTGTTCACACCGGGCGCGAGTAAAATTATTTGCGCGTCTAAATTACATGTTAAGTCAATGTACAGACGCGAA
>JBBBVU010000004.1:5660142-5679642 GCA_037177055.1 Atherinosoma microstoma
ATAGATAGATAGATAGATAGATAGATAGATAGATAGATAGATAGATAGATAGATAGATAGATAGATAGATAGAAATTAATTCCCATATACATTGAAATAAATTGGCATAAAATCATTAGAATAATAATTTACATTTAACAAATGTTTCTTGTCAACACATAAGAGCTGAATAATTATTTCAGTTCAACAGGCAATGCCATGTGGTCTTTATCATCGCCACAGGGCAACATGACTGTAAATAGGAAATGCCTGGGACATGAGAGATAATGGCACACAAAATATGCAATAAAAACACCCACTGTCCACAGATAGGAGGACCTACCTGCTGGGGTTTGAATGCTTTTATCTGAAATTTTGTCATGCAAACACTGGAAAGTACAAATCATGAAACATAAATCACAACCTCAACTCAAGACAGAGAACCAAGGAGCAGAGGCAGGAATGAAACTAGACATAAAACAGAAATCTAACATGAACTCAACTAAAATCAGAACCAAAACGCAATGATCACAAAGAAAAGGGGCAAAAAAGCAAAATAATAGCTGGGAAAATCCTTATTATTTTTAAAAGACTGATATAAGTAAAATATTTGTATCTTTTGCTTTCTAATAAGGTATTTTTTATTCAGATCTGAAAAACCTTATGATTGAAAAAAGAAACGTGCAATAATATTATTTGGTATATCAAAATAAATCTGACACAAACCAATTTTAATCAAATCTGTCCTAATTTGTCTAGATTTAAAAGAGAGTTACTTTTAGGGATGTTAGTCAATCACATGATTTGATTCCTATAGTCAGGATTCAATTCAAAATATCTTATAAATGCTTGTTTCTGTACAAAACAAAATTTATTTCATTATACATATATATGTATATAGTTTTATATATATATATATATAGGGATGAATTTTTTAAATGTTGAAATGACAAGTAGTAGTTCCTCAACCAGAGATAACATTTTATAACTTTGATCTTTTATCTTTCTTACTTAATAGATCTGACATCAGTTTCTTTTCTGAGATGAAGATGTACAGATATATAAATGTGAAATAACTTGTAGCTCTTGACACAAATATTAATATGAAATATTTGTCAGACCTGTGATTGAATGTTTTGTAAATTGTTTTTTCATTGTGATTAGCATGTTGTAATGCACATTTAAATGATAAACTGTGGCAAAATATTATTGAAATTGCACTTTCTTCTTATTTCTCAAGATATTTCAGGTTTAAGAGGATAGTTTATTAAATGTAAACATCTTGATAATGTACTCGTAGATTTAGAATTGTCTCTATTTCTAGGTTAATATGTCATTATTGTACTGGTCTGGCCCACTTAAGATCAAATATGTATGTGGTCCCTGAGCTAAAATGAGTTCGACACCCCTAATATAGAGCGTGTGTGCTTCCCAAACCTAAACTGGGAACTGGTTCCACAGAGACAGGTCTGATAACTGAAGGTTCTGCCTCCAATTGTAGAAACTCTAGGAACTACAAGTAAACTGCAGTCCGAGATTAAAATGCTTTGTTGGGACAATATGGAACTAAATAGGTAACACTTGGCTCATTGTTCTCCAGATCATCGTATCGTCCAAAGTCTCACCGAAGACTTATCTGGAGGTATTTCTTGCTTAAGTTCTTGTCATTCCATATTTATTACAGACTCTGTAAGCTGAGGCCCACATCCTCTGTATACCACCAAGGTTCTTATGTGAAATTACTTTCCCAACTTTTTCTAGCCTTTGGATTTGGCTCTTTAAAAGGAAACATGGCTCTAACAAGTGAGTTATCAAACAATGGAAAGGATTGTAAAAGGCCTTGCAGAACATAATTCCAACACACAGGGTGGAAAACTTGTTGCTGGTTCATGGTTTGCTGTGTCTAAACGTTAGATCAAGAACAAACAAAACTGGAAGGAAACATATGTAGGAAGCAAGCTATTGAAGTTTTGGGACAGAAAACTCAAACAATAAGCTTTGAAAATAATAATAAATAAAATAAACAAAATAAAAACTAAACAAAGAAATGAAAACCAAACAGGTAAAAACACAAGTTAGTGTTCGAGACAGGTCTGTAAGAAATCGGCTAAGCCAAATGGGATTATAGAGCAAAAAAAATTTAATGCAAACCACTTGATGCCATGGTCTGCGTTCATAAGATGTGACACTGTTTCTTCACCAGTGTGCCAAGGCAGCCGGAACAATCTGACTAACCTGACCCAGAAAAACCTCAGTCAAGCTCCACAGCATTTATGTTGCTGTGAACATTGCTCATCCAGTGTTATACGAGGCTAATGTTACGGATGAACCCGTTCAGGTAAAGAAATCCTCAGGGGAAACAATGTATGAGTGCATACTAAAAGCGGGAGCTAGTGGGACGATTGGGAGGCATTACGGTATTCCCTTAGGCTAAGTTGTGGTTCCACACTGTTGCATAACTAAACAGGGCAGGCAGAGTCGCCATGTGTGAGACAACGACGCTCCCGGGGGAAATTTAGGAGGATCACGAGTCAGACTCACTTCTCTGGAACAACTTTGACAAACTGGAGGCAGACAGGATTCTGTTGCAGACAGTTACAGTCAATGCATCACATCTAATTGGGCACCAAGGACAGCTGAGAGTGATTCACAGAGTCATGCATTGTCATGTGTGACTGATCTGCATGCTGCGCTTGCCTGAATTTAGGAAAGTAAAATGCCATAGACTTGAGGACAAAGAAGTTCTGCATTATCACAGGAGGCTAATCTACCTCTCAATCTTAAATAATTAATTGAAAAAGACTTGTTTAACAAAGCTCGGCTCAAGTCAAGCTCCAAGGAAACCAAGAGGTTAAAAAGGATGCTTTGTGGTTTATGGATATAATCTCACAGCATTTTTTGGACCATGTTGGCTCAAAAGTAAGAGGATCGACTGCAACTAAAATTGGCAATGAGAAATATATTATCATAACAGTTGACTGTGTTTTACACAATGTTTGAATATTGTTTGCAGCTACAACAGACTGATGGAAAGTTCAATTCAATTTTTTCAATTCAGCTTTATTTGTATAGCGCCAATTCATGACAATGTCATCTCAGGGCGCTTCACAGACAATCAGTTTGAGCCAATCTGATTGTCATACATTGATTCATATAAACCGATTAATAACAAATAGCCTAGCTGGAAACCAACAGACTGCATCGAATCTTGTATTCAATCCAATGCCCCATCCTGAGCATGCTAGAGGCGATGGTGGAAAGGAAAAACTCCCTTTTAACAGGAAGGAAAAACCTCCAGTTAAGTTAAGTCAAATACTAAATGTTGAAAACACACTAATGTTTGGAGCAATGATTTTGTCAAGGCAGACCACTCTCAAAGTTCTTAAGATAGAAATACATGAAATGCATAAAATGTGACATTACAGAAAAGGAACAAATGAAGATATTTATTTATGCCAGGTTAATGTCTTTCTCCTCCAGAACATTAAAGGTGCTGCAGAGCTGTAGTTGACGTATGTGTTATCCTGAAAAATAACATAACCTATGACACTTGCACAGTATTATACACAATTATACGGTGGCCCTATATGTGGACATAAATATGGTCTTTTAGAAAATATACTTGCCATTAGCCATTTGGCTCCACGTTTGTCTTCCCTTTTGTTTATTTCCTCTCCTCCCTGGTGCAAGTGTGTGTCAGTCTTTCCCCGTGTGCAGGTGGAAGCGGTGCTCCTGCTCTTTCCAGCAGGATTTCTGATGCAGAAGTATTGTCTTGGAACTGTCGGGTCATTTCCATTCAGAACTCAGAACATCAGCGTTTACCTGCCTGCCTGCGAGCTTCCACATTCACGCCATTCACAACTAACCCGTTCATCCATCTGAACCTGTTCCTCTCTCTGGCTCCTTTCTCCACCTACTGAAAACTTCTACAAAATTAGGGGCTAAAAATGGAGACTCAGCTTTAAAGGTGCATAATTGATTTTGATTTGTTCCATGCTGCATTCTTAATTAATAAATGAATAAAACAAAAATCGTTTGTAAAGTAAACCAATCAAAGTAAACCAATGGATTGCATCTTCTCTTCAATTCATCAATGGCCCGGCAAGGATGCTAACTAATAAGGCAAACTTCCCTTTTAAATGGGATGGAACTACCAGCGGAACCGGAGTTAGGAAGGATGGGCATCTGCTTCAACACAGGGATACCCGTTGAAACCCCTTTAGGGAATCTATTTGAAAAAAAAGTGACCAGTGACGAATCTAGAGACTGGTGTTATTGGAGACTTTTGGAGACTAATGTGAAAGCATGTATCATTTACTCTTCTCAATTAACTGGAGCTGCCGTAGGCCTCTCTCCCATCCAGAATCACTCAACAGCTTCGTTCTTCACGCAGCATCAGCTCCCAGCTGTCAGAGCAGGAGATGTTCTCCTCTGCTCCATGACCATGACAGATATTACTGCCTATTCATAAAGAATGTGGACGAAAACATTTAAAAAGTACTGTAACATGTTGTAGACCCTTGATTAGTGAACAGCCGGAGCTGTATTAAAATGCTTAAAATGACACTTTAACTTAAGGTCTGTTCATTTTTGACCAGGGATATTTTTCAGTTTCTTTTTCTACTGTTTTGAATTGAAATGTAATTAAATGCATTTTTCCTGACATTACTAGAGCTTGAGTTTACATTATCATTGTCTGTTTATTATTTGATTCACTCATCCATTAGAATCCATTTATATCAAAAAACTTTACTTTTCGAGGCAACTGTTAGCGATTAAAATGTAATTAATCAAGGTGAATTAATTGCAAAGCCTCTAATTGATTAGATTACTTTTTTTTAATCGAGTCCCACCCCAAATATTCCCTAATATTAATATAAAACAACATAAATAAAATGTAGACACTGCAGTATCTGGAATAATTGTAAAATAATGCTGGTGCATTGCAGATTGTGGCAAGACCCCTGTAGCCACTCTTATGAAGTCTCTCTTTATGTTTGACATGGATACTGATCAGTTTGTTTTTTTCTTGGCAGAATGATGTGAATTGTTTTTGTTTACATCAAACGGGCCCTGCAATAATCCACCACTGTCGTCATCTCCAGAAATCTGCTTACAGCTGTTGATTTGGCCGCTGGTGCTGCTCCTGCTGTGTCTCTAATGGGTTTTTATTTCAGTTTCTGGAGCCTAATGATGGCCCGTTTCACTTGCACTAAGAGCTCATTTGTGGCTTCACAGCAGCAGCTTTCAGATGCAAATGTCACACTTGAATTGAACTTCAGACCTTGTACCTGCTTAGATGATAAATAAATATGGAGAGAACAGCCCACGGCTGTCCATGACAGAGCTTTTGTGTCAACTGTTTAAGTATGGCTGAGTCTGCCCTTGAAGCCCATATATAATCAACTGAATCTTGATTTCCCCATTGGATTTCATGGGAAAGTGTGTCCAAACTTTTGACTGGCACTGTATGTATAATTCTATACCTTTTTTTCTATAAACCATTTTCATTCCTCTACAGGAAATCAAAGCACTATGTATCAAAATGATTTTTGGAAAAAACTTGTTTTCCATCCCTCTTAAGATACAGTATCAGTGCAAAGGACTCATAAAAGCTGGTCTGGTGGAACCACCTTACCAAGGCCCTTGATGTTTGCTTTTCTTTTCTTTTATTCTTTTTTCCTATTTTGTATGTTTAGCTCATTGTAATTATGTAGAAATTAGCAGCAAACTGAGGCACAGAAAACGTTGTTATTATTTGTTAATGAATGCAATTTTTATTTAAATTGTATCTTTATCAATTTTTTGTTATTAATACTTTGGCTTTTCATCTTCTTCTTAAATTCTTGTTTTGTATGATGCTGTGTGCAGATGGTTGAACGCCGTGTATGATTCATTTTACCAGTCTGGAAACTGACCTTTAGAATAATCCAAGCACAGAAAAAACTAAATCTCATCTATTAATTCTACTAGTGGTGATTATTTAAATAAGCATCTGTATATTAATTGTTATTAAGCATTGCTTACACCATCAGATTATTAATTGCAGGAAATGATCTTAAACAGTCTATATCAATCAATCAGATATTTATTCTGACAATTATGGTTTTCTAAATCAGAGGAACCATGAAACCCTCTGGTTTTTGCATTTATTTATTCATGCTCCTATACTGTTTAAAAAGAGGCAAAAGAATGATGTGTTTCTTCTGAGATACTGTCAGACTATCTGGTATTATAATCAGGCTGTACTTTCTGTGATGTTCTTTCAGAATATTCACTCTCAGATCATCTTCTCTCTTCCTGAAGCGGTCATACACTGATTTGCATGCCCTGCTATCATTGGCCGCCTGCGTGTATACTTCAACAGGCTGTCCTGTCCTGATTGGTCGCAGGATCTGTTTCTCGCTCTCTCTCATAAACACACAAAAACAGGCATAAAACACAGTGTGTCAGATGTAAGGCATTTAATAAGCAACTTTGAGCAGCTGAACAGGGAGCCAGCATCAGTTTAAATATCCATCACGTAAGAAAACAAAGGAAGGCAAGAAGAAGACTCTCATGCGGAGACTTTCATGGAAAATCATTTAAAAAGCCAGTGAAAGGTGTTAACATTTGTAGTTTTTGTAACTGCTGGGAGGAAGTAATAGCACTCTGAACCTTTTTGGGGGTCATTTCAACTTTGGCCAAAAAAGACGCAGATATGTCTCTTGAGGTGAAGGAGAAGACGCAGGTGCGTGTTGTATTTCTGGGAGCAGCAGGGGTTGGCAAGACCGCCCTGATCAGACGCTTCCTCCAAGACTCTTTTGAGCCAAAACACAGACGCACCGTGGAGGAGCTGCACAGCAAAGAGTATGACATTGGTGGGGTGAAAGTCACCGTGGAGATCTTAGACACCAGTGGCAGCTACTCCTTCCCTGCCATGCGCAAGCTCTCCATCCAAAACAGTGACGCCTTCGCTCTGGTGTACGCCGTGGATGACCCCGAGTCACTGGAGGCTGTCAAGAGTCTCAGAGACGAGATTCTGGAGATCAAGGAGGACAAGTACACGCCGATCGTGGTGGTGGGGAACAAGGTGGACCGAGAGGAGGAGCGTCAAGTGTCGACCGAGGATGTGCTGGCGACCGTGGAGATGGACTGGAACAACAGTTACCTGGAAGCTTCTGCGAAGGAGAACGCCAACGTGATGGAGGTGTTCAAAGAGCTTCTGCAGCAGGTGAACCTTCCCAGTCGCCTCAGCCCGGCGCTCCGCAGACGCAGGGAGACCTTTCCCAATGACACCGACTTTCGGCCGCCCATGAACAAAACCAACAGCTGTATTCTGTCGTAATGGTAGGAAGAGGTAGGAAGCAACGAGCTGGACGAGGATGTAGAGTTCTGCTGGACAGAGACAATGAGGAAAAAGGAGAAAAGAGACGGGGAAAAAATCCATTATCAGTTAAAGAAATGCCTGACTGTGATCCTGGACCAACAAAGACATTATTTAGTTCTCAACTCAGAGAATGAGGATGAAAACTAAAAAGACTGATGCTTGGCCATATATTATAACTACTCAGTTGTTTAACTTAACGTATTGTTGTTGCTGCTTTTCTTGGTGACATGCTGCTGGTGTTTAGATCAATTTATAGCTTTTGAATTCAAAGTAACATTTTCTATCAGACAGAAAGTGTCTGTGTCATCTGTAAAACTTGTATTTTTCATTTATTAATTTAGGAAATCAGACGTAGCCCATCATACGTTTACATTTTTTTGAATTGTAATTTATTTTATTTTTATTGAGCATGGCATTACCTATATGTCTTTAAAAGTGGTGATATACTGTAAAAACTGTAAATGCACTATTCTTTTTGGAATTTAAAACCTTGTCTTTTTATACATTTTAGCTATAAAAATACTCGTGTTTTTTTTTAGGCACTTATTCACAAATGTTCTGGTCATGCAATCTTGATGTAAATGTGAAATAAAAGGGAAAAACACAAAAGCAAAATGTGTGTGAAGTTTTTAATGTAAATAGAAAATACTAAGTAATAAATAAATAATCATGTAAAACAGATTATGGTGTGTAATGGGTTTATAACAGGTAAATAATATGTTGAAAGTTTCAAGAAACAATAGCTTCATCATTAATTAATGTCATTGGATTATCCTGTTAGCAAACAGAACATAGCTATTTACATCATCTTAAATAAATGATTTAAAACCTACAATGAAATAATTAATTTTGATATGAGAGCTGCCTTTTTCACTGGCACGAAAGTCCGAAGAAATATTGCAGCAAGAAAATACTACTTTACATACTATGGTTAAAACAAAGGGCCCAAAAAGCAGAATCGGTAAATATATGAAACTGGGGTTGTAGTTATAGATCCAAGAAACACCTTCTGATAAATTACTATTTTGGGCAGTCTTCATTAGTTCAGTACAACTAGAAGCAGCCAGAAAATATGATTAATAAACATAGTGCTTATCAACATTAGTCCATTGTTTTTCGTCTGTATTATGATTATATTCATTTCATCATATAAAAACAAACTTGTAAACAGCCTGATAGTGTTGACTTAACTGAACTCTGCAAAATCGTTTCGCAACTGAATGAACCTTATTTCAAGATCTTTGTTGCCATCTGTTGGTAAAATAACACACATTACATCACATCCATTTAAAACAGTGTTTCTCAAACTTTTTTCAGATTCATACCCCCCTGTAGAATAACCTGTTTTGCAGTAATTAGTTATTAAAAATAATTTCTAACTGAAAAAACACTCAAAAATTGATATTATTTGAATAAAAACATATTTCAGATAACCCCTTGACATTAACCCCTGTTGTAGCAAATTTGCAACAAAATACTTGTGGGCTTTGTTTATTTAATTTCTTTATATCTAATTAATTTAATATATTTGCTTTTATTTAGTCTTAATTTATGGACTTATATTAATCCTATTTATTTATCTTTATCTATTGTTATTAATCTTTTTAATGTTTGATTTCATTCCAGTCTTTTTCCTTTAATGCATTTATTTTGTTTTTATACATTTGTAAATATGTCCTCTCCTGTTGTTTTCCTCTCCGTTTTTTTTCTCAGAATAGGATGTATTCATAAATATTGTTACTAATAACGTATCAAACAAAAGCAACAAGTTGTGGATTTCCACACTGGGCTGCAGTTTGTGGGTGGAAATCAATACCAGCAGATTTTTTTTTTCTTTGGTTCAAGACTGTGTTTTCAGCATCACTGAAAACACAAAATAAAGACTATTTCATTAAAATATTTAGAACATTATCAATGGATGTTTACATGAACACTATTTTTGCTATTTTTATATTTTCTCATGTACCACCTGGAGTGCCTCCACATACCCCAAGAGATACCTGTACCCTCATTTGACTAACAGTGGTTTAAAGTATTAAGGCAGGGACCTGAAAATCCGGTCCCTGAGAGCCACAAACCTGCAGGTTTTTGATGTTTTCCGGCTCCGAATACACCATATTCAAATGAAATGGATCCACCAGCTTGTTGTTACATGATCTGTCCAAAAAGAAATCAGGGGCAATGACGGTGAGTTCTCTTGTACACATCTAAGGTATCTAAGAAAATATTTTTGCGTGACATTTTTGTATTCCAAGCAGAAATCAAACCTGATGGTAACAGTTTTTGAGGCCTATCACTTTATACATCAGCACACTTTATTCACACACCAAACTGTTCTTGAACACCACAAACTTTGAATACTTAGCACTCCAGCTGTACTCCAGTTGAGCCGGACATGATTTCAGTTCCTGAAACAGATGTGCAAGGTTCCGCTGAATGTAACCTGGAAGGCAGCAGACAGTTGTGCTCAGGTCCAAACACACACCCCACCAACACTCCAGTCCATCAGATTAGACTAAGTTTCCTGTTATATTTTGAGGAAGTGGCCGGGTAAACGTTTGAGGGCAGTTCCTCTTTCAGTTCACATTTAAACATTCTTCCGTACTGAGGTCTGCTCACTTGTGAAGAAAAAGGAGACCTGGCAGCTTTTCAGTCACGCAGGTGTGTGGATTTGTCATCTTGTTAAATATTTACTTTGAAACATTGGAAATATTTGGGGATTGTCAATCTGAAATCTTTCAGAAAACCTTTTTTGGGAGCCGACTGGTGCTTGAAGGAGATGATAGCTGCAGCGAAGGGGGCCATTCATACTATCCTAACAGATTTCCTCTGATGTCTCGGCCCCTGGACTTGGTCAAAGCTCCTCAGCAGATTAAAAAGACTCTGAGGCGTTTAGAACAAGTTCAGGGTCCTAGACAGAAACAACAGTTTAGTGAAATGTCTGCATGGAACAAAGCATATTTAGGTCTGTTCACAGAACGACAGCATGTTTTACAGCTGCTTTTCAGCTTCTATCATTGTGCAAAGCTTAAAACAGAATTTCCAAATGTTTACCATAGACCATTATGGCTCATGTGTTACTGTACTGATATTTATTCCACTGAAATCATGAATGAAAGAAATTCACGTTTGAACTGAACTAAAAATAAAATCTTATGATGGCAAAGTTCCTGATTTGTGCATCTAAAATATTAAAATTAGTTTTTACTTTGAGTGGCAGATAAAAGTTTTAAATCTTTTTCTGCAAGTTGTTTTCGACCTACAGAATAAGTTAAAATGAATAATCAAGCAGCTTGCATGCATGATACCAAATCAGTTTTTCTCTGCATTTCACTTCCTGACTAGCCCTGTGATAAATATACCAACCATAAAAAAATTAAAAAAAAGAAAAACTGTCCACAGACCACAGATCTCTGAAACAATGTAAAGTCTAATATCATAATGATGAGTATATCAATCTAACTGTAGCTGGATGCTGCAATGTCACATTAAATACTTCTCCATGCTTCACAAAGCAGGCAGCCTGAGAGGGGACTGAAAGCGCTACTGAAAGTTTGGGTTCAGGTGTGAAGCCACCGTGCTGCAGTTTTTCCTAGTTCCTGAAATTTCCTCACACTTCAACTGTAAAACCTATAATTATACCCGATTAAGACAGCTGTCATACTTTCATGTAAAGAAAAAAAAACAAAAAACTTTACCTTCCTCTTCCAAGAACAATAGCTTTATTTGTCATATTCTGCAGCAAAACAGAGAGGCTGCACATCACATGATAAATCATTTGTGCTCTTCAAGGTTTTTTTCCATTTTTTATCAGAGGATGTATGTACAGACTTCTGTGTAACAGACGTGCTTTATACGTCACACATGTCAAATGGTAAAGCGGTTAAGCAGCTAAGTAAAAAGCAAAAAAAACAAAAACAAAACAGGAACAACAGCCTAAAGCAGAGACTAGATTCTCTGTCCTAAGTCTAAGTGTCTGGAAAGGTTTACTTTGTATGTGCTTGTGATCTAAACTGTCCGTGTGTTGTCTCAGTCATCTACAGCGATGTTGCGGAACAGATAGGCCATGGACTCTCCGTTGTGAATGCGCCGGATCGCCTCAGCCAGGATCATACTGACGTCCACAGTTTTGATTTTTGGACACTGAAGCTTCTGAACCTCATGAGGAACAGTGTTTGTCACCACCACCTACAGGCACAGGACATCAAAAAGAAGCAAAAGTCCATTTCTTTCAACTTTCTCCACATCTGTGCACACTTTAAGAATAACAACACTTCTAAATGTGGTTAAGAAAACATTCATGGTGTTGACTTAATTTTATACACCTTTTAAAAGATGTTAATCAAATATTTATGCTCTTCTCATAATAACCGCCATTATTACTGATCTTTATAATAAAAAACTGTATATAATCATGATAAGGTGTCATATTTTTTTAATCCAAGTCATGCAGTAAAATATATTACTAACTGAAAGTATGTATTTTAGTTATGTTGGTTATTTACATTTACATCCATTCGGTCTCCATTTTCATTCTCTTTTAACATATTATCCAATGCAATAAAGCGTTACAACACGCATTAATGATTAACAAACAGAGAATGAAAATATGCAGAATATGACTTGTCTTTTTTTGACAAGACAACAATGGGTTACATGGATGTATACAATAGGATGACATCAAAGGTACCTGTTTCATCATCATACAAACTGAGTACATCATACAAACATGATTATTTTACCTCATTGATAGCAGACTCTTCTATAAGCCTTGGTGCCTCTGCAGACAGCAAGCCGTGTGTGGCCATGATGTAGATCTTGTAGGCTCCCCTCTCCTTCAGGATTTCTGCTGCAGCGACAAAGTCCTCCACATCATCTATGATATCATCCTGATCAACAGACCACAAGGTTAGGGAGCAAGAAGGGAAACCGGAGACAAACATGTTTTTCTTTATCATGGCTTTAAACAAAAAAAAGAACAAAAATTATTTAAAAAATTTATCAAATTAAATTGGGTCACAGAATATTTTCATGAATGTATGTAATTACTAAACCAAAGTAGATTTTCTTAAATATGTCTGACTTGTCCAGTAATGTTTGGCTTTGCTTTGTAAAGGAGAAATATTATAAATCAATTCTGAATCAACATGTACAAAATGTGCACTCTGTAGCTCAAGATCTTTACCTGAACCCGTCGCGACAGGTGGACCTAAGAAAGTGGCTTTGGAGTGTTCTATTACATGTCAAGTATACAAGGGCCCAACTAGTTAACCTAAATGTCTTTGGTTGAAACCCTCATTCATGTGAGACTGAGTGAAACTGCGGATCTTACAACAATGATGGCGATTCGGCCTCCGACGTCTCCAACAACAGTAATGGGTGGTTTCTCCTTCGCCATCATTACTACCAAAGGAAAAGAAATTTTCTCAAATTCAAATCAGGAGCAAAATATTGGAATGAAGAAGGGTTAAAAAGAGATTTGGTGAGATGGGATTTGATTAAAACCTGCAAACATCATGCAAAAACATGCTCTAACCCAAGGTTACAGGTTTTCAAAGTCTCCCTACTCTAACACATCTGACTCAAATTCAATGGATCCAACAGCCAATCAAGTTCTGCTCAATGACTCATTCATTTGAGTCAGGTGTGTTGGAGCGGGGAGAGATTGAAAAACTGCAGGGCTGCGGCCCCCTTGTGGGACCACACTGAGTAGCCCTGCTCTAAACCAATGAGCTTCCAGCTACCACAGCACCAGTGTGATGACTGCAAGACACTGCACACTGCTAAGTTTGGCTAAATATACCCATTTAAATCAATGGGACAAGTCTGTTCTCCCACTGAATCCAAACCACAATGAGTTTGCATGGTGTGATCTATTATAATTGCGGCAAATGGGGAGAGAAGTCGGTGTGGAAGTGAGAATCTACTGACAATCGCTATTTCAAAAGCTTGGAAATCATGGAATAGAAAAGTGTCAATTACAGCTCATTTCAGTCTGAGATTTGACTTATGTCCCCTCACATGCCAAAAACCAAACACTCTGAGAACCTCCTGCAAGGCTTCTTGGGAGGAAAACTAGAAAAGATTCTAAACATAAAATCAAACTGTGTGATCCTAACTTAAACATTGAAAGAATGAACAGAAACATAATCAGGTTGTGATTTTGCTCATTAGGCCATCAATGAAATACAGTTTTCTAGTTTACACTTAGCAAGGTGCCATGAATGCTTCTTGTGTATTTACGTACAAGGAGAAGAACAAAAAAAGAAGAGATATTTGGCATTTACTAAAACGTCAGTATTTAGCATCCTGAGGATCTGTCATATTATTCATAGCAATGATTCCTTACGTCATGGTTTCAAAATCATTTCAACTGAGAGGAAATCAGACTGAGGGCTTCCAACAATCATCATGAACATTTGAACACTGAGATCTGTGAATGCTGAATTATTCAATAATTGCATAGTGCAGCTCTGATACCAGAACAGCTCTTTCCTCCCTTTTTGCCTTGCCAGACACCGAATATAAACACACACTGTTGGTCATAAAAGACAGTGAAGTCTGCTGTACTCACCCATAAGGAGCAGATGTTGTAAAATATTGTATATTAGGATTTCACGTGTTCAACACATGACAAGCTGAACCAACACTGAATGAACCTTAAGATGCCCCTCTACAGATGGGTGACAAATTCGATGTGAAAGCGTGATTGTACCATCTTCAGCAGATACTCTTACATGCTGGTCATAAATAAAAGTGTGGAACAAAATAGCCCAGGGTTTGTACTGTCGTTCAGCCCCTGGTAAAAATAAAGGAATCACCACACGCTGGCAATGTTCATTCAGCTCATTATTCTGTAGGAAAAAAAAAACAATATGACATGAAATAAATTCAATAAATAATTCAACATTCTGGCTTTGGAAAATATAAGTTAAAAATGTTTGCTGGTGGGGTCATTTGGATGCTCTTTGCTCTGTAGCGAGATGCATCATAATCCTGAAAGAGAAGCTCAGCATCAAATACAAATATTTCAAATAATTTCTGCCAGGGGTTGCACATTCTGCACATATATCATGTTGTCCAAAGCTTGTTCAATCTTTGTCCCACACTTCATGTTGCTTTTTTCTTTCATCTGCCACCCATCTGTAGAGCTGTTCTTGAAAATACATTGCAGATAATGAAAACACAGATGGAAAAAATTATGTACGTTCTAAAATTCTTTTTTAAGCGCAGTGGTCAGATGGCGTCAGTGTGTGAAATACCTTACATCAATAGGAGCGCATCATTACTCCAAGAAGCTAAGACCCAACTTTAGGAACTCCAAGAATAAAAAGGAAGAATGTTTAGCTGCTGTGAGGTGAGATACGGACAGACTGATATCTTGCTGCATCAATTGAGTCTCGTAAGCAGCTTTAAATGTAAAAGTTGGAATCATGCATGTTCAGATGCCAGGTGGAAGCCCTCTGTAACTCACTGTCATTCCATGCAGTGAAGCGATTAAACTTTTCAGTAAAATCAACAGGGAGTAAAAATGATTTCAGGCACTATAATCATACTTGGAAGCTCTATCCCAGGAAATGGGACATGTCGGCTGCTTGCTGTGGGGAAAAAAAGACAGGATGGTACAAAACAAATAAAAATGCATAATCAAACACACTTAAAGAAAAAACACACATTAAACATAACAGGCTGCTGTGATGACCAAAAAATGTTTATTTAGTTAGCTTTGACTGTGGTTTCTAGACCAAGAGAAGCTGGTTTCAGAAGTAAAAAGCATATATTCAGGCCCAATCTCAATTCTCCGTTTTGCGCGTTCATGAGGGACGAAGTGGTGTCTCGATTCTCTTTCGGGGCGAGGGCAAGGGCTAAGGAGAACGGGTGAATACCCCTTTCAGCTGAGCTTTTTCAGGTGCAGACTTCACGGCAAAGGGGCAGGAGCAAGTTTACGCTTTCAAACAGGAAACCCGGCGCCGAAAGACTCGTACAGAAAAGTTGCCTTTTCATAAATAACGTTAAAAATGTTTAACTGTTGTTAAAAACTTTACGAAAAGGTATATGTTTACCCATGACAGCACAATGCAGCGTTTGACCGCTCTACGCATGTTTTGGAAATAAAAGTAGTGATGTCGTAATTTTCATGTCTGTGGTTATAAGGATGTAAGTTACAGCTCTTCTTTCTGTTGTATCGTAAGGTCTGTATGACACGCGTGTCTTGTAAACAGGGAACCACAAGCAAACCAGCCTCCTAATACGTTCAGGTTATACGGAGAGAGGGGTGTCTTAATTCATAGGGCTGTAAACATTGTCCTTTGCCTCCACACTTTATTTAAAAGCGAAGGGGTAGGGCTAAGGACTGAGGGGAAGGGCTAAAGGGGAGAATTGAGATTGGGCCTTAATGTGATAAAGGCTGGGATGTGACTCAGAACCTGCTGTAAAAAAAAAGAAAAAAAAAAAAGACAGCTGGAATAAAATGGGGAGAAACAGGAGGAAGGGAACATCAACTGGAATGAAATTAGCGGGCATAGGATGAGATGAGGAGGAAAATTAATCTGAGGAAGAGGGCAGGGAGGTAGGGTTAATGTCAGACACTGCCTGCAGTATTTCACAGCTGGCAAAAACAACATCTGAGGTGGGGTTGACCTGGAACATGCTGAGGTGTGTACACCCTGGAGGGGTTAGCAAGGGCATTACTCTCATATAAAAATCCATTTAATTCTAAAATCCCAGAAGATAAAACAGTGACACAACGATTGTATTCAATCTTAAAACAACTGACTTTGTTAATGTAAAGCCAGTGCAAAATGTTGCTGTGCAAAGCTGCAGAAAAGGATGAAACATCAGGAGTAAAAATGGAGAGAAGACTGAACTGTATATCTTACATGGCAGCTCCAGACCGGTGTGTCCTGTAGTGGCTCGGGACAACGGGGGGGAATGCCGACCGTCTGCCATGTCCGACTCTGAATGATGGGCCTCTCCGTGCATCACTGCCAGTCCGAGACGCAGCCTCTCAGCATAGGACTGAGCTCTGGGACAAACACACCAGAGTCAAACAAACTGAACAACACAAATATACATGAGCAAAAGAGAGCCGAAAGTTTGCATGGAAAAAATGAAGCGGTAGAGAAACACAAAGTGATGCAATGATTCAAAAGGAGCAGTTCAATGAGACACACAGATTCTACTTTCCATTAAATAAATCATTACTTGGTTTGAAATTCAAACAGCACCACCTTCTCTAAGGGAAAAAAAATTATTTCATACTGTTCAAAGATTCACAATTTAATCCTTATCCTGCGTTAAAGGAAGTAACTTTAATCACAAAAAGTAAACTTTTTGTGAATTTCAAGTTTCCTCATTATACATGTGCATGTCACCAACTGCACCTGGCTCACACTCACCTGCCTGAGAAGCCTGTAACATTGTTCACTATTTTAGCTTTTGTTTCACCTTGTTAAGTATAAAACTGCTCTATAATAGAGGAATCGTACAATACTACTGTGATTCATACAGTAGACATAGCAAGTGTGCACACCTCCGTTAAAAAGTCAGGTTTTTGTGAAGTTAACTGAAGCCATAATAAATATCCTTTTAAATCCAAAATGATAAAATAAGCTGGTTGCAGGGTACAAGGATAGTATCATTCAGGAGAAGGGGCACAAGAAATTTCTACAGCATTGGATATACCATGGAATATAGTGAAGACAATCATCTAAAAGTGGAGAAAATGAGGAAAGAACTGGATGTCCACCCAAAATTGATGAAGAAACAAATTGAAAACTGTCAAGAGACCAACAGCAACGCTGAAGGAGCTGCAGGAATTTCTGGCCAATACTGGTTGTGTACAATCTCCAATTTTCTCTGTATGTCTGGACCAAATGGAAGCTTTTTTTCTGAGAAAGGAAAACATCCAAGTCCAGCTGCAATTAGGAAAATAAATACATCAGGTCTCCCAAAAGCATGCAGGAAAATGTGTTATGGTTTGATGAGACCAAGGCTGATTTTTTTTTTTTTTTTTTGGCCACAATTCCAAAAGGAGCATTTGGTGCAAAAGAACACTGCATCAACAAAAACACCCCTGTACCCATAATAAAGCATGGTGGTGGCATTATCATGCTTTGGGGTTGCTTTTTTTTCTGTTGGGACTGGAACTTTAGTCCAGGCGGAGGAGATTATGAAAAGTTCTAAATACCAGATTCACTTTTGAACCAAAACCTTCAGGCGTCTGCAAGAAAGATGAAACTGAAGAGGAATTTCACCTTTCGGCCCCACAATGTCCCCTCACAGACATCCAAATCAATTCACCAGAAGAAAATAAAAGTTTTGGATCTGCCCAGTCAGAGCTCAGACCTAAATTCAAGAGAAAATCTGCAGGGTGACCTGAAGTGGGCTGAGAACAATAGATGTCCCTGTTATCTAGGGATGTCACGATTTCGATTATTTATCGTAATCGATTGAAATTACGTTTTGGTTTCGAGCATCGAAGTCAAAGAGAAGATCGACGATCCTTTTTTCCTTGTGTGAGTGTGTGTTTCCCCCCCCCTACCCTCCCCCATCTGGCTTTGTTTATAACCTTTCTTTGTCATTTGAGGTTTGTTTCTGTAACTGTTGCTGAGATGATTGACAGTAAATCTGATTCCTCATTGAGAGTTCAGCTTGTTCTTCAGACTCTAAACAGCCGACTGGCTCAGACGTGAGTTGGTTTCAGAGTAAAGAGTCGACCGAACCGTCCCGCAGCGTCCAGACAAACGTCCCGCTGCACCTTTCTGACGGCTCCTCCACGGCGCTGGCCTCAGCCGGGCGGAGCTGCCGGACCGCCCTGAGCTCTCGTTACCAGTCGGCTTTAATCATGTTGTGACTCTGTAAGGACATAACACCGCAGCCAATCGTCTGATAGTAGTTTGGGATGAGATTTGAGCTGGAAAGGATGCAGAGAGAGGGGAGGAAGCCTCGCTGCTGCGGACCTCCCCTCCCGCTGCCGCCTCTATAAGACCGCAGGTCTCCTGAAGCTGATTCCACTCGGACAGGATGCACCCTTCATGCCGCCGCCCGGCCAGACCACTCACACTCAAGGTAAGACTGCTTCATCCTGCAGGTTCTCACTGTGAAGTAGAAATAATGTCTGTCCTCCGCTACCTCTACATCCATTTAGTCGGCTTCTGCTGCACGGTGGCTCAAACATAACGATGTGGAAGTTTCCAGCAACGGGAAAAGAATTAATCAGAACTTTTGACTGTGATTTTGCATCAGACGCTACAGCCGGCGCTGCTTCCAAACTCCGTAACGGGGGAGGATTTTCTCAGGAAAGGCTTCCAGACCAAGACACAAATATTCAGATCATAAATCACTTTTCAAATCTCTATTAGAAGCCGTGCATTCCAGGCTGCAGCTGCACCGAGCCACCAGCTCAACAACAACTCCTCTTTATTTTCTTACAATAAGCTCCAAACGATGCATGTTTAACAAGAAATGTCTCATGAGATGATAAAAAAAAATCTCTGAGTCATTTTAAACGTGAATTAAGATGAGAAGTGATTCTTAAAATGAGTTTCTAAAAGAATAAAAATGTCCAAAATGAGTCCAGTAAAAGGACTTTTTGGACTTTTTGCTGTTTACAGGTTCAGATTTTCATCCTCTGAGATTTTTAAAAACTAAATCAGCTTTAATCTGAAGTCTTGAAACAGTTGAATTATGGGATGGATGTTTCGTGTCCAGAGAGGAGCAAATGTGGCAGGAACATGGAGACAGAGTTGCCTTCGCTGATAAGAAACTGTAGTTATTTACAGTGTTTTTCATCCGTCCTCCGTACTGTACGATGACGTCACAGATAAAAACATGTCACTTGTCACTGCTCTGATGCTCTTTCCTGTCCTTTTTACTTTTCTTTTTCCATCTTCTGCTGAAATATCTTCCCTCATCCCTCCTTCCCTCCCTTCCTCCGTCCTTCCCTCCTTCCCTCCTTCCCTCCACAGCTGCTAGTTTTAAAGACCAACGATACAAGATATATAGTTCTGGCCACAAATCACCTTTTAAATTTATGCTTTTTGGGCTAAAACTAGTGAAGCTACGAAAGGCTCCGTTCCAAGTTGCTCCTCCAGAGTCTGAGATTCTTTCTTTTCTCTTCATCTTCAGTAACGTGTGAACAGATAAAGTTA
>JBBBVU010000004.1:5684967-5695054 GCA_037177055.1 Atherinosoma microstoma
AATCTGCTCTGTTTTGCAGCCAGCACCTAGCGGAGGAGGGGGGAACTGCAATTTTTGGCACTTCCGCATAGGCTTCACGTGTTTAAGCTGGAGGTTGCCCCTAATATATGACTAATAAATTAATGTAATTACAGATTATTTTAATAAAAAGTCTTATAACCAGTGAAAGTTTAACTTCTATCTATAAACTAATAATGCTATTTGATGTTAATATGAAAAATAACTACAAAAGTAACCAATAAATTAAGTGAGCCAAAGTTCCTGTTCCTGCCATTCTCTTTATTGGTTTGCACTTAATCAGACTAGATGTACCTGAGAGATCATTAACTATTATTCATATATCATCAGACTAGAAACTAATCAGATTTTGTGTTATTATCCAACAGTTTAAGGTCTTTATATTACAGATTTTCAGTGTACAAAACAAACGACCAGTATTCTGTATTCAGTCTGATCCTGTGTGATTTTTCTCAATTTTTACATCAAAATTTACATTTTTGCTGCAAATGAATATCGGTTCTAGATATCGGCCCTAAAAAAAACGATATAGGTTGATCCTTAGTATGTATGTATGTATGTATGTATGTATGTATGTATGTATGTATGTATGTATGTATGTATGTATGTACAGTGGGTAAGGTGAAGCAGTGATGTCAGGTATGTTGGTGTCTGGCTGAGGATTCTTTTATAGAAAAAGTTAATCCAGTGATGTAGCCGCCGAGTATGAAGGGAGGACCAACCCATCAATTTCTAAAGACCACGATGGCGAGTGTGAAAGGGTGCGTTAGGCTCCATTTACACTGGAGCTCAATTCAGATTTTTTTGCCCATATGTGACTCGTATCGGATAATTTAATGGCAGTCTTAACGGCATAAAGACGATTTTTTAAAATCCGACCCAGGCCACTTTCATATGTGGTCCTAAATTGGATACATATCCGATCTGTGTCGAAGCAACCTCAGTCTGAATGGTAACAGTAAATTCATCCCACTTTGACGTCACAGAAGTGAGACAAACATCACAATTATGGGCCGGTGGACACGGATAATGCCATGTGACCAGTCCTGCACTGTCACGAACCAAATTTTACATAAAATAAGAAATAACCGGGTCAACCGGCTCATTGCACATAAAGAGACAGACGACCCCCCAGCAGTAATCTCCGCGCCGTCTCGGACAACACTTTTCGTGGACTTTGAAATGCCCACACCAAAACTAACTTTTTTCTTGTTCTTGCAGCTTCGAGAACAAGAACAAAGTTCTCGCTTCTTGTGGAGTATGCAACAAGCTTTAGTGGTAAAGCGAGGGTGTGTTTGGCAGAGTGAGTAAATGAAGCTTTATTGTGGAACAGAAAAGCTAATCTAGCTTTGACTTTTGTCTGCAGGTTATTGATGCGTGTGGGTGATGACAGAAGAATCCAACCAGATGTCTAGGTATTTCACACTTCAAGGCACACATTCAGTGTGGAATATCTGGGAGTATTGCTTCGTCTTACCTGAATTTGACTCTTGATAAACTGTTGACTTGCCCAACTCCACACCCAAGCGTCTGAGAAAATAAAAAAAAACACAGGCTGTTAAAACACAAACACTTTTATATATTCCATTACCAGGCAGCACTTCTACTCAGATCATTTACCAAACTAATGTGTTTACTTTGCTCTTCAGCTGCTTCACTGCCATTCATTCAGAAACACCAACTCAAAACATTTTGATGGTGCGAAAAATAAGAGTTTTAATTGTCAATAATACAAATACCTTATCTTGGTAAGACAGTTAAATTACAACTAAAACAACTGTGAAAACTGAGTAATTTCTCATTGCTGTATATATTTAAAGGTCTCTGACTGGAGACAAATGTAACCCTAGTTTTTAGCCATTAGTCACTTTGTGTATTCACCACAACTTTAGCTTGGGGGCTCCCACAAACAACAGTTATTGCAACCACATTACAGTCAACATTCAGTCCACTATTCATTAACATTTCCAAGCACTGATGCTGTTATTTCACCTTTGCTCCACATGGAAAACCTACTCAGCAGCAAAATGCAGCATAATCTCCCTGGTAATGCTCCCTTAATGTTGCCAAACTGTAAAACCTGGTGAAAACTAAGCTCTTTTTCTCCTCATGTAGGCAGTTGCAGCTTCAGCTTGGCTCCCTGACAACAAGTCAGCAGGGTCAGGAAATACATGACTGCTCACAGATTGCAGTAAGAGGAGATATATTGGTTCTATCTATCGAACCATGACCCATTTTAATGTCCCGTGGACCAGGCCTGCTGAATGAAAAACATCTACCACAGTAAGATCATTGAACAGTATTTGGTCCCCTACTTATTTATTATGACAGAAATGCACCTGGAGAGTATGCTCCTTTGATCATGAGGATTGTCACTGACATTATTTGGTGTAATGTGAGTTATCGGCACAAGAGGTCAAACACAGATTGGTCATAATCTAATAAAAAACTCTTTCATCTTCACTCTAATGTGTTTTGCAGTGTGTCAATCTTTAATGAGATTTAAATCTAAAAAAATTTACTTATTATGGGACACAGTGTAAAAATAAAGACTCTTTTTTTTATTGCAAACTATAGTCCAATCATAGTGGTACAATAATTGGAGAAACATTAGGTAGAACAGTGTAACTGTAAGTTAATATACTGACAATTATATGTTTTATGAAGCATGTTGTATGACATTTTTACATACAAGGACAAAGTGCAAGACAATGTGGGAAGTCTAATTCAGGCTAGAAAATTTCCAGTTCTGTCATTTGGTTTACATTTGACCTTAAAACTAAGTGTTATGCGAGTTTAAAAGATTCTCCTCTCAGTTGTCTGACCAACTTCCAACATGCAAAAAGCAGCAAGCAAATCCACCATCGCACTCATGTTTTGGTTACAACTTTTTTTTTTTTTTAGAATATTACCACTACATGGGTCATGCGATCATTACTACACCGTGATTATCGTGTTTCTGTAATTACTTAATTATGCTATGTGTGCAATTAATTTAAAAACACTGAACTTTCGACACCCACTTGCCTCAGGTCAACTCCTGCCATGATTCCCAGGTGTTCTGTGCAGGACGAGGCAGTTAACATGAATACAACCAGAAATAAAATTGCAGTTTACAAAAACTATTTCAAGACAAATCTATGATATTGATTTATATTCATTATTTACTCACTCTGTTATCTTCTTTGCCAGCTCGGTGCAAGCAGTGGTGGAGTTGGCCGAAAAAACCCTGTAGCCACTTCTTGAAATATTCATTTTCTTATAACCATATGACAACTTTGTAGTTTGAGAGTAAGAAACCAGAGACCTGTGACCCCCAAAACGTCTAATGGGCATGTTGCTTTGGAATTAAATGAAATAAAATCCGGTTGCGTCTTCGCCGAATATTTAAAATTGCACGTGGATAGGTGAAGAAAACCCACAACAAAATAACTTAAAAATGCAATTACTTCTTGGCTCAGACCAATACTATACTTGTCCAACTGTTTAACACTGAATGTAAACTAAGAAACATAAAGGCCATATGGTCTGCATGTCACGTGCAAGCACTAGTTTTGTTATAAGCGAGGTAAACGAGCACTTCTACTCCACTGGAGTCACAAAATAAACGGGACCACCACAAAAACGTCAGCAGATGGAAAACCTAAGCGGTGTTCTCCATGCGGTCTTTGAGGCATCTATCTACAGCAGGTGCCCAGTTTAGGTTTTCTCTTGTATTACACCAAGGGATATAATAAATAACGTTGTGTCCAGCCTCTACCCACTAAACTCAAAACTCCGTTATTAAAATTTAAATACGGCTACCATGCAGCTTGTAGCATTGCTGGCGCAGCTCGTTAAAACGCGACTTCATTGGATGGATGAAAAGAAGGACGGACGTTCAAGGCAGCCAATGGGAATTTAGATTGAACCGGAAAAGGGTGCGTAAACTAAAACACTAGCCAATCTGCGTGATGTGTATATGACGTAGAATTAAAGCGCAACGACCAAAAACTTTAAATCAGATACGAAATCCGGTATTTCATGGGATTTGGGCCAGATTTAGCCATTTTTCAGAGCTCTTCAGTGGGCTTTTTTTCCTATAAGAAGACATACTGCAAAATTTAGCAGTTTATAGCAAACATTTCCAGTACGTGCCCCACAAAAGCAAGGCGTTTCCCTCATTTTATGAGCACATCTGCTGTGTACTGTGCGCAACGAGCGGCAGCACCGCACGCTTCGTTGTTTGGCTCAGCAAAACAAAAGAAACAGTTGGCTCTCAGCTCTCAAATGGCTTTTGGGGGGGGGGGCTGAATGTTGGTAGGTACATCTTGTGATGAAGCTCTCTTCAGCTTGGTCATTATCAAAGCGCAGTTTAGTTTAGCTGCTCTGTTCTGATAAAATCCTCATAAATGAAATTGTAACGGGATACAAGTATCAGAAATGTCGCCTCAGTTCAGAAAAATGCCTGAACACAAAATTGAAACTGGGTAGTCATAGTAGGATGGTTAATTTCAACTCCCCTCTCCCCACAGTTTTGGTAATGTTATTGCCAGCATCACTACCAGTCAATTTGCTTATTTGTACCGACATTCTCTGGAGATATTTTAATTAATAACAAATAACCTTAGCATTTTTTAAATATCAATAATCACATTTCTATGGGTAGCCTTAACATGAAATAGCATTTAAAGAGTATTATAGAAAATCAGATTTAGAAAAATAAAGACAATCATTTTGAGTTATGATGAATAAGTTTACTAAGCATGGATGTTGTTAATTATGAGGAAACCAATAGTAACCCTTTCCTCACTAAACAATTGTAGGCAAACTAACTGAGTCTTTTTGGTTTTTCTGGGTCTAGTGGTTTTGTAGGTAGGTGTAGGCCGACTGCGGAGTCTTGACCTGCAGATCTGACTCTCCTGTACAATGCCATGTATTTATGGGATGGTTGTGCACTCCCCACAGTGTTGCAATGCAAACACAACACCACTCGGCTTGTGTTTGATGTTTTATCCTTCAGGTGAACCAGCTTCTGTCTGAGGGTGTTGAGATTGACATGCTCTATTATGTCCTGTTTGGAGAAGATACTTCTATGTTTCTTGGACACTCTTGCCTCAAGCTGAATGACAATATTTTTGTCTTTGGACTGTTAAACAAACTGCTTCTCACCCGATAGCAACTGGGATTGTGTGTCAAGAAAATATATCCATCAACAACAATGCATCATTCATTGAATTAGATTTTAATTTAATTTTTTTTGGAAAATGTTTTTTTAATTCTTTATTGCATTTACAAAAAAATTCAAGACGTTTTACTTTAGCTCTACAGATTAAGTCAATATATATTGTATCTAAAAAAATTTTTTTTATCCATTTAAGATAATAATGACTTTCTGCAACTGTACGCACTTCCTGTCAGAACTAGTGTCACCCACAACTTCACTTATTTGTCCAACTGTTATTGTAGACAAGCCCACATTAATGCCCGTCACTTCTCTTTGATCTTCTCACTTCCAGTTTTGCTGGTTTACTTCCTCTTAGGAGCAGCCCTTTGTGTCCATCACCCACAAATGTTGCAGGTGGAAGCTCTTTGTTTTCAGCCCTTCAGCACCTTTTCTTTTAACAGGTCCAAGATGACCTGCCTCTCTTGGCTCTCGAGCTCAAATCTGCGCTCTCTTTCTTTCCTCTCAGCCTCCAGACGCTCCCTCTCCAGAGCGATCTTACCTGAGAATGAAAGATCTGAATGTCTGAACAATGGCAACACAACAATCTGCATCTTATGATGCCCTTCTTAACTTTAAAAGCAATGTAATATGTGTACTATTTCAGTTCAGAAAAGTCAGAATTTGACGTCATCTTTATAACTTTGACAAAATAAATGACAAAGAGTTAATATTCTTATTATTTAAACAGAAATAACTAAGAACAGTTAAAAGTGAAAGTTGAAAGTGGTGCTGTAGAACTCAAAAATGCCCTTACTCCTCTGAATCTCCAGCTCGTCTCGGCGCAGGGAAAGCTCCTCCTCTCGCAACCGTTGCTCCGCCTCCGAGCGTTTTTCCAGAAAGCTGAGAATCTCCGAGTAGGTCTGGCAGCAACACTGACAGGGCCGCTTGGCTGTGGGCGCCGCTGAGAGCTCTGCCGTTTGCTCTCGCTCTTCTTCTGGTTCTGTAACCATGAGAAAATTTACTAAATTCTGAAGGGTGCAGAGCTGGCTGTGGTTAATACCTGAGAATCTGACATTTCTGTGAATTAGAGGGACAAATGAACTGCATACACAGGGGCTTGAACCTGAAATGAAAGGTTAAAGTCAAGAAATTTGATTTATGCTCACACATTTTTGCATTTTGAGCAGGAAATACTCCATACTTCCATGGCACATTTTCAAAGTATTTTTTTAAAATCCTATTCCACATTCAGCATTAGGTTTGCATTTTTTTTAAAATAGTCTTGACTCTTCCAGTGTTGTGAATCTGTTATACCTGCAGGGGGGATTTGCGTGATGTCCGGTTTGTCCTGTTCTGGCAGGGTCAGCTCCTCTATGGCATGATTTCTTCGTTCTTCTTCCTAGGAAAGATAAAGAACAAGAAAAGCAGAGATGGAAACTGTTTTAATTCTGGCAACAGAAGTAGTAGGGATCATACTTGTGCAAAACTAATAGTGGTTGTTATAAGGGCAAAATCTCAGGTACTTTTTCTGAAAGATTTTGAGAAGTACGTGTCAGCTTTTAAATATTTTATCAGATAAAAGCTATTCGTATTTGTATAAGGATTTGTCTTTTTACTTACGCTTCCCATCCTTATCATGCACTAATATTACTCCTCTTCTGGTGCTGAATAGTTGTAACTGTTTATTTTCATGACTGGCTTAAGCCAATTGTTAATTAACCCAAGTGTGTCACTCGGCTCTGATAAATCTGAAAGAG
Source organism: Atherinosoma microstoma (assembly GCA_037177055.1). Taxonomy (NCBI): domain Eukaryota; kingdom Metazoa; phylum Chordata; class Actinopteri; order Atheriniformes; family Atherinidae; genus Atherinosoma; species Atherinosoma microstoma. The sequence continues at coordinate 5,691,889 of JBBBVU010000004.1, forward strand.
CTTAACAGCTGCTGCGGAAATCACTGGAAACACTTTAGCAAGTATTTAACTACTTTCAAATAATGGATCCAATAACCATATTAGAAGTAGTATTGCATGAGGTTATGACTGATTGCCACCAGGTGGAAAAACGGGGAAACAAGCAACTGTCACAGAGAAAGCAAGAATTTCTGGAACAGACGTTCAATTTCCGAAGAAGTTTGGGTTCCAGTGCAAAGGGCGGATTTGTCATCACCCGCAAAACAAAAAGTCTGGAGAAGCTGTGTTTTACATGGACAATTTGTTCCTCCAACCCAGTTCTACATTATTGAAACTCTATCAGTAATTCCAATAGTAGGACATCTTTTCTTTTGCTGCATTGTGAAAAACAATTACTTTGCCACTTTGTCTGAAAATGTAAAAAAAAAATCTTATTAATAATAGAAATCCGGTATTGAATATTAAAATAGATAACATAACTACAAATCAAGTAAATGAGACCAAAATATGTATGTATATGGATCTAAACCTTAACACCTGTTTTTATACTGTATTTGCCATTTGCGATATATGATCTATAATTGTACTTGAGATATGTATTATGTAATGACTGATGCATGAAGGTTGCACCGCTTACTCTGTCTGACTTATATACAAGTCAGAATGTTTTTCTTTAAATACTGTACAATGTTTGATGTTTTTCTATGTACAATTGTGTTGGACCCCAGGAAGAATAGCTGCAGTAACACTGCAGCTAATGGGAATTTAAATGAATAAACAAATAAACAAATCCAATCTCCACTCTTTCTCTGCTCATTGTGGAAACAAGCAGATTAACCCAGTACCACCTGTATCATTAGTTATCACTTTATGCTCTTCACTGCAGATATATGTTTATGTATATATGTAAAGACACATTAATGTACCTTCAACTGTATCCAGATGTTTATTTTGAATACATTTACTTCAGTGACGTAAAGTGAGCTACAAGTATGCTCCTTATAAATGATGCATTTCGTTTGCTTTTATCATTTATACACACTCCAGTTCTCCTGGTTTTGAGTCTTTTAATCCGTACACTGTTGATGTGACATTAAGTTTGTACACTTTTATCTGCTGACATGGTGGCACTGCTTCTCACCTGGTACTTTGTGCCTTCACCGCTGGCCAGGAGCCCTTTTTCAGCCTCCAGCTCCAGAACCTCATGGAGCAGATCCTCCTTTTGGGCATATAACCTCTCTGTTCCAAACCTGAGTTCGGGGAAAAAATACCCCAAAAAAGATCCTATTACAATATATAAAATGTAAATAAAACATTATGCAATTGATTTGCAAATCTCAGAGATTTGTTCACAATTGAGCAAAGAAAATAGAGTTCGGCCTAAGGACTATAATTCATTCTTTTATTATAATTTTTTCTGCTAATTGGCTAATTTAATGATTATTTTTCACTAAATCTAACAATCATTTTCTGTTTAGTAGATTAAAGGAATAGCAAAAATAAAACTGTGGGGACCACTGCTGTAAGCCAGAGTATCATTTTATGCTTGTGATCTTGTTAAAAGGCCATAATTGCATACAGAATTAAAGTTCAACTAACCACTGAGCCCTCTACATATGCATAAATAAACTGCCTACAACTTGTAAAAGTGATGGAAAATGGTCAGAGAACTCCAGGATTTTTTGCTCCAAGAGCATGGAGGATTTTATCTGAGCTTTTCCAAATGAACTTTTGTTTTCTGCACACCTAAAAGCGATCGCTGTCATCAATGTGGAAATTGGATTATGCATCAAAATGTGCTGCGCAAAATGATTACATGATTTAGTTGACTGAAGTGATTACAACCCTAATCTTTCATGGTACAGGAGGCACTGAGGTGGCAACTTTCACATTTAGAAATGCACCTAATCACACGTCTTTTTTCAGGGAAGGCTTTGCATGTTTTAACAAGAAAATGTCACTAAATGCTGCATCTATTACAGCAGCATGGCTTCATAGTGCTGGATTGACCTACTGGTCATTTAAAGACTACTGATGCTATGCAGTGGTAAACATGACTGGTTAATGAGATCTACATGCATTCTGTTTTTAATTTACATTTTAGGGTGTCCCAACCTTTTGGGAAGTCAGTGCAGGTCCAGTTCGGAGTCAGTAATTTCCTCAGGAAACAGAGTGGCTACAGCGCTTTTCCACTGAACTGACCTGCGCAGACTGGGAAAGTCTTGTTTCTTGTAGTAGTCCAGCAGCAGCATGGTCCTCTCTCTACACCTCCTGGCATCCACCTCAAAGTTTTCCTCCTGGAGGGCAGAAGTGATAATTTCCCCGACCCGGGCCCAGATCCGTCCTGACGGCAGGTTAGATTACTGCTGATGTTTTAAATGACTTTTTTACAAGACGAAAAACCATTTCAACAGAAAATATTTTGACACCACATAGCCTACTGTCCTCAGTTGTCATGGGACTTCTTGAAATTATTAAATCTTTTATTATTCTTATTATTGTTGTTGTTATTAATAATAATAATAATAATAATAATAATAATAATAATAATAATAATAATAATAATAATAATAATAATAATAATAATAATTGCACTGCCTGCTTTGTTGCACAACTGAAGTAGAATATAATTAAGAGACAAGATGCAGCCTTGATAATTGAGATCTCTCTGATAAAAAAAGTTTTCTCTTGACTCTTCACCACAGTCCTATATGGCAAGTATCCATTAAGCCTCTCAACGGGGTGATACATGACACAACAGAGGAAGAAAACTATAACATGGCACAGAATGACCTTGTTTCTGAGATGGGCTTGAGTGGTTTGTCACAGAGAATCGCATCATTGTGGGCAGGTACAGGTAATAGCCTCAGCTGCCCTTCCACAACAAGATAATCACTTTCCTGTAACTCAGCAACAACTCCACTTCTCCCGCAGAGAGCACAGATTCTTTTTTTTTTTCTTCCTGAGTGCTGCAGAAATGGTTCAGCGTGATAGCCCTTCATCAAATGCATTATGGATGCATTACTGGAAGATTGTGAGGGGTGAATGCAACCAAACCCCAACACATATGCCATAGATGATCAGAGACATTGTCTTTTACAGAGATAGATAGACAGATAGATAGATAGACAGATAGATAGATAGATAGATAGATAGATAGATAGATAGATAGATAGATAGATAGATA
>JBBBVU010000004.1:5732176-5764757 GCA_037177055.1 Atherinosoma microstoma
CAAAGGGTTCCTACTGTCATAAATGTGTGGTTTATGGTTCCTAGATGGATTCCTCTTACACCGCATGTTATTGCTGGATTAATGTTCAGACATGACTCACGGGCCGGACATGAAAAGTAATATCCTCTTTGCACTTCTGTTCTTGGTGAAAGCAGTGCAATGTGTAACACAATGTTCTCTGGATTTTTTTTTTTTTGTCCTCCATGCACTGTAGTCACCGTGGAATGTCTTTGCGCCCCATTTGAACCAAAAAAAAAAGTCATTTGAGTTCAGTTTACTTGTGGTTGTGGTGAAATCGACATATCTATTTTCCTTGCAGAAAGCATGATGTTAAGCAACTTCCTGTGTTTCAGCTCATGCAAAGAACAACTGCAATGTTGTCTGAGCTGATCTGGTAATGTAGTGTCTGTAAGGCAAACTAAAAGCCTTTGCACGCTAGAAGAAAACATGTAAATAAGGACACTCATGAGAATTAAGTGTCTTTAATCATCCTTAATTATTTTTAAGTCTGAGTCGGTCAAACTTGATGTATTTATTTGAAATATTTGTTTAGGTATATATACCGTGTTAGCCAGTTTATGAATCATGCAGCCCAAACTTTGGATGTTGCAGGTGTACCATGGGTCCACGTTGCTCAAGTAGGAACTGAGAGTGCAGGAATCCCCCTGGGACTGATGGAGGTTTTCCTACAGATAAGGAACATGAAGGTGAACCGAATAAATACCTCAAACTTCACAAACAAACAGAAATGAGGAAACAAAACCAGTCTGTGTATTTTTTCTGGCAACTGCATGTTTTAGGATGACACAAGCCCGTCTGTTCAGATGCATTTGGTACAGGAAAATTGTAAATGTTCAAGGCCAACCCACCCTGAAGGTGTAAACATAATGTACAACAATATAGTTGCTGAATTTGAATTGATTGCATTTTGTTCCTGCTAAGCAGCCCAGATTAGTTACAAAAAGGACATGCTCCAAATCTCTCATCTTAATGACAAGCCAGTAAAAAAATAAGAGCTTGTACAAATTACAAACTAAAAACTAAAGTTCAGAAAAATAGGTAAGCAATAAGAATTTTAAAAAAACATACTGAGAATAGTGAGTTTTTTGTTCATTAAGTAAATGCAAAAAGCCTGTAGATATAAGGTGAATTTTAATCAAAGGTAGCTGTAAAATAGGTAAAATAGGGAGCTGTTGACCCGGAGCGCAAATCTGCTAGAGCTGCATGGTGGATGCTCAGTGTGATTTGATTGCCGTAACACCGTTCAAGGTCAAATTTATGTGTTTTTGCACACTTTACTAAAAGCTTCCTGATCATTACCCTTGCAGGCTTATGCCAGTCTTTAAATGCTGGCTCATCGAGCCAAAGTTGTGAAAACGTGCATTTTCCCATTGTGAGGCAGAAAATGTGGCTTGCTAGTATGAACATACTTGAGCTGTTCAGTCACCACGCATGCGCACAGCAGACCGGAGAGCAGAACCAATCAAGGTCTGGCCCAGGTCCTGCTGGCACTTTTTTTTTTTTTTTTTTTAAAAGCATCAGTGGAAAAGTCACAATATATTGAAGGGAGATGAAAAATGTATTACCAAGTCAAATTGTGTTTGTTACATTTTACTACTATTTTACTCACCATATATATACTATTTTACTATTTTTTTTATTTATTTATTATATATACTATTTTACTATTTTAATGGCCTTAATTTGAGCTCATTTTACCACCTTTTACTACCCTGTGTTCACAAGAGGAAGTTGCCTCACCTTGGCCGAGGAGATGGGAGTTGGAGCCGTGCAAACAGGAATGTAGTAAAACTGGAGACTGACTTTCATTGTAAGAAAAAGCCGACGTGCTTCCCTTTTCCTGCAAAGGCCAAACCAGAGATTCGTGAGAAGTTCAAAGTGTGGACAACAGTCAAAATGCAGCACTTGGACAAGGTTTTGCATTTCACTAAGTGATATTTGCAGTAAAATAAGTATTGTTTTATGTAACATTATCTATCATATGTTATATCTGTGCAGGCTGAACTGTTGTTGAGTCATTCTACCTGTTCATGTCAGTGTAATACAAGTTTACCATGTCTAGCATCACTTTCTGCAGTCTTACTTTCATTACTGTGTTTTCCACTATGGGTTTAAGGCCTCATTGTTTTCTTTTCTTTAAAGTTGAATATGTTCCCTAAATTATAGACAGTTGTTAATTAAATTTTTACTGATTTTTTAAAAACGAAAATACATGTTTAAAGAAATTGTAATCATAGTGATCCAGATTATTTTATTGCAGGAGTTGACACACATGATGAACGTAATCTCAGTTGCAAGAACAAACAACCAAACAAAAAAAATCACTATATAAACTCTTCACACATTGTTCCATGTGTAAAGCTATGTGTGTACAACTACCCTACCTTACCTTTACAGCATGATAAAGGAATATAAATCATAACGAGGCGCCACAATTTGCAGCATCAAACCATTTAAAGCAATATATTTAGTCACACAACAACCTTCTGCAGTCCAAAAGCTGTTTCCAAAGAACCTGCCAGATGATATCAGAGAAACTTTATTAAGATATGTCTGTTTCACCTTACCTGAAGACGTAATAGGCCTCAGCCAGGCGACCCACGACTCTGTCATCCCCCATAATGACTATCTTGGCAGTAAAGTGTCTCTGCTGCTTGGGGAAGGGGTTCTGGATGGAGCTGGCTCCTGCCCGCCTCTGCAGAGTGACCCCTCTGCTTCCTCCCCTCCTGTCACTATTTCCCTGGTCCTCCAGTGTGTCTTGCATCAACACCATGCTATCCTTGGCGGACGGTCTCAACTTAATGCCCCCTCGCCGTGACAACCTCGTTGAATCTTGCTCCCTTGGAGGAGATATAATGTCACAGTTCGAGTTAGGATGCATTTAAAAACAGGATTACAACTTTTAGTTTAAGTGAGTTCAAGGTGAACAAATCTGTATTTTTCTGGGAAAAAATTACATTTTGCCTTGTTCCCATGATGCACTGATGCTGGAAGTGTCCAGAGAGGATGACGGAGAAGGATCGATGCTGGGGAGCAAATCCCTCTCAATGCCGCTGTCGTCTGACATGACGGAGAAGCGGGTCATGTAAGAAAGTTGATCAAGTATCAGGTCGCTCGGGGCTTCACCCAGCTCCAGGTCATCCTGCTCTTGGCTGAGGGGACAGAACTGCTCTGGCACTTCACTGGATCGACACCACTTTGCCAGCTCATGCCCTGTTAATGTTGGGAACATCATGATTCAGACACAGAGCTTCAGTATAGAACACAAAACAACACTCAGTTGTTTCTGTCTCAACTGTCTGACAGCTGCCATATTTCATATGTACTTATCACAAACACGCACAGATTCCCCATGTCTCCTCATTATTATATAACCAACACACACGTGAGATTTCTGCTGTAGTACACTCACGCAATATACACAAGAAAGAATCCCTTCCCTTAACGATAAACAGTGTGTTCTGTTATATAGTTACTGGAAATATAATACAGCTCAGGGCACGTCCTCTATATTCAAAAATCCCATGAAGCTATTACAGCTTTTACGAGTATAATGTTTCAGTGAATCTGACGGTTTCTACCAGGGCTGCTCGATTCAGTCCTATGAGGGCCGCAGTCCTGCAGGTTTTCAATGTGTCCCTGCTCAAACACACCTGATTCAAATGAATGAGTTATTGTGCTGAACTCCATAGGCAGCTGGATTCATTTAATCTGAGTGAGGTGTGTTGGAGCAGGGATGGTACCCTGATGGTAAACTGAGTAGCCTCGGTTTCTACCCTGATGTGCTGAAGTAATGAAGGCCAAACTGTTTGGATGGTTCATCGTAGAAGAACAATGCACCCTTAGATGTTCTCACACTCAGCTGAGTCTGTTTTTCAATTAGCCTTTTAGGAAATGGTCTCATTTTCCTGAGTCTCTTCTGAATCATTTCAGATAATTCAAAGGAACACATTACAGCTATATACAGCTACAATTAAAAAATTTTGAAAGATAAAAAAATGCTGCAGGAACCAAATGACACTCTTACAAAGAGACAGAGAAATATGTTCCTGATGAAAAGATGCAAAAGATGTTTGACTCTTTATTTAAATTCTCATCTATTTTACTGACTAGTATCAACTATCCCCTCCAGGCTCCTACACAAGATCTACTCACAGATATCCAGATCCTCTGTCCACAGGTGGAAACTCATCTCAGGGTTGGGAAGAGGGCAGTCACACAGCGGTCCACCACACAATGGCTCTGCAGCACACATGTAGGAAGAGAGAGCGGAACAAACCAAAACTGTCACATTAACAATTAAAACAAAGAATCTCCCCTTCCACCTCCATGACTTCCGCTTTGGTTCATCATTCTGTCTTCCAGCTGGAGTGAATCCAGCAGGCCCATCGGATGGGCTACTGGCTTGATAACAACAAGGGGAAGAGTGGAAATAGATATCCGGAAATTTTAATAATACACACAACTGACTGGACAAATTTGGTCACGGAGGAAGCAGCTATTTACGCACATGTGTTTTATCTCAGTACCAAGCTGCCTCTCAAGCTCTGAAAAGTGCAAAGCATGTCCATCACCTGCAATGTGCGTTTAAACATAATGCTCAACGTAAGAAAATAGAGGTAACTGCGGTTGGACTGAGAACGCAGCCATCCAGGGTGTTTAAAATCTGCAAGCCATGGTTATTTGACAATTATTTGACAATATTGAGTTTTTTAGATGAATTATCATTTCATTCCCAAAATATTAATCAAATAAAACATGACAATGCAACATAATAGTATCACAGGATTACAGAGTCCATGTCACTGTACATGCTCGGATGTTTAGCTTACAGATCACTTCCAATGACTTGAAGGATTATTTCTGAATCAGTTGACATCAAGACTCAAGAATCTGTTACATAACCAGATTTGACTCATTCAAAGATATCTGGCCAAACCAGTGGTTGATCTGCGTAGCAGAGCTGACAGATCTGACAGCGTAGCCACACTGCATAGCCTGGCTAATACCTGAGTCTGTGTCACAGACAATCTCTCTGTACAGCTGCAGAAGACGGCTCCTCAGTGCTCCCCCATCTCCTCTGCTGCCCTCCTCCACGCTCTGCTCTAGAGTCGCTACCACTTCCTGAAAGTATGGCTCAATGTCTTGACCCATGTCCTGTTCCAAAACACACACACACACACACACAAACACAAACACACGGTTTAACGCACACTCACAGGAAGATAAACGTATACAAACTATGTATTCATAGCATGAAGGTGAGGGGGTCAGAAGCGTGTGTGCGTCTGTCCTTGAGTGTATCCTGCTGAGGTGTTATGTTGGGAGCAGCGCCAGGAGACGCCATGCAGCTTAGAAACAACAAATCTCCATTGAGGGGGTTTCAAACACCACATGGCTTGAAACAGCAGCACAGAATCTACAATGATTTTGGATCCATTAGCCAAAATGTACTCTATTAAGGGACAAATCCCTGGAACAGTCAATGTTAACTTCATCTCCATGAGTCATTGAAGTAAAAACTGTAAAAGCTTCAAAATGTCTAAAAGAGATGCAATTAATATGTGCATTTACATATTACTGGTAAAAAAAATAAATGAGTTGTTAAAATTCTGAAAAAATGCAATGTAAAAAAGTTTCTGGAAAAATTATTCTTAAATGAACTTGAAGCTGAGACGAAGATTCACTCAATGAAGACAAAAAAAAGGAGTAACTGACGGAATAGTGTAAGTTCTCTGAATATGGCTTCTTAAGAATAGGGCCACAGACTTTAGTCACGGTCTAATTTTCACACATCCTCATCATCTATGCAGCAACCATTCTGACTTTTTTGTGGCCATTTGTACTTCTGCTTTCACCCCCAGGAGGAAGCTTTTGGCCTTAGTTAAAATTATGGAGTGGATCATAATTAATCTGGGCTTTGTGATGTATTACTGTAACTGGACTAAAATGAAACCAACTGAACTGGACTTAGGCCCTGATTTTTCAAATGTTTGCGCCTTTGGTGCAAAGTTGATAACGGGCGCAAAAACATGCTGCAGCTGATTTATCAAACCTATCGCAAAGAGGAATGCACCCGCAAAGTGATTACAATAGCGCTGCAATGCATTTTGCTCTTTTGCCTTGAATGAATATGCAATCTGAGCGTTTCTGCCAGAAGACGCAAAATACTGGGAGGAGTGGATGCAAATAAATCAGCTTTGCGGCGCAACACTATTTACTAAATGTGGAACTGATTACGCTGGCTGTTTTTGCGCTGTTTTGCTTTTTGGTAAATATCCTCCCATACTGCAGTCCTTCTGCTCACATTAAGATGTATTTGCCATATTTCTATTTGCCTCTTCCACTAATATTTCCATCTCCATTTGTTTTCCATTTGCGCCTTCCTTGCTCTCCTTATACACATACAATCATTTGTTGACTGTTGTGAATTGGCGACACACATGAAGATTAAATTGAAATCGCATCTAACCCTTTGAGCCCTGTGACTATTTTTCAGGTCTCTGTTTGGAAAATTGCATATCCATAATGAAATGAGTATATCTCTGCAACCACAAGGTCTATTTGAATACTTCTGGAGTCATAGATAAGTGAGATGTGCTAAGATGTATGATAAATGAAGATAAATATGTGGCACAAGTCTGACCTTCAAAGGCATGTTAGTAAAAAACTGTTCTTATAGATTTTTTGCTGCAAGTAGAAGCAGAATTTTGTATTTAAGATATGTTAAGAAAGTTTCATTTCTATATGTTCACATAAACAACTGATGCTACATCCTCTTTGCAGTAGAAAACCACAAAAGATAAAGATCAGAGGATCTGAGACTATAAGCGTATCACACATCATGTCCTTCGGTGAAGCTATCACCCAGTCGAGGAAGAGTTGTGACATTCTGTGCCAAGGGACTTTTTGAAAAAGGAATATGACAAGCCTAGAGAAAATGACCACATCTCCTTTATATCAAAGATGGCAGGGTAACCTGAAGTCAGTTGGACAAGTTAGGAATCAGAAAGCGAAGAGACAGAGCATAGCAGCATGAAAAAACATAAAAGAGCCTGAGAGCTACAAAGAGAAAAAAACAATAAAACTTTACTGACCCTCAGGGCCCGAGCCAGTTTCATCCCATGGCACTGCTCTGCTCCTAAAGCGGCCTGTATGGAGTGTTGGACAACACTGCACATGTGATCCAGAGGACTTTGAAATCTGGCTGAAGCTGATGTGGACGCTTCAAAATCTCCAAATAGGACAGGGATCAAGGAGCCGGTGATGACCTCCGGATCAGCCAAAACAAAAACCCTATAGATTTTTAATGAACACAAGGAAGGCAGTGTTAGACAATCAGGGGTAGAAGTATAATACAGTTAACTGTCAACTCTGTCAAATTCATACATGGGGCTCACCTCTCCTGAAAAGGATAGTGTTCATTTTTCAACCTCTGCTCAGCTGTGACCATCCTCTGGTACATCAGACCTGTTGATCAAACCAGCATTTAATGACACCTAAAAATCATAAATTCTCTTACATCACATCTCAGTATAAACCTATGCATTCCAGGTAAATGAACAGCTTATTAAACATCATGTTTTTTTTTCTGAACATAAGCTCACAATGAAGATGTTCATTAAGAGATCAACACCCTTTTTCCTTACGTTTACAGACTTCTGATACTACTAAATTAGGACCACTTCTTCTGACCCACAAAATACTTGTTGTAAGCCACATCCAAGCCAAAAACTGACATCTGGACCACATGTGGCCCACAGGAGACCTGCCATGATCCAAGCAAGGCTGGCAACTGACATTTGGTCCAGTTCTGGCCCACACAATACTTTTCAGTACTGTAACTGAGCCAAAAGTAGCCTGGATTCAGTCCAAACATGTCTGCTATCTGTGGGGTTTCCGCTCTTCAACTTCGAAAGAGACACCTGGATAGTAATAGCAAGTCTTCATATATTAAATTAAATACTTTAATTTCCACAACAATGGACAGCAGACTCAGGGGCAACAAAAGCACCCACCCTCTGAGCGGATAGTTCAATAGGTAACTGAGTTCTCAACACCCAATCAGTTTGAGTAAAAGCAGACCCAGAAATTTGTACTTGTAACTTCAGAGTCAGACACAGTGTGGGAACTTTGAGTGCTGATTTTTCTACTTTATTTCTGTAAACAAATGCCCACAAAACCACTTCTAATTTCTCTGTGTCTGAGTATCTTGGCTATCTGTTTCTTTAAACACTAATCTTTTCTACACATACACAGACCTTAATTTCTCAGACAGATTGTTTCCCAGGGACACAAAGCCTCATTTACAGCAACAATCTCAAGAAGAATTTTTAAGCATTGATTTACAGGCTCAAATCAAATATGGGTGCAGTCCGATCCCATGAAAAGGATGTCCATTCCTTACGTATTTTAACAAGCTGACTCAACATTCAACTATAAGAATCAGTTCAACCTCTCTGCTGAGAAAACTACACTCATGAGAGAGCATTGAAGACAAACCAAGCAGAATCTGACCTGTGATGTGATTTGTATTTCATCTTTTACTGGTGAAAGGTACTGATGGAAGAGTTGAAGCTCGCTACCTGGAATAAGGCGTTCAGTTTTTATTTGTCTTGTGTAGCTGAGGCCTACGGCGCAGTAGGGATGAGGAAAGGTCAGTAATCTCTTACAGAAGTCATACACGCGCTTGTACAGTTCATCTGGAATGTAGGCCGTCTGAAATGTCCCAAAACACACAAACAGATTACAGGTAACACGGGTACAAAAATAAACACCTGAGAGCCCATTTACGGTTAGCAAGAAGCAATCATCACTGAAATGGCACTAAAGTATGAGGAAATAAAATATGGCACAGATGCAGTTTCAAGTTAGAACTTCCTTGTTGATCTTTGAGCCAGATGTTATGAAACATTCTTCCTGCTTGGTGATACTGGCATTGCCAGTCCAAAACTCCCCACATTTCACGGGTTAAAAGATCATCACTGATCAGCAATAATTCAGCAAACAAGTATGTTATTTTAGTATTCAGAAGGTTATTTAACAAATGCAATCAGCCGAAACTGTTCAGTTTAGCTGTTTATATGAAAAACCAGTTACATTCCTTAGGTCAACAATGATGACTCCAGAAAAATAGTGAATACTCGTGCATGCATTTAGCAAATACTGAAAAAAAGAAAAAGAAGGCAGGAATCAGGAATTCTGTCAGCTTATCACTGTGGACCACTCTGTACCTGAACAATGGCATACATCAGCGTGTGGAGCAAAGGGATGATGCATTTGCGGGAGTCCCATCTTTCAGCCTGAAGAGAACATAAGCAGTGCATCAGGGCTCGACAATGGACAAATACATTTTACTATATGAATAGCTTTTACTTGCTGTGTGTGCAAGATGACAAATGTTTCCTTCCTTTTTGAAAATGCAAGCGAAACAAATTCAAGAACTCACTGGAGAGTGAAGTACTTCACCTCAAATAGTGGTTGGCAGTGAAGTGCACCTCTTGAAATACATGTTTGAAAGTGTCCACAGCGACACAACAGAGATCAAGTACCTTTTCAAGCTCTTTTATCAGCACCCACACCAGAGACAAGCTGTTGACGGGATTGTTTTGAACCTTTTTATGAAGTGTCCATCTCAGCATTCCTGCGCACACACACACACACACACACACACACACACACACAAGCCATTAACAGATGCCAGCACTGAATAAATACACTGACGTAATGTGTCACAGTACTCCCTTTTACTCTGCCAGTCTAAAATATATTTGATGAGTAACAGAGCAGCCCTCATACTGCTGCTGTTGCTATATTCCACAGTGTGATTCATGCTAACTTCCCATAAGTTTCTCCACAGAGGAAAAAGTTACCAAAGTGAATAGTTTTAATACAGAAAAACATGGAAACAAATAAAAAACTGAAAAAAGAATCTTTCTGAAAGATCTGCTGATATTTGTTATATTACAGAGAACCTTGATCATCACCTGCACAACTTTGTACCTTATTACTTATAATATTTCGGCACGTTGAAGATGATAAAGTACCTTTGTTGATGCAGTTTGTGGGCTGTTGTGGGTCTGTTTCCCGGGGCAGCACAGCCTGGACGCTGCGATACAGTTCAGGCTGTGGAACTATGGGTGAACAGCCACCTGACAATAAAATCAACACATTTTACATCAAATGAAAATATTAAACAGTTTGGCTTCAAGTTACACAACTAGACACAAAATCAAATCTTTCTGTGAAGTAAATTAAGGCCAGCCTTTTGTTAAAGCCAGAAAACTTCCTTAAAAATTACAAAGGGGGGAATTCATTCATTTTTCTGCATATATTTGTCGTGTGTGAGAGTGTGTGTGCTGTACCTGTCGGCTCCATGTTGTCCATGGTGCTGGAGTTATCCCAGTGGGCCTTGTTGGTCATGTCTCACATGCATTGTGGATCTGTTAACTGCAACAAGACACGATATGTCCACCATCAAACACCAGGTCTCTCATTCAACCTTAGTTACAGTTACCATGTTTCTTCCTGCTTACTGACAGATGAGTGTCAAACTCACTTTCTGTCTCAGTGCAATATGCTTTCCTCTTGCACTTGTGTGTTACCTTCGGGGTCTCTAGTTCCTGTTTAAGAAGCTGCCACTGAATGTTCCAGTAAACTGTTTTATTCTTTCCACCACTCAGGTAAAGGTGAAACAGAGGTCATCTTTTTATAAGGGTGACACATCCGCTTATTACAATGGCTATTTTTTTCTTTCAAGAAAACACACATTTCAGAATTTGCCCCGGTGTGAAAGGTTAGCCAACCCACACACACTTACACATGTATTTCCCAAACAGCATGGAATTTAACAGATTAAATATGGTGCTATGGTCCTACACTACTCCCCTGCACCTTAATTTAATATAGGGTGTTAAAAAGTATTCCTATAAATAGTAAAAACCTACTTAAGCCACTTCCTTTATCCCAACCCACACAGGTTTATGTGACTCATGTCCCTCACACTGAATTTAACTTCTATTTGTTTTCTTGATATATAGCTCAACAAATTGACTACAAAGCCCCCTTACATCACCACTTTTGCAATGATTTGAAGAAATAGAACATTAGATATGAACTTTAAGAATTTTAAGACCAAGCAAAGAAACCAGAAAAAACAACATCAGAGATGAGAACATGGAACCAAATGTCTTCACATAATAGTTAAAAACTACCGTAGCCGAATTAACTTAATTAAAAACCCCAGAATTGCAGTTAATTGAAGTGACAAAATAACCAATACCTGCTGCGATAATCTGATATAAACTTACCTTGTTCCATATAAGGACCGAACAAATAAATTCTCCATTCATATACTGCACATGTCGGAAACTAACATAGAAATCAAACAGAGATGGAGTGAGTCGCAGCCAAGTGAGAGCAGCAACTCATTGGTGAGTGTGTTTCCTTGTGCGAGAAGGTGTGAGCTAAGCAGTCATGGTGGATGTGAGGGAGTGGTGTTTTCGTGTGAGTGTTGCATTGTGCCAAAGCAGTTCATTCACAGCTGACTGTTTGCTCATTTCTGTCAAAACTATATTTGGATTTCTGACTCATGATAAGTTTCCTAAACGTGGCAAAACTTTTACTTGTGGTATTTCTCCCTCATGCACAGCACACTGGGGCCGAGTCCACAGGTCCTATGAGTACAATAAAGGACTTAGTTGTGATGGATTTAGCCTTGATCCCCTAGCACTCGAAAACAGGGTTAACATTGCTGCCTCAGCAGCTGAAAGCTCTCAGTATGACCACAAGTTTCCGGACGTAGCATAATTCCTCTTTGTTACTCTGCTTCATATGCCGTCACCTCCCTCAGTTAGTCTCTTTTAGCATCTTCAGTCAACCTTCTGATAAGTTTAACTCACCTGATTGCACCAGGGATTGGATTTTTTCATCAAATTCCCTTTGTTACTTGCAAACTGCCTTATAATACAGATCTAAGCAAGCTTTCACATGCAAATATATCACTGAGCATGCATGCACTCTTATTCACACAAAGATGCTAATATACCATCAGTGTTAATTTAAAAAAAATAACAACAAAAAACCAGAAACTACTGATACAGTTCAGCCACAGAGCTGCCACAAGTGCAGCACTTCCTTTCTGTCAGAGTGAGTGGGCAGATGACACTCTATATTTAGACAGAGACGTGCTGAAATGGGGAAACAAACGGAACAATTGTTTAAAAAAAAAAGACTCAAAAATAGATGCAACACATCAGTCACAGAGTTTCTACTGTACTGACATCAAAAACGCAGTTTGCAGAAAATGTGCTGCAAATAGTTGACCTTCTTGAAAGCAAAACAGAGAATTTAGACATCATGACTCATGCATACTTTCTCACCAAACCCCTTCAAATTCAATGTAACTTTTTATTTGTATTTCTTTTTTAGGCAAATATGGTCTCTCAAACCAAAAACCACAAAGCTATGTGTTTTAAATAAAACCTTTGTTCCAAGCCCACTATTGTTATTGTTGCACAAAGATTTAATACAATCTCAATGTAAGCTCTTAGTCTTGCACGCACAAACCAGGAAATGGAATGAATTATTGAAACAACATCAAATACATGCTAAATTTGCATTATGTCATACAATATATTGCACTCACACAAAGCTCCTTATGTTTTAGCTGGAAGCATAATCAAAGCAGAGCAAAGTCATTTAAATAAAACACCTATGAAAATTAATATTACACATAGCAATGCCGGAAAAAATCCAATAACACAGTGGTAACACAGTCAGTCAAGCTTATGAGCAGCATGAACATTTGCCAACATAACTATGCATGTTGCACCAAAAAAAATAATGAACATCTCATTCCTTCATTTTATCTATTCACTTGTCGCTAGTTAAACATAGGGGTGAACCCTGGCAATTGACCAAGAAAACATGGCAACAGAGGGAGAACAGGTAAAAGGTGCCATGCTTGAGGTGCAAAGAAGCGATACCAGTAAAAGAAAAATCCCCTATGATTGTTGACTAGTTACCGCTAATGTGAATCAGTTCCTGATCTAAGTTTTCTGCTATGATTCACCACTACTGACACCTTCACCACACAAGCAGCTGTTGCCACGCATTATGGTGGTCCGCTCAAACAATGCAACCAAACAGAAAACAAGGGCATTCATTTCCTTTCAGGCACACTGCAGAAATCTCAGAAAATAGGAAGGGCCAAACGGTGTCGTGTGGAAGCACTTTCATAGAGCAAAAGAGCAGTGGTGTTGTGGTGATGCAGGTTGGGGCGGAGCTCTTTCTCTAATTGTTTGACCTGAAATCCCCAATTCAGGATATGACACTGACAGGCTTCATCGCCTCGCACACTTTTAGACCTGGACACACGATGGAAACACCTTGGAGGTTTTTCCCCTTTGCAGCTGCCAAGAAATACCTGAAAAACAACTCTGGAAAATTTCCCATCTGGAAAGTTAATGAATTAACGTGAGGAATTGTGTTCATAGGATAATTAACCGTGTAAGCAAGAATATATTTCTTTATATTTTGATGTCTATGCTTAAGAAAACCAATAATACATAGAGCAAAGATGGCGAGAAATCATCAGTCATCTTTGTTCATCATCTTCAATTATAAGCCTGCAAACACACACAGAGATACACACATATGCAGCAGCTGCAGAAACCCCCCAAAACAGACATGTATGTAGTATGAGCAGCGGGGGGGGGGGTGGGGGGGTATAAATCAAAGTTATTTCCTGTATCAACATACTGAACAATAAGAGGAAGTCGTCTTGAAGCAGGGAACGTTTGTGTGTTTGAGCTGTGAGTGTGTGTAAGCCTGCCTGCCCTAATTGACCAGGGATAATCTCCACGCCAGGACCTGCAAACGTTTCCACAATCATGGGCTAGATCAGCGATGATAGGTGAATACAACACAAAGAAAAAGGGGAGGGAAAAAAGCAGCAGGTTGAAGGAGTCTGTAAATATGAGTCTGCATGGTAGAGGTGATATTTTCTGCTGTTTAAAGGGGAGGGGGGGGGGGGGGGGATCAGTGTGCTAGATCCATCAGGCAAGAGGAAGACACATACAAAGGGGTTTCCCGAAAAGATGAACGTAGGTGTGTGTGTGTGTGTGTGTGTGTGTGGCATGCTGCCCTCCTCTGGGACTATAATGGTGAGAACTGGGTTAGGTGGTACATTTAGGGGTCAGCTAAGGATGCGGGATAGCTACAGGTGTGACCATAGAAAAAAATGGCTCAATTTAACACGAACCTGCCTGAAGAGACCTGAGCACAAGCATAACTGTGGACAACACACTGAGAACAAAAGACTCATGCGATTTCTCAGAGGTCCGGGTGACACTTTGAAGTTCTTAGCTAAACTTTTTGACCATCTCAATCATTAAAGTGAGCTATGGGAACTGTGGGAACAGAACAAATGAAAGACTTTATACTTAAATCCTTTTCAGTCCCAAGCAGTTTTTGTTGCTGTCCAAGGAGCATCCATTATTCAGTTTCTACTTGCTTCTTGTTTGGTTTCAGAATTTCAAATAAATTGTGCAAGCTGCTACGTAAGCAGATAAAATGGATTGAAATCAGTGTTGCTGTACTTCTGCTGTCAGTTTATCTCTTAAGCAATGCATTTAATGTATTTCTAATATTTCAGGTACATAGAAGGAAGCACAAAGTGAAACCTATCCGCTATAACTTAGGCCACGTTTAATCAAATATATGAGAGAAATACTGAACTTTTGGCAGATTTTCTCAGTGAGTCGCCCCCTAACGACAGCTAATTCAGCATCCATTTTGCACCCTACCTGTATCCTGAACTCTCTCTGGCCAGTAAAGGTCAGTCCGATGTTGACTCTTGTCTTATCCCTTGTTTTTTCCCTTTCTTTCTCTCTTTCTTTTCCTCTCTTCTTCTTCTTGTAATTTCCTCTTGCATATTTGATGAATCTACTACAGTGCACATTCAAAACAGTCAGTGTATTGAATCTTACTTGAAATATGTAGAAGAGCAAACACTGTTTAGAGACATGCTTAGTAAAAATCAAGATTTTTGTAGGGAAGGAAAATGTCCTGATTCCTGTGGATCACCAGTTTCCCCCAATTAAGTGTGCTACTTAATTGGGTGTAAAAGAGGGTATGTCATATTAAAGCAGTAAATTTGACAGAGGTTCAGTGAGAATAAAGAACTGTAACAAGAACAGGATGTAACAAGTGTCTCATAAACACTAGAAACAAAAAAGTCTTAACACACTTTGCCACAAGCGGGCTTCTAATTTTCCAAAGAGCCGGCAGACATACGATGATGATGTCAAGAAATGCTTTTTAAATTCCTGAAAGGAGAAAACAAAAGAGTGTCGTCTCAAACTGAAGACAGCCTGCGGCTGTTTCTGCAGTGTACTGAAGCGAGGGCTTGTAGTTTCTTTCAACAAGTGCTATTTAAAGTTCGAAGCAGGTTTTTCTCTGGAAAGTGCAAAAGTTGACTCAGGCTCATCAGTCAAGGACAAACATCGGCATGGGATGGAAAACAAAGTCCAGAGGTTTTAAAACTAAGCCTTTCACAGCACAATGTTTGGTTGCAAAGTATTTCTTTTTCAACAGTTTGTTAAGTCTGTTAAATATCTAAAAGTGTGAAGAATTCTCTTCACATAAATAAAGCTCAATGTGAGATTTTTTAAAACTGAATTAAATCTACTCAATGGATTAGGAGCAGCACCAGGTGATCACAACTGGGAAGCTTGAATCTCTTGTCTGTTTCAGTTTGAATAATTACAGAATTTTGTGACTAATTCCATTTATCATTCTGCACACTGACTAATAAACTCCTTAAGCCCTTTCACATGCAACTGAAACATTTATTGAGTTATTGAAAAAAAAGCAGCTAAAATCTAAGACCAAAATGGTCCGTCTATAACCGTATGGGTGAGAGACACTGTGGGGGGAATTTTTAAATTGAATAAGTAGCCTTGGAATAACACATATCTATATATCTATCTATAAATATTTATATCTATTTATATCTGTATTTCTACAGAACAAATTCAGGCAATAAAGCGTCATTGTACTCTAAAATAACAGGATATAACAAATTAATAACTGAAGTTAACAAAGCAAATGAATCCATTTATTACGGAACTGTAGCTGTCACCCACCCCCCAATTTTTTTTTTAAAATAATGTTAATGATAATGTTGATAATGTTGATGTTACTCCCTTAAACCAGACAGGGCTACTTGTTTGTGTCTGTAGCTTAATTCTCCCAGTCCCAGCGGTGCATATAGCCTATATCAATTTAATTTTAGGTTTCAGAAGACAGCTAGGCCATAGGCCTAACCACCGGCACATGTTAACCAAAAGCAACACTTGCACGCACCATCTCACTACACGCAGGCAGGTGACAAATGGTGCTGCTCATTACTGTCCCACATTCCTGTGCTGAAATGTTTCTGTTTGACACGAATAACCTACATTAAATGTATTTTGCTCCAATATTTCTAGGTTGCAACATCTGCATACAGTCCTTTGTGTTTCATATTCTTACAATAAAACTTATCACATTATAACGTGATATGTTTCACACTTTTACAAAAAAACTATCATGTTATAACGTGATAAGCTCCCTTTTTTTTTTTGGGTGATAGCTCTACGCTTTCATAATCTATAAGCCTAAATGTTCTCTAAACTTGACTCATTAGATAGCAACATTTGGCAGATATCAGCTGAACACTTGGGTTAATACAATGGAAACAAAAATAGTCCTGTAAACCGCCAATGCAAGCTTTTGACTTCTAGAAACTGGTCTTCCGATTCAGTTGTGGCTTTGGGTCTGACAGACCTCTTTCTGGCACAGTTTCCCCTAGTTTTGACTGCTTTGTGATGCTAAAGGAGACACTGGACTCACCCACACCTAGACTTTCTTCGTCGGAAATTTCTGAGTTATTTCTCTGTAGGAAAGACCACACTTTTAAGTGTTATGATGGTCTGTTTCTCCCATTGAGGAAAAAAATGCAAATACACTTGATAAAGTCATCATCAAAAGACAAACGATTGAGCAGTTGTATATATACTCTGGGACCATCACTGACTCCATGCTGAATTTTAGCAAACTGTGAAGGTGTTTGCCTTTAGTGGCATTGACGTTTTTTTGTTTGCGGAAGTTGTACAGTTTTTGTATTGAGAGAACAATGATGAAACTCTTTTATTGTGCTTTTATTGAATCTGTTTGAACTTTTTCTTCTGGTTTCATTGTTTGGACATTTATCTCTCAAAGAAATGAACATGCTGTCCCAGATAATTAAATTGTCCAATCATCTGATTGGGGCCTCACAGCTGAGTCTGGAGTTGCTGTACACCAGAAAGATGCAGCGAATAGCCAGCTTAGTTTCAAATGATGACTCCCATCCCTGGCGAGTGAGTTCCAGTTCATGCTGTCAGGTCGTAGAATCAGTCGCTACAGGAACCAGCTATGTTCCTGCTGCTGACTCTTTTTTTTAAACAAGACTTTGTGCACTTTTTAATCTTTTACTTAAGTCAACAATATATTTATTGATTAACTATTCTTTAACAGTTTGACTTCTTCTTAGTCCTTCTGTCTTATGTTAACTTAATGGGATTAAGCTTTTATATTATATTGGCATTTTAACAGTTTCTAATGGTCTTTTATTCTTTTTATTGTCTTTTACCCACTTGATTATCCAAACCTAAGAGGAGTACTCACTGTTTGTGCATTTTATATTGTCCTTCTGTGTCTGTTTTGTGGTTTAGTGTTTTAGTTTTTTTGTGCAAAGGATTGCCCTTTCCTATTTACTGCAGAATAAATCTACCTTTGGGTATCATTAAAGTTACCTCATTCCTTGCATTTGAACTGCCTTTTTTTTGGTGTTATTTTTAAAGCAACACAATACTTTTTACACTACTATTCAAATAATGCTCCAAAGGGTATGATACCACAGTGTGTTCCAACGTTGCTTTTATGTAGGGTTGTACGTTATCAAGAAAAGCTGGAAGTGGTATGCACATGCGTACACTCATATGTTATGTTGAATTTGATGCAACAGAAATTAAACCAAACAAATGTTATATAAGTTGAAGTTAAAGATTTTCAGCAAATATGATGAACGTAATCATCCATTCGTCGTCCATATGTCGGGTCAAAGGGTAGCCTGAGCCAACTATCCTGTCAGAGACCGGGAGATGGGTATACCCAGACAGGTTACCAGTCCATCCCAGAGAGACAAACAACCACCAGTTAATCTAACAAGCATGTTTTTGGGACTGTGAGAAGAAGCCGGAGTACCCAGAGAGAACCCATACACGGGGAGAACATGGAAACTCTACACAGGATGGCCCCAGCCTAGGTTCAAACCAGGAACCTTCTTTTTCTGTGAAGCGACAGCGCTAACCACTACACAACTTTGCAGCCCAGGCCTGATTATCTTAAGGGGGGAAAATGCTGAAGTTGTTTCTCTAACAGATGTTCTGATGGGGGCTAGTTGTTATACAGAAACCTCCAGCATGGAAAGGCGCCGTTTCTCTCTAAAATGCTCCTCTTTTATCTTTTTTCTAAATAAATGAATAAACTGACAGAAACAGTGAATGTTAAATTAGGTTTATGCATTATTATTCAAGAGTCTGCATGCTTGTCATGTACTGTTCAACTCAGTTTGTCCTTTGAAATCACAAATAAAAATTAGCTAATAAAAGAGTTTTCCCAGGGTTTTTCTGCTTTGGCTCGTACAGAAATAATTTGTCTTCTGAGTATGGACATCATAAAACTGCTCCAGGAGCAGCTGTTTGAATGCTCTTTTGGAAAAATGACTTTCATTTAACCAAAGCAAGTAAATGAAAGACTTTTCCTTCCATGTGAAGGTTCAGAAAGAGCAGAACTGATTCATTGTCTAGTTCGTACCAAGAATCAGAGAGCTCCAAGACATGATGCAGGGATCTAACTAACAAGGAGCAGTAAGCGCCTGAAGATATATTTATAAGTCTAAAAGTAG
The DNA here is from genome assembly GCA_037177055.1 of Atherinosoma microstoma. Taxonomy (NCBI): domain Eukaryota; kingdom Metazoa; phylum Chordata; class Actinopteri; order Atheriniformes; family Atherinidae; genus Atherinosoma; species Atherinosoma microstoma. The sequence goes on from JBBBVU010000004.1 coordinate 5,751,192, forward strand.
ATAGTCTGGTAAGTTTAAATAACAACAATAACACTTTAATATTTATAGCATATTTCATTAGATGTTAACTCAAGTTCATAAACATAAACAGGAGAAACAGTTACAATCAATTAAAGAGATTAAATAAGCGCACATGTGAAATACAATACTATAAAACCTTCCCCTGATGATCTGAGAGCTCTAACAGGATTATACACAGCAAGCAAGGCAAGATGTACTGAGGAGCCAAACCAACATGTGCTTGTAGGAGGATTTTTAAAGTGATTCTTGCAGGTTGCCAATGAAGGAACTTTAGAGATTGAGTTATATGCTGTTTCTTGTGGAACTGCTTAGTAGGTTTTTGTCCACAGATTTTTAAATACACGAGATTAGAAGATTTAGTTAAAAACAGTCTGGTTGCAATGTTTCAAAATTGCAGAACTTTATGTCACAGTATTAGTGTTGTAGTCAATAAGAATACATACTAAAATTTGAATAATAGCCATGTCTACGCTCCAACCTGCAGATAACAACATCTGCTCATATTTACAAAACTTTTCCAACTTGAGCAGCACCTGCATTTAATGCACGCCTGATCATGTGACACGTAAGGCTGAGCCGCAAGGTGTGACCTGTTTAGGATCTTGTCAATGCCTTTCTGAATGCATATCGTGTATTTTCTCTGTGCTTATTTGGGGGTTCTAAATTAATCGTAGGTATGAGTCTGAGTGTGGATGGTTGCCAGCATTTGTGCGATAGCCCTGCTATATAAGCTCCAGCTCTAACCACAATGAAGTAGGAATTAAAAAAAGTGAATTTCGACTTTATGAACTCTTTCACAACTATGACAAGAGCTGAAGGCGCCTATCACACTTTTTTTTTGTTATTTATGCAATCCATACTTGTGATGTAAAACGCTCACTTTACAAACAGAAAAGCTACAAGAAGTTTCAGAAAATAATACGCCTGCATTTTCTAAGAAAAATCAAAGGCCCCCTTTGGCTGCAGCAGCTCATTTAAACTCATAAGAAATGCTCCTCCTCTTGTGTAAAAAGTAAAGTATGAGGAATACAATTACCAGACTAGTTTTGCACTGCATGAACTTGTGTATGTTATTACATACACAGGTTTAGCTTCTGACTAAAGACAGGCTAATGACCTTAGTAATATGTCATTTCTCTTTTTAGCTCTTCTCATGATGAACATGCTCTGGTTATCAGTTGTTTTTCTGCAGTCTCTCTGCAGGTGTTGTCTAACCCATTTGAAGGATTTTGTGGTTTTGAAGGAATTTAAACATGGCTACCATATCTGTGATAAGGCCCTCTTCACAGTGGAGACCATATTCAACACCTCATGGACTGTAACAAGTGTTCCCTCTTATCTTTTTTTTTAATTTTTATTTTCACTTAGTTTCTATGTTCTTATTCAATGTTCAAGTTTCACATCCATTTCCATCAAATTCTGTCCAACATACGATCATTGGCAAAAAAGTACTGAATGTTTACAACCCTTATGTCATTGTTTTCATTTTTGATTAAAGAACCTCGCCCAGTAGTTGACATCACTGGTCTAATTTTGCACTAGATTAGACAGACGATTAATCACTGTTCAACTGTGCACTTGTAAAGGGTGTAAAAGCTACTGTTTTCAAGTTGTATAGGATTTGCAATATAGAACTAAAAAAGATTCATTTTGTGTAGGGAAACGGTTGATGTGATGCAAATTCTGTGGGCTGTTACCAGTGACCACTTGCACATTTCACCCCTCTCATGCTACCCTCTCTCTAACCCTAAATCGGTACCAGGAAGCTCAGATCTTAAACAAGGAAGCTAGAGGAAATACAGCGGTTCTTTCAGACCCCAACAGACACAACAGAGCCAGAGCTTCAGTGAGGTGACGCACGTTATGTTGTTATTATCTCAGGAGGGAAAAAATAAACTCCCCCGTTTCTTCCCATGTCAAAGGCTACGGTGTTTTTTAATAGCCCGACTAAAAGCCCATTCAAAAATAATATGAGGACCGGGGTCGCAGCACCGGTGTACACTGAATCTCTGCTGCGGTAACAGTCAATGCTCTGACAGTAACCAACTCACTATCTCATCTACGAGGTTCAGTTAGCGGTATTCCTAACGTAAACTTATCTAAACATGAAATGGTAGCTTACAACACGTAAGTGCGACACGTAACCATGAACAAGACCAAACGAATAACATGAAACGAAACAAACAAAATACCCATCAAGGATAAAGTTTAAACCCATGTAAAACAAATGCAGTATGAGATATCTCCGTAGATGTTCGGGCAAAACCAGAATTCTTTGCGACATGACATAAATGTTATCATCAGGTACTCTTTCTTTAAATTGCACGATATTGCACGAATAAGTAGACACACTTATTGTAGTCTGAAGATGTATAAAAATATTTTTGTTCTTGTGAATCTTACCTAAAGTTGTTTAGATAGATCCATCTTCTTAGCTTAAATTACTGTACAAATGCGTCTCTTAGTGACACTTTTATCCGCTCATCCGTCTATTTAGACTGTGACACAGTGACGAGTCCCATCCTCTGACCACGCCCACTTCTTCACCCGCCAGCAGGACGGGAGCCAATCAGATCACTCACCTTGGATCGACATGCACTGGGTCATTCTAGGTACAAATTCCACAAATAAAAATTAGATGTATATATCCCTTACAGATTTACTTCACTGGACTTTTTTCAAAAGTTTTGAAAGTGCATCTTGAACAACTTTTCATTATACAATATTCATTGGACATTCATTGGATATGCTGTTCTCCAATGAGGCAATTAACTTAAAAAATAAAGACAGTGGGAAAATAAACATCTAAGCCATGTATTAACCACTAAATGTTCTGGTTCATTAACAACTTGTATTTAAACTGTCCTCTTCATCATACTCTTCACATTTTTACATCATCAGATCAAGACAACACCTAACACATAAGTAATTGAGACATTTACTTTTTTTGTGTCAGTATACCCTCACTATTGTTAGTTTTTGTTCAATAAATTGTTCCAGGTTATTAGCTTCAAATTACAATTTCCTAAGTCCTATTTTAAGGTGTTATTGGCATTGATGCACAGTCAAGCAGCAATATTAGGAAAGTACAGTTAGATATTACAATTCAGCTTAAATTTGACTAAGGCAATAATGCTGTGAGACCAATGAAATTAAGGAATTACCATTACAGGGTTCTACTTAGATGCCCTACATTCATGAGATATTGGTGTAGGGTAAAAAAAGATATGCACCCAAATAAAGAGAAAGACCTTAGGGCTTTTACAGTAGGGATCATTTATGCTGTATTTTCCATGGGTCAGGGCTTACTTTTCACATGTCAGAAAGAATTTAATTCTGTATGTAAATGCACAATATACTTTTATCTTAAATTAAATTTCTATGTAAAAAGGGGTATTAGTATTACACTCAACACAAAGAATAAAATCTCTGTGCTTGTTCAGAAAATCTAATCATTTAATGTACAGTGTCAATGTCCAACACTAGTGTTGTGCATGTGGGCTGATTTGGAACACATCTGTATTACTGCCATCAGAGAAAGCCAGTATGGGAGAGGGACTGGTATTCAAAGTTTATTTAGAAAGTTTAAAAAAAGAAAAAGAAAAGAAAAAAGTACCAAGTTCAATATGTAAATTACTCATTCCCATCATTGAGGACCCATATTTTATTATTTGGGGCTGCATCTTCATTTCAAATCAAGTCATTAGGATATGATCCCTTCATTACACCAAAATTACAAGATTTTAATGTCACTATTTACATTGTGAAAAGTGCAATTTATCAGTTACACAGGAAGATGTGCATCAGAATGCATTTCATAGCACCACATTTTCCATCTGTATCATTAATGAAGTGCTTAAACAGTCAGATATAGGATATAGCTACATTACATACAGTAAATACAGTAGATACAGTAATCACAATGACACTTTATGACAAGTTTCATCAAGATGGTATTTATCTGCACTTCAAGTGAAAAAAGTCAACAGTGCCCTCTGCTGGTCATAACTTCAGTTAGAAATGTGTCTTTTAATGTCAAACTGCATTAAGAAAAACTTCAAAAATATATATATAATGTTGTGTTATATTACATAAAATAATATTTACACCAAGACATTTACATATTGTACATCTATAGTGTCCATTCTCAGATATTATCAGATCATCTGTTGGTCACTCCACCTGAACCCTTTGCATAATTCGGTGTCCACAGAGAAAAGTTGTTACGCAAAAAATTCTCAAAAATGTTTTTGTCTAAATCTCTGTAGGACCCTGATTTACTACAACACAATGCACTGGTATGACCAGTTAGATTGCAGTTTTACCTGAGATATTACACACTTACCCTGATCGACCGTTATACATTCTCATGTTACTTTGGTTAAAGTCAGTTTCATTTGCAAAATCAAAAAGAAGAACTGAAACCTGAAGAGTTAAACTTAAAAGGTTCCCTTAATAACATTGACTGACTGCATTGTACAGAGGAAGCCATACACAACGTCAGCAGGATTATTTTGTCTCCGGGCTCTCTCGGGTTTTCTTGAGACTTCTTGCTACGCGTTATGACTGACCACATGTCAGACAGTTTTGATGTTCTGTGATGTCCCTTTTCTGTGCAAGTCCTCCTGTTTCAGGTGTTGAACTACACTGCCATCACCAAAACAGCTTTGAAGATTACAGACAGAAAAGTTAAAACATCCACCCCATGTGCTTTTCTTCTGCAGTCTGTGAGCTTTTTGAAAAACAAAGTAAGGGGCCTTTCCTTCTAGTCCACAAAAACCTTTGGTCAGCAGTCTCAGGGAAGAGCTCCACTGAAGGTGACAATAGGCAGACAGAGGAGGGAGCAGAAAGTGGGGTTGAGAGGCTGGATTTGAGCTGAGGTACGGGATTTCCTTAGCCTCCAGTCAGCGGAGCTGTCAGGTTTGTAGCACACTGATATTTCACACCTTTGTAGGAGAGAGGAAGACCAGGGGTTAGAGGAAACAACACAAGTACTGTAAACTCTGAGGAGGTGGTGTGAATTTGGAAATGAGTCATTTAACAAAGAAGAGCAAAAATATATAAAATAAATATTCTGATTAAGGCAATGAAGGAAGCTGTTTTGAGGCACTAAAGTATCATTGCTTCACAAAGACAGTGCTAGTGGTGTATCACTCCTCTCAGATAGGATGAAGTATAAACTGTGGTCGCTGCAGAGGTAGAGCATAACAATGTCAATGCAGTGGTGAAATCCTGCTTTTTTTCAGTTGAGGCAATCATCTAAAATTAAGCTAGTTTGTCCAAAGGCAAGTTGAAACAGTGATACAGCCAGGTCTCGCCCGTGTAAAGCTGGTACAAAATGTTGCCAGATGATTTTTAACTGGTACATTGAGAGAAAATTACCCCAATTTTGGCTTCATTTCACTAGCTTTCAGCATGTCTTCTAATTAATCTCAAAATTATTTTATTTGTTTCAAGTTTCTTAATGGCACTGCCCCAGGCTCCTTGACTTTCAGAGTTAAAATCAGTTTAAAAGCTCACTTTAATCCCTGGACTTTAGCCCAGTGTGATAGGTTCACTGTGATTTTACAAGACTTTCATTTACCCTTTCATGATCATTTCTTTTTATTAATTGAAATTTTTACTTAGCAGTTGTTTTTTTTCTATGTCTTTTACCTTCAGACTGTGGGTTTGTTATGATCTGATTCTATCATGCAGCACTTTGGTTATCTTCGCTGTTGTTTTTTAAAGTGCTTTATTAATGAATTGTTATGGTGTGAGGAGCTCCCAGAAGAAAGCCCTGATTTTAAGCACCGATGATGAGAAGTTAAGAGTTCAGGAACTACACCTGTACAATGACTGCTTCCATGTCTATTTCAGGCTGAAAAGGGACAAAGTCAACCGTCTGGACACTGGGGTGACTGACAAAAATGAGAACCAATTTCAGGCAGCCTGTCACTCCACAAAGTATGGGGAATTTGTCTGAAATCGGTGACAGGTTGAGATCTGCATGCTTCCCTCTGATTAGACACATCAACATGTTGTCACAGACCGCTGCACCCAAGGTGAATTTGTGTCAAATTCAGCACAAAGCGCACAGTTGCCGGCGCACGGCATACGCATGAAAAGGTTCAGAGGCAGAGTTCAGTTTCCACTGCGTCCTATGTGAAAGCATACTTGTTGCACAAAAGATGAATCTTTATCAATCTTGGCACACAAGTTCTTGATGCCATACCTGGTGACACTTTGTAGTATTTTCTTCTCATCCTGATCCAGACACACAGCAAAGGTTGTGTTTCCAGCCCCACTGACCTGCACCTTGTCCACCTTCACCTCAGTCACACTCAGCTGCTGCAAAGATCATTTAAAACAAAATATATTGCATCTCATGAATGGACTACTTTCCAAAAAAAAAAAAGTCAAATTGATGGTAGAGTTTTCCTCCTGAATGAATCATTTCATAAAACATACAGTGTTATTGTTGCAGCTTACATTATAGTTATCTAATACGGTCTATATCCAAAACTCTAAATCTAAAGTATGCAAAGAAACTGACATAAAGAGTTAAGCAAACAATATTATTGCCAAAGCACTAAAAAGTAACCCGTTTGCCAGTCTTGCCTTTTGGCTCCATTACGCTGCTGATGTGAAAAAAACAAGTGTGTGTTTGTGCGATGAGAGATTTGTCTGAGAGTTTGTGTTGTCAAGAACATACTGAGTTCTTCACCTTTGAACAAACACTGTGCTGCAGGCTTGTTTGTGACAGCAGTCTGCTGCAGTGCCGTTTAAACCACAAACCACCGAGATAGACTGACGTGTCATCTTACCTGGTTGTAACCTTTCTTGCTTTTCCCGTTCTGTCTCTTCAGGACCTCGGTCATGGTGAGCTGCAGGCACTCCATCTTTGAATCTGACAGATTGTTTTAGGTCAGATTTTATCACACTTACTTTTGACTCAATTTACTTGCAACATAAATAGCTTGTATTAAAAACTATATCGAAGAATTATATTTCCAGGAATTAACTGAAAGATTTAACCTTGCATTGAATCAATTTTTTTTTTCACTGAAACTAAAAGGCTAAACCCTATGAATGCAATGAGATATGAATATAGGAAAATACATCACACCACTCAAAAGCTCAAAAACAAATATTAAAGTAAACAAACACTGCAGCATACCTAGTTCCTCTGGGTTCTTGCATGCTTTGATTAAGTTTACAGATGTACAGACTTTGGTTTCTCTTTTCCGTTGGCTTCTCCCACTAATAACCACCTGAAAAAAGATGGAATATCAAAATTATTGAAATTTTAAAAATACACGCAGCAGATATCCAGAAATGCTGCAGTCAAGAAGTGGGTCCACACCACTTTCAGATGATATATGAAGGAACAATACATCACTTCCTGTCTTGGAAATACTACTTTATAGGTGTCCTCATTTTTAGAATTTGTGTAAAACATCAAGTAAATATAATTCAGATGGTGTTCATGACATTGGGAGAACTCTTTTTTTAACGACAACACATAACCCTACTTCTCTGTTTAGCAAATATTGCTAAAGACTTTTAACATTCCAATTTTAGATTATGAATTGGTCTTGATTTACTGGATGCCAGATAATCTAAAAAAAAATTTGGAAGGGGGGGTACTAAAGTAGTTATAAAATCAAAGATATACTGCGATTCCTTTTCTGAACGCATCCTTGTGACAATCGTTTTCAGTGATGATGTTAATTAGGCAAGGCAAATTTATTTATAGAACACATTTCATGTACAGGACAAGTCAATGTGCTTTACATTACAGAGTAATGTACAGTACAAAGTAAATTAAAACAAAACAAACTACTATGGTAACGATCATATAGTAATGATGATGATTTGTGGGCTTAAAATTTTGTTGTTTTTTTTTATTTAAAAAATTGTTTCCCATTTTTATTCAATTTTATTTATCTTTTATCATGTCAATGACTTACCATTTGTGATCCCTTACTAATTTGCTGCTGTTACATTATAATTTACTGCCTGTGGGATAAATAAAGGTATCTAAAATTTGTATCATAACAATGATGTTGATCCTGGATGAAAGGAACACATGGAGGACTTCTGCTGCTACTTTTCTTTGGTTTTCAGCAGCATTTTGTTCAAAACACTCCAGTTTGTCTGTTGGTAGACACCAGATCTAAAATATTTTATTTTCTCCATGAGGTAGGCAGCTAATTTAATGAGATTTCAAGCTGGTTAAGCCCTCAGTAAAAAATTTCCTGTGTCAAGGATGATTGCCTAAACTGAGACAACAGGATTATACCTGCAGAAGATTTGAACTTGGCACAGTACTAAAAACAGGTAGATATACAGTAAATGGAAGATTAAGAACTTTTACAACTTCTGCAAGGAGGATATTGTGTTTACCCATCTCAGATGCTAACACATTAACCACAAGGGCAAAGTTTTGTCAGAACATAAGTATGTTTGTTTAGCAGACTTTGTGTTTTGACAATATATTTTGATGCGTCATCTCCTCGAGATTGGGAAGTAACAGTGACCGAAACAAGCTGAATTTACGTTAAAAGTGGAGACTCTGCAAATGTCCCCAAAAACGCAACGGTGTGTTTCTTCTGCTGCTATTTCTGAATACAGTTCGCATAAAACACAACTTTTGACAGTGGATAAACTTACCCTGTTGTAAATCACGTCCAGGGTTAGAGGAACAGCTTCTCGGTCGCCATCGATGCCGAAGCGTTTACTTGCAGCACCTGAATGGAGCAGGAAGAAAACACTTGTTTACATTGTAGTGATCCACTAGAGACCAACAGTTCTGTCATGCAGTAAAACAAAAAGCTACAAAAATGTCTCTGCAGCATTTAAATTCATTACTTAGTAGAGGAAAAATGTATTATCGTGCAAAAAATAATGGGAAGGAGGAAAGCCGCCTCCATAGTTACTAGGGGACACAAGGCATAAACAGTTTCCCCACAACTTCTAGTTCCGTAAGGAAATTAAAGGAAATTCAAAATCAGAAGTGCAAGCAATGGTGACAAGTGAAACCAGGAAAGTAGAAGTGACATAAATCTTGATACAGAAAAAGCAGATGTTCCTCTTCCATAAACTTAATCTGAATCTCAAAATGACCAATGATGCATTTCACTGCACGGAAATGTGGAGGTTGCCAGGAGATTTGTCTGGCCAGTGCTCACCCATGGCTTTGATGGCTCGTGTTCCTGCTGTGTGACCCAACTCCAAGGAGTGAACGAACACCTCAGTCCTTCTCTCTCCACCAGCTAATGTCAGCTGCAAAACCAAAGACGCCTGGCATCACTTCCTGAACTATGACAGTTATTAAGACCCAGGAGCTCTCTGGATCATATTTCTACTTATAATGAATAGACAAAGTTTAGCTACCAGGGTGGTTAAGAGTGATATGATAGCGGAGTGTGTATGTTATGTAGAAGTGTGTCCCACCTCGGCCTGATAAAGCTGAATGAGAGTTGGCCGAGCAGCATAGCGGCAGTAGTACAGCACCAATTCGGCCAGGATGGGTAGACGCTGCTCGTACGAACTATCGTAGGATTCAGACTCCGTTTTTGAGGTTTGCTGCAACAACATTTACATATCAAGAGGTTGCACACTAGGATGATGTAAATACATGCAAAGAAACAAATAATCAGGCATGGCTGAAAGGTATCTACTGTATGCTTCAGCCTTTGACTGAAATATCTCCTGTAAATCAGTTCATGAATTTCAAGGATTATGACAGCAGCAAACAGCACAGGAGCTGTGAAAAGCTCTCAGCTGGATAAACGTGACTTTAAACGGAAAGGTTACATTCAAGGTGTACCTGGCACACGACGCTGGCAGGTAACTTGAGCAGGCTGAGGGTGTTCCTTTCGTACCATGGGTCCAACATGCCAAGGAGGTGTGCAATGTCATTAGTACTGCCGCCTGTGCCATCATGGTTAAGGTCCTGTTAGAACAAAAGCAACAATTAAAGCCCAAATAGTGATGTCAAATCTCATTTAGATGGATGGCCTTTTTTCCCCTCTTTCTTTCTTTTTTTTTTTTTTTACTTTAACATTACATCCATGTCAAAATCTTTTATAATTTTCTTTATGGTGTTATTTTATACATAGAATTCCCATTGCTAAATTTATCAAATTACAGATTTATTTTTTTCCCCTGTATAAATACCTTTTGATGGTATTTGGAAGTTATGACCTGGGAAAATTTTAATAAGCTCATGAATCATTTTGCAGATGAGTCTGTACTTAGTTTTCTTCCCTGACAAGGAAATGGGAGCTGACTAATCAAAGGAAAATAGGTTTTTAGGAGATGGGGCAACATCCCTACTTCTTTTTATGAGAATCTATAAATCAGAGAGGCTAGTAGGGCTGTGCTATCCATTTCATTATGATTTAAAAGTTTGTTTTAGAGTTTTCTTCCACTTACACCACACAGGGCTGCTTTTTTTGGAGATCCAGATTGTATCAGTGGACCAGAAGCCCTCCGATGTCCTGATCCTCCTCCTGCCGAGTCCCTCTTCACAGGCACAAAGTAAAACTGAAGCTTGAAGGCTCTGCTGAGACGTGGACATGCACTCTCCTTCAACCTGAGGCTACTGTATGCTCGCGCCACCTTCCCTGCCACATGGTCAGCACCAAACACCACCACCCTCAGCGTAGTATTCTTAGCGTCCTCGTCACTGCTCAGAATAGGCCTCCTTCGAAAGCAAATATGTCTGAGAGTTTGATTTTGTGTCTTAAGTAACGGCTCAGGACTAAATAACTTGACCTGCTGGGGAAGCGAATTGGATCTCGTTTCTCGAACCACTAAAAGGTCTTTTGATTCTCTGTTTCCTAAACTCTTGGCTCGAGAAAGCAGCCGAGGGTTTTTGGGCTTAATAAAGAGTCGGTAGAAGTGCTGGCTGAGACGAGCCGAAGCTTTGGTAGACTTTGGGGAACATTTATCAGCTACGGGAGAAGAACAGATGTAGTCATCAGAATCTTCAAAGTAATCGCTATCGGCTCCAGAAGTGACCGAGAAGAGAGAGGGAGGGTAGGACTCGGAGGCTACTGACAATGTGGAGAACATGGAGTCTTTGGATGTTGTGGACAGGGAGGAGATGGTAGAGAAGGTGGAAGCCCGATGGCTGCCACCGTAGTCATTAGGGATGATGGATATCGAAGCCGAATCCACTCTGTGCCTCTCTTCTTCTTTGTCTTCGTCCTCTTCTTCTTCATCAAAATCAGTTTCTGTCACTTCATGCTCGTCATCATCAAAGTCATCTTCTGTTTCCTCCACAGTCTGTCCATCTGTGGCCAAGTCATTGGGTTGATGCTCCAAAAGGGTGTTCAGAACATCTGTGAGAGTCAAAATATTGATATTCAAACAAAGCCATTCAAAAAAAAATAACAGAAAAATATCAATTTCAAATTGTATAAATTACCAAAGTTATCTTTTTCCCAGTGAAACATGTAACATTTGGCTGTTGGCAACGGTAATGTCTGCAGCATTCCTGAAAGGAAAGACAAAAATATTGACTGAATACAAAGCAGCTCAACACAACTCGCATGCAAAAAACACATGCCCCATAATTTATCATGAAGTTTCCCTCACCATCAGACTTCCTGCCATTGGATGTAGGGATTCTCAGCCTCTCCCTCAGTTTCTCCAGTCCCTGGATGACATGACTACGTGCCTTTAGCGGGTCACTCATGAGAGCAGCCGTCTCCAAGAGGTCGCTCACCAAAGAGAAAATCTCCTCCAACTCATTCACGGTTTTTGCCTTTAAAAGTAATGAAGGAATGATGTTGCAATGTCCAGGAGTGGGTGTCAATGGCTATCAAGTGTGATAATGTAGCTTGTCAGGCTTTCCAGTTACATACCTGCAGGGCTCTGTGGATGCCATGCAGAGGGTACTTAGTGCCCAGCGTTGACTGGAAGGCATGCTTAACCAAGGTGATGTAGGTTTCTTTCTGTGAGTGCTGAATGCGACTGAGCTGCTCAGCCACCGTGAGAAAGTCAGCAGGAACCTCACCAGGGTTCATCAGCAACACAGTCCTGAAGACAACAAACAAACACTGTCAGCAGTAATGTCTTAATGAGTGCACACTATCACGCAGAAGAGGACGTAAACAGGATGTTTCTGCCTATCTTGAGGTCTGGTGTGTAAAGTAGGGTGCGAAAAGGGATTTTCATGACTGAGTACTAACCACGTAGCTACTCTACGTGTCATTCAGGAGATTCAAATGAAACAGTGGCAAAGCAATTTATCAGATCAATAAATGTAACACGAACCACAGTATTAAATGTATGATTTTAACAAAAAAGTAGATGTAACAACAATAAATCTGTTCTGGACTGGAAATAGATTGTTGCATAGTTCTTTTCATAGACATAGCACAAAAATATAGTGTAGTGGATTTCACAATATAGTTATCGCAGAAGGTTTTGCTCTGCCGTTTGTCCGGGATGAGCCTCTCTTTCTCTCAGTGAAAGTCAGGAGTACTGTCCAAAGCCTGTGTGCCACGATCTCGTCCGGAGGTGAAACCCAATTACCCTGATCCATGTTATCTTAAAGAACTAGGAAACGTACTGATGCTTAACAGATTAACAGATTTATTACAGAATTTTGGTAGATCGATTACAGCAATATTGTACGGTGAGTGACCGGAGAGAAGTGACTCTCTTCGCCCGTGCATCCAGTTTTTCCTGGACCTCCTAGCTCCACCTCCTACGTCACTCACACGTGGTCTTGCGTCAGACGCAGCTGACCCCAATGACCAGACTATTCCACCACAATAGCAATTGTTTATTTTGGTCTCTTCTCTTCACAGCGCACATCACAGTTCACCGTCTCATCCTGCCCTCTCTCGTTCCTCATTGGTATGCCAGCTCACTGACAGCCAATGGAATTACACAGATGTAAAACTGACAGAATCTGGTGTTAGGTTGCATCAAATGTGTGTATGTATGTTTGACTGGGAGGGACAGTTAAAATGAGACCTTAAAACGTGTAAATAAATTAGACTGCCAAGGAAATCAGCAGTTCGTCCATGGCCACCGGAGTTAACTCCGTGGTAAAGTGTGTTACAAGACTGGCGGAAGGTAAATAACTCTGTTTGGATTTTATCTAACAGTCTTTGAAGTTTATGTTGAAGAGTATGCTGGCTATAAGCTGTTAGCTAATTAGCCCGCTAGCTTTGTTAGCACCTGATGCAGAGTTTAACTGAGTGTCACTCAGTGTTTTTAATCTGGAATAACTTTAGAAATTCTTTTTAAACAGGTAGATTGACCAAGAATGTTTGCATGTTCACTAAGACATTGGTAATGTTTAAAATCACTGATTTATAGATATTTTCCTTTTAATTCTGTGTTCAAGAAGGATCTAAACTGTATCTGATTTTACTAAAATCTTTTGACTCATTCTAGTAATGTGTTTGAGTTTTTTTTATACTCTTGATCTGCATTGTTCGAGTAGGAGGAGTGAATTATGACCAGATTTATCATAATATTACATTCTTAGTGGGAATTTACCTTGTAAGATGAGACACCAACTTTTATTTAGATACA
>JBBBVU010000004.1:5769018-5788701 GCA_037177055.1 Atherinosoma microstoma
CAGGTGACAGCCGAAACATGTCAGGTATTTGATATCTACTTTTTTTGTCTGAATAGAAGAAACCAAAAGATCATAAGAAATAACATAGTTGTTCCACCCTGGACCCAGCATATTTCAATTGGGACTGTGATGTGCTGTGCTGTCACCAGGCAGTAGTGACAGATGATGAACCCAGTTCTGCCGTGGAAGAATTGGTGGGGGAGGATGAGGTGGGATGGGTGGCAGTGATTTGGGTGGTGGAGGAGGTTGTCCAATGACTCAAAGGTTGGCAGTTCGAATTCTGCTCCAGCCCCAGTCAACGGTCGTGTCCTTGGGCAAAACACTTTACCATCCTTGCCTCCAGTGTTGGCATCACTGATATACTCAATTGTAAATCGCTTTGGATAAAAGCATCTGCTAAATGACTATATAGTAGTAGGATAGTATGTTTTGGGGTGAAAAGATGGGATTGGGGCATGGGGTCATTCTGGTTACAGCAGTGACCAGCTCCTTCATCTGGGTAGTGAAGTCCTGGAGGGGTAGGGAGGATGGGAAGAGGGAGGCTGCCAAAGATTTGTAAATTTGCAGTATATCTCTTGTTATTCAATTTAATTCAGCTTTATTTGTATAGTGCCAATTCACACAACAAAGTAATCTCAAGCACTTTACAGACATAATCAACTCAAACCAATTCATTGTGATCCAATTAAAATAATTCCACATTAGTCCAGTTTATAATCACTGTGTTCGTACAAGTCAATTCATAAAAAAAAGGATAACAGAGGAAAAGGATCTTATCAGTATTTAGCTGTAGAAAATGATCTCACATCCAGATTTTATCAAGTTTAGGTAATTTCTAAGTGTACATCAGCTTATGAAAATATTAATTATACAACAATGGTAAACACCATGTATAAAATAGCTTATTTATTGCCTAAGACAACACAATGGTATCAAAAACATCAGACGGTCCTTAACATAAACCTTGGGGAGTACCACGACTCAAATATTTCAGTTGATAAAATAATAATACACCAACAAAAGGCAGCTGGTGATGCTTGATTAAGTGCCGTATAGCTACATTTACAGTTGAACTAATCTGAATCTTATTGTAGATTAATGGGTGTTTGACAAGAAATGCGGTTTCGTAACTAACTTTAAAGCCCTTAACTGTCAGCACTGGTTTACTTCAAGGGTTTCATCAGTTTTCTTCTTAGTGTTTCATGAAGACATGACAGGATGTATTTCCTGACGTGTGACTTAGTAGTTGAGCAAACAATGTTTTTTTCAATGTTTAGATCCAAGACTTGTTTTGGAGCAAAATGTTTTTAAAATGAAGACAAAATGAGAGGAGCTGTAAGTAAATTTTGCTAAAATTGGGGAGAACTAAAGTGGCAGATTATCACTAGGGTTCAATCTAAGTTTTTATTATTTTTAAAAAGACTTAAAAGAAGGGCACATAAACATCTTGTATGTTGAAGTCAGGTAGTTTTTCTTCAGCAGTGTGAACAGAAACTTGAATTTAAGACAGCCATGAATCACACACACTTACTGTGTCTGTCACACACTACAAAAACAACTGAAAAGTGAAAGCAGCTCATTTCTTACATGATCTTTGGTCTCAGTAACTCTCTCTTACTTTCACAAATAGCAACACGACAGTTATTATTAAACTTGCACATGAACGCTTCTCAATAACTCTTTAGTTGCTGCTATATTTCTCTGTGCTCCGTAACTAAATGAGCTGCCGAACATCTCCAAAAAGCAGCGTGCTGTTTGCATCATCATCACACCTTTTGTAGAGCTTTACAAAAGTATTTTAATGAGGTCTCAGCTCAGGAAATTCCAAACAATATTGTTCACTAGTTAAATTTGTTTTTTTTTAAAACAACAAAAAACATATGTCAACTTTTTTGCATGGAAATTTTGTTTTAAAATCTGAAAAACACACCAGTGTGAGCACACATGTAAATCGTGTCATGACGTTTTCACAGTCTTTCGGGGTAGCAAACCCAGAGCACATCTCTGCACTGGCGCGTCGTTCTATATGGCGTAGGTTGACGTGCATGCCAAGCTTATTCTCCGCCTTGTTTTTCTTTTTTTAACACCTTGCACCACAGTAACTCCTGCCTCATGATGTCTCACTCACCCGCTGTGGTCTGTACCACCACTTCCTCCCAGCTGTCTATTCACACAACTTCCTCCACCACCCAATAATACGCTCCCCTGGTGATCTGAAAGCAACACAGTCACCAACAACAAGCTCAGATGCCTCTATGCTCATACGCACCATGTGCTGCTTGAGTGTCTGTCACACACAGGCTCTGGTGTTGAGAAAGCGTGAACAAACAACTGCTTTCTGTTAGAGTCAACACTCTTAACAGAATCTGTGAAACTGTTTTATTCGACACAATAGCTGCAGGTGCTTCTAAGAGGGACACTCAATACTTTGCACACTTCATACAGCATGTTAATTACAAAGCATGACAAATAGGTTACATACAGCCATGACTATTTGCTTAATAATAACGGGATCCTATTGATGGCACTGGTGCAAAACAGCTGACGGCGTCATGGATGGAGCGTCTGGTACTGACATATTAGCAATACATCCTTTGGGCTCTATGGATGTGGGGTGGGCTCTTAGTGGATTCCCACAGATCCCATCAGATCTCATCAGCTAACATTAAATATGGCAAGGACTATGCAAAGACTGTGTTCTAATTAGTTTTTATCCAACAACACAGATGACAAAGACAATATTCCCCTTTAGTCTACCCATCTTTAAAGACCCCTCCCTGACATACAAAAAGCAAAAAATTCAACTAGCTTTGTATTATCAAAAAAATAAAGATCATTGGGGGATATGAAATAGGAATACCATGAAATATAAATTATATCTGCCATCTCTGTTGTGCTTTCAATACCATTTATCTATCAGAAATCTTTCAATGCCAATTTTTAACAACTTCTTTATTCTAAAGAAATTGAGAAATTTTCTTCTTTTAATCTCTGAGGAATGTTACAAGACATATCCTAATTTGGCTTTTTCTTTCCAACATGCATAATGCAAAACCAATAGTAAAGTAAGTAAACGAACATAGCCGTTTGGCTATAAGGTACACTTGTTCATCTGGAATTTGAGGTTGGAAATTGATGGGAAAATCTTGTATTTATGATTTTGTGACCCTTGAATGACTTTGGACCAGAACTGTTTGTGGAAGTTTACTGTCCTAAGTGCAGCTGTAAACTACATTATGGTCTTCTTGCTGATCAGGTCACCTCACCCTGGGGGTCCAACACATGGTCACAAAGAGGGATTGTATACTTTGAAGTAGACAAAGGAAGGAGTGTATATAAAGAGGTGTTGTTCTGACTGAAACTTCAGTTCAACTTGTGTCTCCTGGCTGAGTGAACACCTTGCAAGTAAAAAAAGCTTTTTGCCTTCTCGCTGATCTGAGTGTCTGTCGTTCATCAGGAGTTTTTTTCCTAACAGAAGTTGACAAGCTGAAAAATTTAAACCTGTGGGTTCCGAACCTCTACAGAGGTGATTCTGTACCTTCCAAGTTTTAATTACTTCATTTTATGGCACTCCCACAAATAAAAGTATTGATGGAAATTTACTCTAACCCATACTCTAATCTTCCAACATAATTTTCATGTTCAAATCCCTCCATGGGGGGGGGGGGATTTAAAAACTGTTATTAATCTCTGGTCGTGGAAAAGGCTTGTAGTATTGATGTGACACAATTCAATTGTGATACTAATGTATTACTTGCACAGAGTTGAAGATTAAGAAATTATATTACTGTCACTTTAGAAAGTTGGAAAATGCATGTTTGGAGTAATTGAGTATGACACAGCAACTTTCCACTTATTAGTAGGTGTTTAAAAAAAGGACATTCTCTGCCATGAGATGAAAACATTCTCTGAACACATTAGTCAGTGTAAAGAATGTATCGTAATAATGCTAAAACACTGGTTTATTCTATAGAAAGGCATTATTACTGCAGGAGTCTTACCGTTCCAGTGGTCCGCCGCCGTGGGGCTTTGTCTCAACCCGTCCAGGCACCGGTCCAGAGCATGCTGGATCCGGTCCTCTGTGCATGAGGTGTGCTGCATATTCACCACTCAGGATCTGAAGAGGAGCAGGAAATAGAGCCAATATTAGTCATTATATACATGAACACCGCGCCCACTCATGTATTCTGTGGAATATTATCTCTATTAATTCACCCACTGTGTCAACATGAGCACGTACACACACGCTTCTCTCTTTTTGTGGACATCGGCTGTGTTATTACACAGGTTTTGCATGAACGCAGATCACCCGCTAAGTATGAAAATGAGACAAAGATGATACACAAGCCATAAAGGGAAATGAGAGGGAAAAGAGATATAGGTTGATTTGTGTTGGTGTTTGCTCGCTGCTGTCGCATTCACTGCAAAACAAATAACTGAACATTTGCTCTGCCTCCAATGGTTGAAAGCATCAAATCTAAGCATTCACGGACACCAATCCCGGCTAAGAATTTCCAGTATGACCAGAACTTTTTTTTTTTTTTTAAACCACTGACTCATAAGGAGACCAAACTTCACCTTTTTTTTTAAAACTTTGTTTATCAGTGTGTTTTTCATGCTGCAACTGAGGACAAACCAGGTGTGGCAAGTTGTTTCGGTTCTGTTATGAGCATGTGTCATCATCATATGAATGCTTAAAAGAAGTGATTTAAACAACATCTCGCTTGTCCTTTTTTTTGGAGATACTCTTGATGATTTTACAGTAAAAAGATGTTTGATGACCCAGCTTGAACACTGCGGCCTTAACTAAGTCAGAGTTGCTATCAAAGATAAAGGAAAGTTATAGCAGAAAGAAAGAAAAAAAAACAGAAATTCATCTGTTAAAATTGGTCCAGTGACCACTTCTTCACTGTTGGTTGCAGCATTTCATGATCTCTGAATTCACCTGAAAATGCTCTTTCACAAAAAAAAACAACAACCCTCATTTAAGCAGAAAGTTGTTTTCAACCCATTTAAGGTGAGCAGAAACATCAATACAATGTCATGCACATATCTTAAACTTGACAAACACAGAAAATCTTAGTTTGAAAACAAAAATTGATGCTCATGTCCACAATAAAAAATTTAAAACCTGAGGATTTTGAAAACAAATGGTGCCATACTGAGCCAAAATGGTCATTTTGAAGACCTGAGCTCTCAGCGCTTAATCCTCTCTAATTTGTTTCTTCTTCACTGTATCAGAGCTGGCCTTTGCAGAGATAATGTTTACATATTATACTATGATATAATTTGAAACATCTTGTGACATCTTCATTTATTCTTCCAGTAACGCGACGTGTACTGATATTTACACATCTTAACAAATCTAAGCATGCCTTAACTATGACTCCAAAAGTTTTCAAATAGACCCTGAGGTTCCAGAGAAATACTCATTTCATTATGGATATGCAATTTTCAAAACAAAGGCCTAAAACAGGCTCAAACAGTCAAGCAACAGTGTCTCAGATCATGGAGCATCACATTGAGAGATCGTCATCTTCATCCTTTTTTGTCTCAGCAAGAATCATCTTTTCTATTCAGAAATATTAGAAAAAGCTTAATGACTTGCTCACCAGCTTATGTCAGAAGAGACAGATACACCAATTGGCTAAAAGATAAAACAAATTAAACATTTTTGGGCTAACACAGTTTATGTATCTGTCTAACTGCCCCATAAAACTCGGGAGATCGCCGGTAAGGTTTGGGTTCATTTAGGTCTTCCTGAACTAAATGAACTCATTGAAAATGAGAACAATTTTTTTTTTTTAACTATCGTTCATCAACATTAACAGTGAGTCAGCAGCTTTTTGATTTTCTTTATTATTTGTTATCGTTTGTGGGCTGATAGTCAGATACTTTTCAGTCAGATTGTGTTAGAGGCAGCATCTGTGTAGATGTTTATGGACAATACACAGAATTAAAACCATTTTTAAGATCGTTTATTTATATACATTTCTGTCCAAATGTTAATACTGATGCAGCTGTTTTGCCTCTTTATCAGAAAATCCAATAATTCTGGACATGACTGCATCATTATGTTAAAAAAAATCTCCAATTAATTCTTTTAGTAAACGTGGTTGAGATGACATCTCCACAATATAAGATCTTGTTCTGTTTTTTTTCTCCCTCAAGCTAGAGCACAAACTTTTATTCTATGAACAAATGACAATTTTCTAAGTATTTATTGATTTAACGTGTCTTCACTCTGATTCCTGCCAACTCGCTGCATGGCTTTTGGGGTTTTAAGTAGTTGCACGTTTGATATTCACACTCAAGGGACCACAAAGATTTGTGGTGTGCATGATCATTTATGGTCTGGGTTAAAATGCCTGGGCTGATTTTCTTGTCCTACTCCACCCCTGGATACACATTTGGTCATGTTTATCAGTATACAATTTGATAAAGTGTGAGTATAATTGTCATTTAACACAAAAGACTTAAAAGGTTTGGGTTGGAAATAAGTAGTTTCACATTTAATTGGCAGATTATACCAGAATCGCTTTTAACAATTACAACTCACTGTTATAAGATAACATGTAATGTTGCTGATAGTGCTATATGTCACACCTCAGTATATATTTAACACTTCCTATGACTCATGAAAAATGTTTTTTCCATGGTAATGCAGGATACAGTATGTGCAAACACTGGAAAAGGTCTAAATTTGAGAAGCAGAACAAAAAGTTTTCTGAAAAAGGAGGGAAAAAAGTGCAAAGCTTTAAAAAAAAAACTTGACATTTCAGAAGTTGAACTGCTAAAGTTTTGTTTGTTTTTTCAACACAAGAAATAAAATGCAACTTAGAAATAGTTTTTTGTATTTTAATAACTGAGAATGAAATTTATTCTGTAAGTGAAAATGGAATCTACCGACATGAAAGAAGAAAACTAAAATTTACATTTACTGGTTTGTTTCTTTAAACAAACAAAACTTTGCTCTGCCAGAAAAGAACCTTTTCTGATATCAATCAGTAAACTGATTATAGTGTGAAGACATACAGATGCCAAATACAGAAATGAGTAATGTCAAAAACAGCTTTGACATAACGTGTTCTCAAAATTTCCCCTGAGAGTGTCACAAATTCCCCATTTCAGATGAAACTCAGACAGGAGTGATGGCAGGCGAATGACATGTGTCAATGAATTACTCACTTGCTCTCCACAAACCCACTCAGATTAATAATAAAACTAACAATGCCACAAACACTCAGTTTAAAATCAATCTGGCATTTGTGGAAAGAAGATGAAGACACCTGCCAGGCTTTAAACATCTCCCAACCAGCACTTCTCACCAACATTTATCATGCAATTTATGGGCAAAAAACTCAAGACTTCCACTAAGACCTGTCAAAGTTAAAGACATCAAGCCCAAAAAAAGGAAAACATTCCACTCAGATTCTGAGGAATTATACATATCAGGGCAACCTTTAGCTGTTAACTCAGAAAAAAAACAAACAAGCAGCTTTTTCTTTTTTTTTGTATAGTGAGAGCCAGTTTGCCTAATAGAGTTAAGGAAAACCCCAATTACTTGATAACCACAAAAACAAAAGACAAACAAAGAGTGGGCATACAGTACAATATAAAAGTCTTTAGCCGCCCCTCATGTCTTGGCAGCTTTCATTTTTTGCAGTGATTTATTGAAACTTCTGCAAACAAACAGAAATACTAATCAGCTTGAAAATCAATATACAGAAGCATTTTCTTACAAGCATTTTTGTAATTTCTTTAAACAGTCTTCAGATATAGTTCTCCAGAATTTTTACCCTTAAAACTCCACTAGATCGCTGGTACCCCCAAGTGCAATCTACTGTCATCAATTCCTCAGCAACAGTAGTGTGTAACTCTGTGGGGTAGATTGTGATCAATAGCTTACCCTTTAAGTGATCTTTAAGTTTTCTAGACATTTATATCCTGTCATTGAGGTTTACAATCCAGCCATACCTTTGTTGGTTGTGTTTATTCAGAGACTCAATATGGTAAATCCACAATGAGTGATCCATGATAACACCATTATTTATCAAGTTTTTACAATTAAAAAAAAGATCGGCATCATTACTATGCTGCTAAGAGACCTCTATTTTGACTTGGAAATTATGATGAAGCTTTCACAAGCCTCCCACCAATAAGATAGCTTAAATTGATGGTAATGTTAAATCAGAAGCACCCGAAGATCAACAACAGACCAGAAAGTTCTATGTGAGTCTGAAAAGAACAAAAACAATGGTCCTCTATGACTGGAATAAAGACAACCATAATGTTTGATGCAAGGTGGCGCCAAAAATAAGCAGAGTTGAAGTTGGTTTTGTGAAGATAGTAGTTAAATAGTATCATAAATAATTGTTAGTAGCAAAAAACAGCTGGAGGAAAAGTATAATTATATAAATAGTTTCTGTTGTGTGTTTGTTTCAATGCCCACATTCTTTCTCCTGAAAGCCAAGACTTGAGAGATTGACAACGTTTACATGCCATCAATATTCGGATTAAGGTCAATATTCCGGTTTCTGAATTTTAGAATTCCCTGTGTAAATGCGTGAGCAAACAGAGTTACTCCTATATACATGACAGTTGCAATCAAGTAGCAGATAGCGGTCAATTTTGCTTGCGCTTTGGTGCTGGTACTGACCCACCAGCAATATTTGACACTATTGTGCACTCGCTCAAAAAATGTGGTGTGATGCGTCTTGTTTGTGCCATGTTTGTTTACTATTTAAAAGACCAAGAGTCTTTGTGGATGGAACATACGCAGAACACAATTTAATGTTCCTTTCGATGGAGATATTCCGACACACGTTTACATGACCAAATATTCGTGTTGGAAAAGGAGTAACCCAGTGGTAACATTTGGGTTTTTAAAAACCGGAATATGGGCATATTCGGGTTCCTGCCTGTGTTTACATGGCCATGCGCAACCGGGTTATTGCTAATATTCCGGTTATGAAAGGGTTATTGGCTGCATGTAAACGCAGTCAATGATATGCAGATGAGAAAAGGTTTGGTCTCTGTTGATGTCTGTGTGTTATTTCTACAAAGTACGTTTAGTAATAAATTCTGTTTTGTTGTCTTGGTTGGCCTTTGATGCTATGTCTATTGATACATTCATTTGACATAATTTTAGCCTCATAATCTGACAACTGGCTGTCTTGAAAAGAATGATGCTTATAAGTTGACTGTGCTTAAAAAAGTTAAGATTCTACATGTATTATTACATATAAAAATAAAAAACAAAACAAGTGGACCAAAGGCCTTATCTCTTAAATGCATCACTTTTAGCTATAGTTTTATTTAGCCCTGCAACTTCCTGTTTGGTCCTTCACTTGTCCTGTTTCCCCAAATTTTTAAAGGTCACACTGCAAACCATGCATGTTTTCAGCCAATAGCTCTTTAAGAATCACCTTGTTTGTGCAGAAAGACTATTATATCTGTCAAACTGTCATCATCTCTGTTTTTTTCACAGTTGTGAATTAGAACAAATGTGTCTTGTAAACAGGCTGCTAGTAAAAAGTGTACAGTAAGTTGTTTGGCATGTGTAGACACAATGCTGGTCCATCCCTTGAGTTAGGTGGCCTTTTATGTGTGAATGATGATTAGGTCATTGTTTTGTGTTTTTGCAAACGAAACAAAACTTCTTTCTCAAAGTAGTCAGATACAAGAACTAGAATTAAAATGAGTGAAAAGGGAGCCAAAACCTGAAGAAAAACTCAGAAAACCAGGAAAACTATTACTCAAGATCCCTTTAAAAGATTACAAGAATGCTCAGGTCCTTGGAAGAAAAATATAAAGAAATAAAGAGTGGCTGAAGACATTTGCAAAGTACTATAACCCAACAGACAATCAAATGTAAGACAAAACTCACATTTAATCCATATTTTCACAGATTAATCATACTTAAACATCCATTTACAGTACAGTACAGACACACAAGTAGGCTACTGTACAAACATCTGAAACTCCAGCTTAATCATAGAATCAGGGCGGGAAGTCCAAGTTCAGGAGGGTCACAGGAATGAAACTCTATTATTGCACAGCACTTCACTTCTTTTCTTACAATCACCATTCAACAACAATACCATCCTCTCCCGATGTAAACAACAAAACCATGAGGCCCTTTCTCCCTGCATTCCCTCCTTCCCAGAGTTGTTTCGTGTCTAAGAGGTTTTCCGGATGGCACTGAGCAGGGGCTGCAGAGCAGAGCACAGCGGACACTTCTGCTCAGGACTCCGGTCATTGTCAGAGGTTAGACAGAGAGCTGGATGAGAGCCCGGTGAGAGTGGAAGGAACTAATACGTTAGAGTCGTGATGACTCCTGCATCCCTGATCGGGTTCAACGGGGACACGTAAGAGCAATAAAAAGAGGTGAAGTCATTCAGTACAATACAGTGAACGCTTTCTCCAACAACAATTGTCCTGTCAGTCCAGGTTTGAGTGTTTTTGGTGTAATCTATAAAGCAAGCTTTTTTAAACTCTCATCATTAGCTTATGAGTCTCTTCTAATGAACAGGACAGGCCTCTACAGTATGCAAATATGAGAATTTCATGTGAAAAATAAGCTGCTTGTCAAAGAGTGTCATCACAGGGTTGTTTACATAGAGGTGCAGGTTGTGTTGCAAACGCATGAGTCTGTGGCAAATTATAAGAGGATGTATGCAGTGCT
Source organism: Atherinosoma microstoma (assembly GCA_037177055.1). Lineage (NCBI taxonomy): Eukaryota > Metazoa > Chordata > Actinopteri > Atheriniformes > Atherinidae > Atherinosoma > Atherinosoma microstoma. The sequence continues at coordinate 5,779,706 of JBBBVU010000004.1, forward strand.
TCAGAAAGAGTCAACAAGGTCACTTCCACTTTTTCCAAGGGTTGCATCTTGCAGAAATGGCGCAATAACAAGCATTCTTTACTGCGGTGGGGAGCAAATCTTAAAGATTTACAGTGAGCTAATCAAAGGTGTTGCAGTACAATGGCATCAACTATAGTGGCCAAAAGAAGAACAGAAGCATTGTCTTAGCATGGAAATCTGATACTTGAATTGTACTATATGGAAAGAGAATTTGGGAATGGAGAGAAATTGGAAATAATTAAAAGCAGCAAGAGAGGTTTTGAGATTTGACTATTTTCCCCAGAAATGAAGAAGACCTCAGTACCTGAAGACCTTTTACATGTTTTGTGTAGTCCAAATTACTACAAAATGCTGCTATTTGAATAACTGCCAACCTGCTCAGGGTGAATCTGCTGTTCATCTCAAAGCAGATGGAATAGGCTACAAAAATATGTCCCTTTTAAGTGTCATGTTCAGACTTGGGCCTTTATATATTTGATTTCTTTGCTGTGGTTTGATGTTCCTTTAATTGTTTGATTAAAATTTCAAATAATAACTGTGCTTTTCCTTTTTAACAAAAAAATTATAGAAATAAGGCTTTTATCGAAAAACGATGATCTGAATATTTTCCCCACAAAAAGTGACTAGTGGACATTCTGATTGGAGGGTAACTTTATGAATCTACTGGCCACCTTACCTGGTGATCAAAACAGTTAATTTAGAGCCCTGCTGTCGACCCCGTTTTCTTCACCATTCTCTGTTTCACTCTCCTTTGTGCTCTTTGATGAGTACAAGTATCAACATTTCCCAGAAAAACTCAACCATTTCAGCACTTGCACCTCCATATCTCTCTCTCTTTCTCATGCTGTCCTCTTTTTTCCTCTCCTTCCATCTCTCCTCAGGCTGCTTGCCTTCTCTCCCACTGATCCCATTACCAACTGCTTCCTAACAGGAAGACTGCTTCCCTGCTTCGCTCTGGAAACAGGTGTCTCTCTATTGTTGCAGTGTGATCGCACTCTCAGATATGTTCCCATAGAACAAGACGGAGATCTGTGTACAGTAAGCGTGCCTGTCTTTTTCTCACTGATAATCATATCCAGCTTTCCTTTGGAGGCCCACAATGCCCTTAAACACCCTACTCTCTGGATGTGAACTGGCCTCTTGCAGATTTAGGAAATCACTCCAAAGCTCTATTGTAATTAAGTGCTTCCCTCTAGTTCAAACAACTACTACCGGTGGGAATTTTGATAAACTATGCTGGAGTAAAGGGTGGACTTGTGAAATGTTTGATATTCTTGTTTTTTTTTCTTTCCCAAATTGTCTAAAAAACATTAGCTGACAAAAAAAATGTAGCCTGCTTTGCAGCTCTGTTACATCACATGTTCTTTAGGAGCAGAGTGTATTGGTTATGTTTTCATGGAACATGAACATTTTTTACTTTTTTTCCCTAAACAGATGTGCAACTGCAACATCTTTATGGGACATGTTTTGTATGGGAACTTAAGCATGTGAAATACGTATCTGCCTTTTTTGAAACAATGAGATGCAGCAGCACAAAAACATGGAGTGTTTGCCTCCACCTGAAGCCATAAAGTATCTTGTCGTCTGTCTTTTCTTCCCCAATCAACACATGAAAATCTCAATGCAAAAATCTAGTGCTGTAATAAAAGGCTATGGAAATTTACTCCAAACACAAAGGGAGCCAGTTGTGGCTCTGCTGCACAACAAGACTGAATTCTGCTCAGTTAAAACCTGAAGCAAATACCGTATCCTTTTCAGTAGCATTGCAGTGTTTATTTAAACATGATGTGGGGTAATATATATTTATAATTGTATCACAGCTTGTTTTTTTTTTTGTTTGTTTGTTTTTTTTTTGGAGGGGGGGGTATTTATTTTGGGGGTTAAGAACAGGTGTGAAGTGCATGTGCACAGATGCATATGTTTACACACGCGGAGGCGTTGACCTCAAAAGTGTTGTAAAGGTGAAAATGAAGATTTCACTGATACCACAGTCACACAGAGACAAACAGGAAGCGATTCTGTGAATAACAGCGTAGCACTGGGATGCAGTCATTACCTCCATCAGATACGTATAGCAGTCTCCACTCCTTGATACCTGTGGTAAACATGAAAGAACAACTCATACACTAACAAACACTAGATTTATGTTAGTAATTTTTTTTCTTTTCTTTCATTTTTTGGGTTAAACTCAAAGCTTTGGTCTGACTCCAACAGTTTTATTTCTCAACAGGAGATGATTGTACTATAACAGATTGTGTAATTCAACTATTTCTAAGAAAAAAATCCCTTCCTGTGATTGCACAGGAAAAGCAGCAAGAAGGAAGAAGGGAGGTGTTTATGACTTTTGTTTCACATAGTTTTTCTTTTTGATCAAACAATACTTTCAAAAGAAGTCTCATTATAAATAGCATAAGTGGTCTGTCCTGGAAATGCGTATTGTTTGGATATCAATTAAATTACCAACACATTCACACTCTTGAGACCTTGGGTGTGTCTCAGTCAGCGCACTAGCGCTCTTTCAAACACTATATTTAAGTGCATAGTGCGTTCACATGCACATTTAAGCAAAAAAAGGCCAAAAAATCTAGTGTAGAACGATGGACACTACTCGCGCTACACGGACGCCATATTGTCGACGTAGAGGAAGGGGCGGGACTTATGCCGTCTTAGTACAGTTAGGACAGTAAATGTTCGCAGTTTTTAGCCGGTTTAGTAGACGTAAATATCTTATTCGTGTTATGAAGGATTAATTTTAAGTTTATTTGGCAGATATTTTTGGCGAGCTGTAGAGTCGCGGTCAAATGCTGGTCCGTCCATTTGGGTCAACACTTACCCACGAAAGTGTGCACTACAGAAGCAAGTGCTCAGTGCTACATTCCAGTGTGCAGTAAGTTCCAGTGCACTTATGTATTGAGACACACTCCTTGTCAGTTATAAATGCACTGAGCACCTCTTTTGCAACATTTGCATAATTTTTTTTTGGGTTGTTCTTTTGTGCCAGTAACTGACATAATGATAGGCTATATGCTGATTTTAGACACAAACTGAAAAAAACAAAAGACATGGGCAAGTCCTCATAAGTAGGTCAAAGAGAAAGTGATGGTGGAGGATGGCTATATTCAGTTGCACCTTTAGGCACCTCAAGTGCTTGGTAAGTTTAAGGAACAAAGTTCCTAATTAGGATTAGGAAAATAGCACAGTTAGGCATCAAAACAGACTACTTTATTGTAAAAGCATCAAATCCATATAAGGTTGGATGATGGAGGTACACATGTTTTCAAATTCCCATTATATGCCGCTTTAAAGGGAATTCACTCTGAAATATCATGAAATTAAATCAATGTTTCCTTACATTACCAGTCTCTGTTTTAAAAAACTACTTCCTTAGAGTCTAGCACTAAAAGCTAAAAGGTTAGGAAACATAACAGCTTGCATTGAAACAGATACTAATGTGATGCATCGACATATCCTTTTCCTGGATTACCAGGTGCAGAATCTTACCCCATAACACAGATGTCCTCCTGGAATATGTAGCTATAGAAGTCATGAAAAATACTATAGGATTTGTTTTCATCATCAGCATCAAAACAGATGTTTCTCTTCTGTGATTTCTCCACATCTTCGTGATAAATCCCTTCAGAGTCCCTATAAAATCCTTAAACTTACCAGAATTTACCAGAGCTGCATGTACCCTACTTGTGATAATAAGTGGCTGCATTATTGATAGTTTTGTCCCCGTGCATGATTCCTTAATAATCTTAAAAATGTTCAAGATACGTGAGAAATGCTACTGAAAGGCAACAACAAATAGAGATAACAAGACCTTTGTCCTGGACAAATTAAAGTTAGGCCATTTTTTTTCTGATTACGACAATTTTGTCTTGATTGTTTGACATTTTCTGCAACCTTTACACGCCAGCTGTAAATCTTTGAATGATCAAGAGGAATCTTTCCAATATTTCTCTTAATAAAAAGTAATTTCTTGATCATCTAAACCCAATACAACTGACCAAAAGCTGGTTTGTAGTTTTGAAAACAACAACAACATATAGCATGACAAGCAGATAGCTTTGAAGTGGGTTGGATCCCTCAAAGTTTTCTGTGCCACTTGCTAATAAAAATCAACAAATGTTCAAACACCAGCATCTAAAACCCAGGAATAGTAATCTTTTTTTGATGCAGGCAGAACACACTGACCTGATGCTACATTCTGGTTGAAATTCATGCACCTCGCACGTGTTCTTCTTGCATATACTTCCGCGCTGTTAAGGCTATTAAAAGGATGAATCATAACAGTACAGACCTGTTTAAAAAAGGAGAAAGAAAAGAAAAGCAGAAGTTCCCAAAATGATCGGAAGGTTGGGGGGGGGGGTCTGTGACTCTCAGAGGGTTGCCTGTCGCAATGATGGGCCCCACTGTTCCCATCAATCTGATGCCCACATCCACACCAGTCGATCTGACAAAAAGAAAACACCCAGACCCTTCTTCTGAGAAATTAGTTCTAATATGATTTGAGTGACAACAAATAGGACGCTGAGAACCAGCTTCAAATGAGCGAGCGTCAGCTCTCACGTGTAAAATTTAAACGCAAACCTGTTAAAGACATGCTCCATAACCTTTACCAACTCATCCAGTGGCGAATCAAACAAACAATCATCAAAGAAATGCCCATTTGCATCACAGCTTCTTACCTGCAGGTTACTGTCCTGTTTCCATCGACTCTGTGGGTCTTTAAAGAATCCAAAAATCCAGCCAAGTGTCTCTCGTTCAGCGGCACTGCCATTCATTCACTACACACACATTGTGACTGAGCAGAAGCCACATCCTGGGCAAGGCCGAGCAGCTCAATCAAACGGGAGAGCAGTCAGTGGCCGATTGTCGCTCTCCGCTGCGCTCACACGGCGATCTCCGCCCCGCACACACTGCGGCTCGCAAACAGGAAGTGTTCAAGTGAGGTGCAGGAGAGCACAATGAGGGAGGCTGATACAACTGAGGAGTGCGTGCATAGGTAGGAAGTGTATGTGTGTGCGTGTGTGTGCGTGTGTGTGTGTGTGTGTGCGCGCGCGTTTGGATGCGGATTTTGAAGGGATGTTGGCCTCCAAAAGGAAGTCATCTGCTTCGTCTTTGTTTTCACGCTATTTTTTCACACAAGTGTGTTTGTTTAAAAAGCTTTGTTCATTATTTTCTGAACATAGATGCCACATTAAATATAAAACTTGAATTGTTCTGCTTTTTCATATGTGACTAATATTTGGACTAAAATAGAAAAAGAAAATCAAAGTTTGACGTAGGATGCTGCTGCTTATGACAAATTATTAAAGTACCTTCAGATGGCTAAATTCAGCACTTGGCTTCTTTATTTTAATTCTTTTAATGACTGTAATGGTAATTAAACAAAGTTTGTGAAGTTTCTCACCTCTATATCCCCTCTCTGTCAGGGAAATCTACTTCCCCCTCCTGTTTTGCCTGTCGTTTGCATAATATCTGCAAGTTTGACTGTGAATTCCCCTTTTCTTTAAAGGGATCCAAATGTGGCTACCAGTCATACAAAACAGAAGCAGTAAAAATGAACAGTGGTTGAATTCTTACAGATCCTGGATGCAACCAACTCACGCACAGATGGTCATGAATAAGACTGAAAAGGCAGTTTTAGTTAAATATGATAAAACATTCAATACATAATCCTTCTGACTTTTTATACGAAAACAAATATTTATTAACTTCTAATTGTGTTCAATTACTCCACAAAACATTACTGTAAATTATTTAATGTTATTTGATCTAATCATCTGATTCTCATCTTTTTTTGTACATGTGAAAACACAACATGTGATCATGAAAAAATAGGTCACAATGATTATAACTGGTCAAGTCAATAAATATCCTGCATGACTTCTCGTTTGTTATCACAAAAAGTTTAGCGAGGCACGTCATGTCAGGAAGTACTGCAGGCTTTTATAGAAAAGAAGAAGATGCTGACCGAAAAAGAATAAATGAAAATGAGAAAAGGCTGAAGAGTATGGCCAGCTGAAAAGACTGAAGATGTAAACAAAAATCGGGACCCTAAGCAGGAGAAAATGAATTTTTTTTTATAAAATATAATGTGCTTCTCAGAGCTGTGAAATTTTGAAAACCTCAAATGTGCCAAGCACATTGTACAAACAATATCATGTGTAGGATTCACATGATGTTTTAAAAATGTACACATCTGGAGAAAAAAGTAGCCTACATGTAGCCCTAAATTTCCTAGAAAGTTAGAAATTTATATAAAGACAATATAATTAACATGAAAATGGAAGTAAAGAAGAACAGCCTTCATTTGAGTTTACATCCCAACTTGAGTTAACACTATTTAAGTGGTGGACCAGAGTCAACACATTATGAAAAATGTAACTATGCTAAAGATATTAAAGGCATTTAGTGTACTGAATTAAAATTATTCCTACCCTTCCATTAAAAAAGGAAAAATATCAGCTGTCACTGAAATAAGCTGAAACTGACAAAAAGTAACAATATATAAAAGAAAATTATGAAAATCATGACATTGTTTTTGAATTGCGCTTCAATAGAAATATATATTTTTTTTTTTTAAAAAGCAAAAAATATGACTAATATACGTTACATCACTCATAAGATAATATTTTGTCGAGCAATCCTTTGACGCAATTACAAGTGTTTTCTGTAACTCTCAATCAAACTTCTGCACCTATTGGAAGGTATTTTGCCCCACTGCTCATCAGCATAATGCTCTCATTGGTCCAGGACCATAATTTTTGTTTTGTTTTTTAATATTTTTTCAACTCAATTAAATTAAAAAAATTTCTTATTTCACTTTCAATTTTGCCTTTTTTTAATGGAAGGGTTTCATTTTGCGGACAACTGTACATGGAACCAGGTTAACAACATTCCCCACATTAAGGAACACAAGTCTTTTAGATTGGTGGCAAATCATTTGCAATGTTGAAAACTTCTCATGTAATTCCACACAAGGTCAGTAGAGTCTCTCCAGGACATACACATATGGGTTTGGACCCACAAGAAGTAAACTTCAGCTCAGCTTCAATAACAGTCTGCAAAAGGATTGAAGAAAAACTGGGAGTTCTGTGACGAGCTCCTCTAGACTGATACAAAAAATACTCCTATCAATGTGAAAGAGGGGTTAAAAGAACTGATTCAAGCACTTCGTCAATCAGACCTGGTTGTGTTAAAAAGGCTGCCGGACACTTTAGACTGGACTCTTTATGCCTGCTATATTGATTGTTAACGTAAATATGTAATCAGTCAATTACATAGCAACTCAATACATTTAGTCATGAAGACATGGTCAATATGATTTGCTGAAGTTCAAACTGAACATCAGAATGAGGAAGTAGGAGGATTTACCTGAAGGTGACATGTTTATTGGTCTGAGTATTTCAGAAACTGCTGATCTACTGGGATTTTATGTGGGTTTACAGAGAAAGGCCTGAGAAAGAGAAAATATCCAGGATGCAGCAGTAGTCTGGAAGTCGAGAGAATAGGAAGGTAAGAGTACCTCAAATAAGCACTGGCTCCAACCAGGTTATGCAGAAAATCATCTCTGAAGACAACACATCCAACCTCAATGCAGCAGCAGAAGATCACACCGGGTGCCACTCCTGTCAGCTAAGAACAGGAAACGGCAATTCACACAGACTCACCATAACTGGACAATAAAAGATGGAAAAACATGGTCTGGTCTGATGAGTCTCCATTTCGGCTCCACATTAAGACAGTAGGGTCAGAATTTGGTGGAAACATCATTAATATTCACTATTCATAAATCTATCTGGACATGTATCTGTGAATTGTATATTACAATACCCCCTAACCAATGTTAGGGGGTATTGGCTGAAAAATTATTCCACAGGGGATGCATTGCTGAAAAAACTCTAGAGAAAAACAATAGAGGGTCTTTGGGATGTGGTGGAACGGGAGATTCTCATCATGGATGTGCAGCAACTGTGTGATGCTATCATGTCAATATGGAACAAAATCTCCAGGAATGTTTCAAACACCTTGTTGAGTTTGCCACTAAGAATTAAACCAGTTCTAAAGGCAAAAGTAGGTCCAACCCAGTACAAGAAAGGTGGAGCTAATAAAGTAGCCGGTGAGTAAATGGAATGACATTGAATGTTGTTGATCTCACTAAACACTTTGTTTTTGTTTGTTTTGTTTTTGCTCCAAATCAGCATAATGCGTCAAAATTTGTCACTGGATGACATGTCATCATTCATCAAGCACCTGATCAAAGCAGTCACGTGATTTTTACAGGGTGAAAAGAAGGAATATGACTGATAATTGCATTCCTAACATCTTTGTTTTTTCCACTTCAACCCTCTCACCACTGACTGGAGCTTTATTGATGTATTTAATAAGCGGCGTTCTGCCTCCCCCGCCTGGAACAAACAAGAAGACACCTCTCGCTGCACTGTACGCAGAGTTTGAGGGTTTCCCTCCGTGGCCACAAGATGGCGAGATAACTTTTAGAGCCAACAGGCAACAGGTCTCGTGGAGGACTTCAAGTGAATTCTACTCTGAAAATGTTTTAATTTTCGAGAGGTGGGTCAGTAGCCTAAGCTATACAAGGAAAAAGTCAGTTTATATCCTCCCTTTCCTTCTGATAGACTGCTTATGTTATTCTAAATGAAGGGTTTCATGAGTTATTGCCTACAGGGATATCTATTTATTTACATATGGTCCTTTGATTCAGCAGCCCCCAGTCAGTGGCTGCTCCTCTGTGGATTTACAGAAACTTGAGCTTGATACGAGCTATCTTTATTTTGCCTTCTGATTATCATTTTATATTAATCCTCCTAATTTGATTTACAGCAACTCGTTCAAATGTGAGTTGTGGGAATACATCCTGATTTGGCTCCTGAGGTAGTTTGGGGGGGGGGGGGGGGGGGGGGGGGGGGGGGGGGGGGGGGGGGGGGGGGGGGGGGGGGGGGGGGGGG
>JBBBVU010000004.1:5814051-5829309 GCA_037177055.1 Atherinosoma microstoma
CTATCTATCTATCTATCTATCTATCTATCTATCTATCTATCTATCTATCTATCTATCTATCTATCTATCTATCAAGACTGTATGTATGAACAGAAAAAGTGCAAAAAAAGTGCAGGAAAAGTCCACACTAAAAAGTCTGTATTCATTGTCTGTATTGTCCCAGAGGCCCTCCTGCTGCCTCTGGGACAATACAGACAATTAATTAAGATTAGTGTCCCACTGAAAGCAGAGGGAAGCCTTGAAAGCTCTGGCCTCAGCTGATTTAGCTCCTCTGTGAGGCCTATTATAGAAAGAGAAGAGAGAAAGAGAGACTTTAGGGGTGAACTTGTGTGAGCAGAAGAAAAAGAGGGGGAGATATAAAGACAGAAAGAGGCTCTTGACTGAGCGCACTCCCAGCATGTGCTGTTTAAATAGCTTCCACTGCTGCTTGGTCTTGTGGTTGCAACATAAGAGTGGCGGTAATGTGGATTGTGTGCTGGTGGCAGGCGGTTACTCAGCCGCTGTGGAGACCCCCTTCCCCCCAGCTGACTAAGTCATCAGGTTCCCGTGTGAGTCCCCTTACTGCTTCTAATAACAAAAGGCCCATATCGCTGGAGGATGACAAAGCAAACAAATGGGCCTAATTATAGGGGTCGATAAGGAAATTGTAAGGAAATTGAGTCATTAATGGTAATATTTGTGTTATGAGTGTATGTGGTGAAAATTAATTTCCACAAGGGGCCCCTTTGTGTTTTTTTTTCTGAAGCTAAAACCTGGATATGTTTGACTCAAGGAGAAAAACTTGGCCTCGTTCTCTGTCTTTCTGTCTATCTCTGGCTGTCTTATCTCTAGAGGCACACACAGATACTGTCAATGATTACGTAGCAGGTCTCTGTAGACATCCAGATGTCCACCTGAAGATAAAAAGAAACTGGAGAATTTAAACTTTTTTACACCCCCCATCATCCATCCCTCTTTTTTAAAACATTTTTCTTTTTTGGTTGTACTTTTCTTCTCGTATTTTCCACTGCACAGCCAGGTCAAGTTATTGGCTTGAGATGAAAGTTGAGGTGAAATGTGAAATATTGCCAATGGAAGATGATTGTCCTGTCTCCCAGAAAAAAAAGCCTTGGGGTGAACAAAAAGAGATGGATAGAAGAGTGGATGCAGAAATGGTCCTCCTCCGTCTCATCTTTTCACCTTTAGAAAAGGAGTATTATCCATGGCAGATTTACAGTTTTCAACACAGTTTGTGGTCTGTTCCTCTGGCATTTGCTATATTAATAGTAATTATTACATTCACCAATTACATTTTTAAGGGAATTGTAATTCCTGTTCAGACTTCCAAGGCAATGCTCACTCTTGTAAGCCTTGGATTTATGTGATACCTGCCATTTGTTGCAAAGACTTTGCTTCATTGTGTTAAAAGGTAAAAGAAAATGTCAAAGTGGACATTATGAGGACTTCATTCTTCCAGCACCCAATTGCATTTGTTTGATGCCTGATTAAGCACTTTGTAAATAGAAAAGGTGTAACACTGACATCCACGTATCAGTGGGGGAACTACCTGGGTAGAGATTATTGCTGACTTAGTCCTAAATAAATGCTGTTTGCTGAACAAAAAAAGGCTTAACTGACTGAAACACTTAAGTTAATGCACGATGGCTACATTTACACCTGTCACAATATTCTGATATTAACCTTATTAAGAATTTATTCTGAATAACAAACCACCATGTAAAAGGCGTGTAAGCAATAAACAAATTAAACCATGATGAATATGCCAAATGTATTTGCATTATGTAGACATGTATACACCTTTATCACAATCAAATTCTGCTCCTGAGTTACCAGGTCTGTTTACAGTATTATGAGCAAATTTGGACTTCTTTTTGATGAACACAATCAATCATTTTGGATTTGTTTTCCCTAGATCAGATTTTTGCTTTTTGCAGAAGAGCTGCAGCTAAAAGAAAGCACACTTGGAGCAGGGGAGAAACTTGAGTTGGTTCGTGCTCCATACTTTCAAAGGATATAATTAATAGTTTGACACTGTGAAAACACTGCAATCCTGCAGGGCAGGGGTGCCCGAGTCCAGTCCTTGAGAGATAGATGCGTCCCTTCTTCAAACACCTGATTCAAATGAATGGCTCGTTACTAGGCCTTTGCGGAGCTGAATGAAATGTGGATGCGGGAATTCAGGTGTGTTGGATAAGGTATTCATCGAAAGGTTGCAGGATTTTAGCTCTTGAGGACTGGATATGGGTACCCCTGGTGAATGGGGAACATAATCATGGCATGAGTCATTACCGGGAATATGCTTTGCAACATGTAAATGAGAATAAGAACGGAATATTCTATCACAACTCATGTACACACCATAATCAGAATGTTGCCTTATTTAGAAGGTCTGCAGATGTGCATGTACACATAACTACTGTTGCTGATCTTTAGCACTTTGACCATAGCCTTTATTAGTTATTTGCCTGGTGATACCTTAAAATGACTTATGTTGAACTATTTTTGAACATGTATTTAATGGAACCATTTTTTTTTTTCCATCTGAGCAGCATTAATTTGAACGTAGCTCATATTTCTCATGTTGCAGCTTATCAAAGGGCACTGCCAAAATGTAAAGGATGGAGCTCGTGCTTGTGAACTTGGTTTGGCATTATGTTCATCAATTTTTGTGTCTGCAGTGAGTTACACTTTTAATGAACGGACCAAGTTATTGTGTGGTGAATTCACAGAGCAAGTAAGCTAGTTTGTGATGTTGGTTTCATGCAACTAGTTTAAAACAAGAAGAATACAAGCATCCTCAAATGTCTGACTGGGGCAGACAGAGAGTTTCAGGAGCTTCTGTTAAAAAGGTCATGTGCAGAAATTTTCGGACAAATCTAAGAAAACGGAATGAGACTTTATCATAAACAAGCTATGTGATAATACAGCTGCACTACATCCTACTGCCACCCCACACCTAAACCAACCAGATTATTTCCCATATGAGAACATCTGATGTGAAAAATCTTCTGATGTGTGTCAGGTAAACTAGTTTGTCTCCCTTTTTTCTTTTCTAAGTATTAAAAAAGTTGATGCATACGCGATTACAGCTTTACACCAATTTTATTCTTTATTTTAACGTCTTTTTATCTTTTCTTCTAATATTTCTGTTTGTTTATTGTAGTATTTTGGTTTTGAGCACCTTCATTTTGTTGCACATTATTATGTAATGACAGTGAATCTATTCTATTAGGTTTTCTACCTTCCATAATACCCACTCTTTGACCATTCAGGAACACCGAGCAACAAAGTTTCTACTTTTAGAAAGAAAGAAAAACGGTATTGGATTTCTGCTAGGGGCTTCCACAGCGCTGGGCGGGAAGTTTAATTATCTCAGAGTCCTAATAACAAACAAGGTCAGTGAAAAAATAAAGAGTGAGGCGATCCTAAACAAAGATAGAAAGAAAAAAGAAACAGACTAGTTAGATTTAAGGAAAAGAATAACAGCGGCTAGTGTTCGGGCTGCTGCCACGGCTGGTGACCTCATCAGAAATGACACCTATCTCGCCAATATGTGGATTTTGTTTTACACCATCTTGATTAAAGCACAATAGGCAAGTTGGGAATGTGGCGATTGATCGTACCACAAATATAAATCGTGGCATGCTCAAGTTGATCTGTATTAAATGTCTTTAAACAATCCTCTGTTTAGTTTTCACGGCTTCATAAATCAGCTGCAAGATGTTGTGTCAAAAACCTGCGCTCACAGGTCAAAGTATTTTCTCAAGCCATTTCCATTAGATTAAGTTTAAGTGGTCTATTTGATAATTACCAAAAAATTTTCCTGGCCCACCGAGCAGCACAATTATCTTGTAAGTAAGAGTCGACCCCCTGCCAGAGCAAATAGAGAGGAGACATCAACAGAATCAACAACACATTGGGGGTAATAGCACTCCTGACACAAATTTCACAACCACTTACATATCAATGTAAAGCTCATTACAGTGGTCTTTAGACTGAAATCTGTAAGGAAAGAACAAGTCATTTCCTCAATGCAATTATACAGGCAGCTTGTTAACCTTTTTATAAATCTTCCTTCTCCAGCTGAACGTTCATTTATCACATGCTCCATATGTGAATACTCCAAGAAGTGTATGATTTTAAAATTGCTGGTTTGTTTGCTGCTTGAATGTATATAATGATAATAACAGTGTTCAGACAATATTTTAATTAAAGATTTTAATTTGAATAGATAGATAAATATTTTTTAAATATTATCTATGAAAAAGCTATTCATTCATTTTTTTCTATACTGCTCATTCCAACTCAGGCTCGTGGGAAAGCTGGAACCTATCCAGCTTCCATTATCTAAAAGCTATAAATGTGATAATAATAATAAAAAGAAAAAGAAGAGGAAGAGAAAATAAGAATAATACAAAACCAGTGTGCTGTACAGATCAGTTGGACCAAAAGATGCCACGAGTTTAAAGTGTTGAATGTCATACTCGTAGCCAGCCGAGTCTGACATGAAGCATAAACAGACCACAACCCTCTTTCCTGTAGGCTCCTGGTGAGAGAGAGGCTCTCATGCCTAAATCATCACATCTGATATCTACACTATATGATGTTTGTTCAGGAGGACTTGTCAACACATTTTAATACTTTATTTTCATAGTTCAGAGAAGGCATTAATTTGGTGCATCTCGCTGGGTAATAATATTGTAAAACATTCAGCAAAGTCTGCTTAAAAAAGAAAAAGAAATTCTTCAGGAGACATAAGTTTGAGTCCAATGACTGGACTTTATGTCCTACCTTCATTGTTATGCTCTAAGGGTGTTTTTTTCCTTCAAGTTGAAGTTTTCTTGTCATAAAAACATTGTGGTTAGGTGTGATTGTTTGGCTTAAAGTACAAACAAAGTTAATGTGCCATTAATGTTGTCCCTTCCTTTTGCAACAAGCTACTCCTCCACTTTTTACTTGTGGTGGCAACACACCCTTTAGGTAAAACTTTTGCAGCAGTAAGCTGCATTTCACGGTGTCATTTGATTGTTTTTTCTTGTGCTTATATTTTCTAAGCCTATGTTGACTATTGCGACCATTTTCTTTCTTTTCTTTCTGTTATTGGCCTAACAAAACTGTGCTTTCTCTGCAAAACTCTTAGTTTACTCTGAGTGTGTCATTGGTTTGCTTGTCCTGGCAAAGACTGGGCCCTCACTAACTGCCTTCTGCTGATGACTAAATTACGAGGTTTTGAGTTTCTGGATCAGAGGGGTCTCTTTTCCTCCATCTCCACTTCCCAAATATATCCTTCCTGCCTGAGTCAGAGGTGTCACATTTAGTTATGGAAGAGCTGAAACGTCAAAATTTTTGCTGGAAAACAATACATCCTAGAAAAGAACTGATGGCTACTGTTCCATTATTGCAATTAGAGTGGTGGGTGTTAGTAAATATGCATGCCCGCTGGTTTGCATGAGGACCTGTTACACACTGAAGGTGCGATGGCACAGCAGAGGGGTTCAGTGGTTGTAGTTCTGGAGCCTGTGCTCTGAAAACATCTTTGCTCCATCAGTGTCAGAAACAATTGGCATTGTCCCGACCGGCTGCCACGCTACCTGAATACTATTCTCTCTGCCTATACAATAGGCAGAGCCCAGTTTCCTGGAGCTGCTGCAGGATGGCATCACATGTCCTTTTTTTAGTACACAGTTAAAAAAAATATTTTTCAGGAAGTCACGATAATGTTATGGTATTGTTGCTTTTTGTATGAATTTATAATCTTCCTTTCTCACGCTGTTTTAGGTCACCGCAGCAAACCTTTTGGATAACCCAGAAACAGTGTTGGCTTATAGATTTTCGACTCATGGCCTTAATAACATGATGCAGTTCAGGTAGTATTTGTAATTAGTGGTATGATCTGCAGCTGGTTTGAAATCTCCCATTAAATTCAAATAAAGAAAAGAAAAAGGCATAGCCAGAGGTTTTGTTTTGAAGGTGGGTGTTGACACAAAATAATGCAGGCATTGAATTGGGTTGCCTCATGGTTGCCTCCCTGTCGAGGTTTTTTGGGTATAATGAACTGGGATTATACCCCAGGAGAGACCAGAAACACACTGGAGGGATTGAATATCTCTGCCAGCTCTCATGCAGGGAGCTGGAAACCAGCGTTGGGGAAAGGGATGTCTGAGTTTCCCTCCTAAACCTGTTGCCTTTGTGATCCAACCTCAGATGAATAGAGGAATGTGAGGGGAATGCATTTAAATTCATTTCTAGAATGTATCTCCTGCTATTGAATGGGTGCTTCAAGCCAGGTTTGCATAAATCCAGGTTGAAGTGGGAATCAGATCACAGGGTTGCAATTGATGAACAAGTGTTCATCAGCCGACTGTAACTTTCTACATAAATTATATATCTAAACCTAGAAAACTTACATTAATTTAAATAGTATATCAGAAATGTGGGGGGTGGGTGGGGGGTCTCCAGGTGAACTAAACACTGTGCCTATAGCGTTTAGCAACAACAAACCAGTTATTTTCTGTCTCGTCTTTTTGCTCATGCAGCAACATTTCTGAGGGCTTAGTAACCGTGCTGCCTGACTACATGTCAAAGTGTCCTTGGGCAAGACACTGAACCCTACCTTGCCTCCCGATGTGGCTATCGGGGGTAAGAATGTGTATAGAAGCACTCAGTATGATTCAATATAAGTGCTGTATGAATGTGTGTGTGTGTGTGTGATATGTAATGTCAAAGCGCTTTAAGCAGTCACATGCATAGAAAAAGCGCTATACAAGTACAGTCCATTTACATGCTCTTTCTCTTCCTTTCTAGCTCAACTGTTCTTAAAGTGGTGTGCACAGACAATTTGGGGGGCAAGTGCTTAGTGAAAAATAAGGGCACCTTGTGCAGTGTGAGATTTTTGAAATAAAATATTACAACGGTAAGACTAACACTATACTATGACTGCCATGGCCTAACTCCTACTACATTGTTGTGTTCTGCAGACAAATTTTAATCACAGCTAGATTTTTTATTTTCCTTAAACATATATCCTTTCATTTAGATTTCTTTCCTTCTTCAGCTGCACTTTGTTCAGGCAGCAGCTCATGAACATCATCAGGTACACTAAAGTAAGCACACAGCCAATACATGGATGATACTTCTTGGAACAATGTTCATGTAAAATATAGTGATAGCTCATTCATTATGATAGGAGATCTGGCTCTTTATAAGAACCAACTCTCAAACACCATAATCGTTCTTAATCTAGTTTTACTCAGAGCTTCTTTTGTAACCTAATCTAGCTTCATGAAGCTGATTTTGTTGGTAAGCTTTTTTCTGTTTTAATAAAAACCTTTTTTTAATGAATTTTTTCATGAATTGAAACAAAAACGAGTTAGGGCTATTATTTAACATTTCAATCAAATAAAAACACAAAACCAGTTAAACTGAATAAAGACCAAAATCTGAACATTATGACACTTTAAAGATTTTTGATGTGTTTGTTTTACAAATTCTCTATTTTAATTTTCAGTCTCCAATGTCATCTAAATACAGCCAGGTGCTTCTTATTTTATGGTGTTTGTTCATTTCTTTAGTATTTCTGACTTGCTTGCATTAAATCCAGCTCCCCAGTCTTCCTATGTTGCTCTGTGAACCTGGGCTGTACCACTACACTGTCTTATGAGCGCTTACTTCCCCTTTAGTCTTTAACATAATGGTATATCTGCTATTCCCAACATGTGATTGGCTGCATGGTGTGCCCATCAAACTAAAGTCCCGCCCATTGCTTGCTGAGCAGCAGCAGCTCCTCTCATTAGCTGTGAAAGAAGCTTTATATAAATCAGCAGCTAAAAAGTTTTTATTTATACCTGCCAAACTGAATTTTAACCCACATCTGGCGGGTGTTAACTTAGAGCCCGGTACACATGTTGTACCCAATGACAAATTCTACCGACATTGGTTGTATGGTGGTCATCACATAATATCTATTAACTGATTATGGCTAGCATTTAGCTTGTTTCCAGGTGACTGTCTGGTTATTTCGGCGCGTTCATTTGGTGCTGTATGAGACAATCGGAGGGTAGTTCACAACTGAGACAAATAGTGTTGTAACTGAGGCTTAGTGGGCAAACAATACACTGTGTTACCTGGGTGCTGGAATGGGAGGAGATGTGTGCATAGCTGTGCGGCTGCAATGTGCCTCAGTTTGTGTCCGTTCTGCGCGGTTATGTTGACAAATGAAGAGCGTGGCGCAGGTGTGTGTGTAGGGGGGAAGGGCTGTCCATGATCACGTTATGATGATCACATGAGCCACATACAGTAGAGTTTACAAAATAATGTACAGTGTACAATATATAAAAAAAAAAAAAAAAAACTTTGATAAGGGCACTTGCTTGGGCCAAAGGGCAAGTGCTCTACCACCACCTGATGTCTATCTGTGCACGCCACTGCTTAAAGGGGCTGTGCTGTAAGCAGCGTCATGTCTGCACAATGACACAGACTCTTGCAAAAATGTTATTTTCTTTTTATGAAAATAACATGGCGGCCAATTTGGATCGCGGGCCGCTAGTTGCAGACAACTGACATGTATATGTGCATGTTGTGTAAAAGTTGTGTATTCAAAAAGTAAAAAACCTATACCAATATCTTCCAATATCACATTCTAATGCCAGTATCGGCTGATGATATCGGACATCTCTAATGGAAATGATTGGATTATCAGTTGTAATGCATTCAGCTGATTAAAAATGATCAAAGAACCCAAGTATATCAAAACTTTATTTAAGAATAACAAAATCCAGTGTTTAGAAAGTACACAATTTAAGGCTTATGAGAAACCAAAACTGAGAAATAAGCAAAGACAAGACATGATGACACTGAGAGATCTGGAAATGATGAATAAGGATCTGACAACGAACAAGGAAAACGTACAGAATAAAAACAGAGGGATGAGGAGCAGGTGTAACTGGGGGGCAGGAAATAAACAAAACAGAATGCACAACTAACTAAACTAAAAAAAATTTTTAAAAAACAGTTCAAACTGAAGTTCAGGAAAATACTAAAACACTAGGAACAGAAAACAAACAAGACCTCAAACTCACAGACCAAAACAGATGAATAAAATATATTTTTATTATCATTAATTCCACCACATAAACATAATTCTCAGCTAATTATAGGCCTACCATTCTTCCTAGATGAAATAAATCTGTATAAACAACAGATATCTCATTGCTTTGGCTGTAAACTAATCATTTATGGAGTTAAAGCATACAGTGTAAGTCTGACGTAAAAATTCAGTCAGAGCGGGGGAATCTGGAATGAGTGTGAGGCACTCTGGAAAATACTACTAAATGTGTTTGATTAGCATTTATATGATCCCACCCCTGATGCTCTTCCATTATTGTGTGCAACGATACAGATCTGATTTCTTTTCAGAGCCCAAAGACAACATGCGCTGTAAAATTCATGCATATGCATGCACACACTCTTACCACATTGCGATCCTTTTGATCCTCTTTTTCCATTTTTAGAAGTCCAACACTGTTTGGCCTCCTACCTCTGCTGCATTTAATGTAACTCATTTAGTTTCATAGTTTCTTAAAGAGATCATGTTTATATTAAGCTTAAAATTCAAACGTGTACATGTACAGAGTCTGGCTTTAAGGTAATCTCATCACTCGCTGGTGTGTCCTGTCCATCACAGACTCCTGCTTCTCCTGGGCCAGGATGGCTCAATTTATCCAGCTTGCAAAAATCCAGTTTTCATTAGCTCATCTCTTTCAATTCAGTTCTGCTTTCTGCTGCCTCCTTCAAGGAAAATACCAGAGCTGTGGCACAGGCATTTCTACCGCCATAGTTGTCACAGTCCATTTGTGACCCAGTGTAGACCAAGCCCAGAAAATGTAAACATTGGATGCTTCAGGGACAGATTAGTTTTCCCTGCCCTCTAAGTTACACAGTGAGGGGTTAAAAAAGAGAGCAGGACGTTGAAGAATTCAGGCTAAAGTTTAAGAGTGTGCTGTTTTGAAGATGAATGCGAGCTGATGACAATAAATGTGTCACAGAAGTGAAGGAGCTGGCTTTCTGTGGCTTCCTGCTCTGAATAAGAGGCTGTGCACGACTCAGTGGCAAGAAATCAAAAATCTTCTCAGACACACACACACACACACAATTCCTCAGCTACACCTCTCTTATCATCCGGCTGTCTGCGTAAAGTCTGATTTTAAGGCCAGATAATGACGTGCAGTATTTACCGAGATGATAAGCGGCTTCAGCTTCTGATTCATCTTGACTCTGACACTTTGGACACTTTGACAGCCTCACTGTTTGTTTACATCCTGGCTCATATACCACAGCTGAATAACCATGCACTGCTCATAAATTTCACAGTGATGAAATGTTTAAGCTTCATTTCAAGTTTTTTTAATTTTTCTTCCTTTCATACACTTGGAGACGTGTGCATACTACATTCTTGGATTGTGCAATTCGATTTACTGTTATCTGGAGCAGATGACAAATGCAACATATTTTCCTTTTCAGTTTAGATTTGACTAATTTCTTGTTTTTTGTTACTTTTTTGCATCAAGGCTGCTTTTTTGCATTGCAAGCGAAACATGTAACCAGAACTGTAAGCAAACTAAAAATGCGTTCCGCTGATGAGACAGTTCTGTTGTTTCACTGTCCCCTGACAGTACTAAATGTTAGTAAGTTCCAGGTTGTAAAGAAGGTCAAGCAGCCCAAATCCTGGAGATCTGATCCTCTACAGGAGAGACGGACACGTTGGGATGAGAGGAGTGGAGAACAGGAGGAGGGAAAATTTTTAGATGAGATTTACGTCTTTTAACATTCCATCTCTCCACTCCTCCACTCCCTTTTGTCACTACATCAACTTATATTTCCTCTCCTCACCCCTGTTTGACTGCTCGACTGAAGGCTTTTTCATGGCTTATAAACTTTATAGAGACACTTGTCAGAGTACCTCTTACTAATGACATCTGCAGCAGGGAGTGCACGGTCTCTCCCAGAGGAAAAGAGGAAGCAGGATGAGGAGGAGAGTCAAGGAGGAGAGATCGCTTTGTGATGGGAAACTTGACAAAAAAGTATATGTGTGCAAGAGGGTCAAAGGTTTCCCACCTGGTTACTACAGCCAGGGCGCTTTTTCCATTTGCCCCAAATCATCCTATAACTAATTTGAGAAAAGCTTTAATTATCAATTTACTGCCCTGCAAGGTGAGAATGCAGCATCTTCTGTAAAATCCCAAGCATTGATCTGAGGGGGGGCAAATGATAGAGGGATGCATCAATGTAATGTTGGTGCTGATGATATAGTCATTTGATTTCAGCTAATAAAATCCCCCAACAATATTCTTTACTGCCTATTTTGAATGTTATTCAACTACCAAAAGACAAAGGGAGAAAAAAAAAACCTCAAAAAACTAACTTGTATTCATCTAATAGCAAGTGTTTATATTTCACTATATTCTACTGGCCATCATATGATGTTACATCAGGCAATAAAGTTTTGAAAAGGCTACTATCATAAAATAAAATAAAGAAATTAAATGAAAAACACTTTATTAATTCCAGAGGTAAAGTGTAGGCTAATTATAAAGATCTCTTAGTTATTAATTTATTTTAATATAATTTCCATCCCATCTATACTAGCTGAATAACAACTCTACACTACCCAACCCCCCGCCTTTTTTTTTCTTTTATCTTTTGTTACAACCTGTAATTTAATTTGAGTTTTTTAGGGTATATAAAGATAAATACAGTTTTAAATTAAACCATTTTAAAAACTTGTGAACGATTTTCCAGATTTTAGGTGGTTTCCTGACATCTTGCAAAGAGACTTTTAATACCAGTGTGTTTCAGACATATTTAAGAACAAAACAACATACATATCAGGTTGTATAAAAGATGCAAGTTTCTCATTAAGTGTGACAAAGTGGGAGAGTTGCGTTTGAGATTATATTGTCCAAAACTTGCATTGATTTACTCCAGTGACCAGGCTGGCCATCTTTTTTTAAACTGATGAACTTTTAAAAGTTTAGATAAAGGGATTTTTGGTAAAAAAAAAAAAAAAGAAATCAATCTCACAATGCTCAGTAGTTGTTCACTCTCATGTGAAACTGATTAAGAGACAGATTTCCAGAGTTGTTTTACAACTGCAGGCTGAAAACCTTCATTATTATTTGAAGAACTTCTCGTGCATGTTGGGATAAATTAAATACATTTTCTTAGCATCTATTTATTACATCTGCTTGAAGTGTTCAAATAAAATCTCAGAAGAACCTACTGCATGGATGCTGTGATATTGTTATAATAATGATGTATTCAGAGCCAGTGTGGCTATTAGTCTTAACAAAACACAAAGCTTAAAGGCAGAAATATCTCAGTCCACCTTTGTTGAAATCCAAAAAAGCATTTTAATTCATCCCTAATCAAACTCCTATGTTTATCTTTAAGACTGGATCAATCCATCATAAGAACACGTGCCACAAAAAAAGCGCTCTTCTTTACAAACAAGATATAAAATATGTGTAATGAAAAAGATCAACAAAAGAAAGAGAAGAGGGGAAGCTGTAAGTGGTGACAAAGATATTCCCTCCACCCTCTCAGAATCTACAAAGAAAGAAACAATCTCTAGCCTGAAGCGCCAAAACAACTCATCTAATCTTCTAAACACTGTTTATTTTCTCAGCTCACGGTCGCCAGTCAGTGTTGGCAAACTGCGCTCTGTTATAATACCTCGGATTTAACATTTTTTTAGTTAACATCATTGGAGCAGAGTGATGGCCTTAATTGCGGAGGCTGTGGGATTAGTATAAATCAGAGTTACGGAGGAGCGTGAGTTCACCTCGTGTGAGTCCTGCCTCGTAGTCTCGCATTGACAGCGCCAGCCCATCCCTGTCAGCCTCAGGGCCAGCAGCGCACAAGACGACCTGCCAGGAGTTACGTGAACCCAAAACATTATGGATCTGTGAGTCCCATAGAAACCAAGCTAGCAAAGTAAACAGAATCGAGGTGATGTTTGACATGAGCGGGTAGAGTTCTTGTTTTTAGGGGGAGGGATTTGGAGATCAGTCTCACCTGTTTCTGATATATAACCTCTCTGTGGAATAGAGATTGTAGATGTGGGATGCTTATAGCGGAGGAGACAGGGTAAAGTAATGACTGGATGTAATTTAAACACAGAGCATAGACTGTGGAGAAAGGTTATAATGTTTTGATTTGATAGCCATGTGGCAAAGAGCTGCATTGTGGTTGCAAACCATTGTACAGCTGATTCACAACTAAAGCCTGAAGAGGAGCTTAAAAAAGTTCACACTGTGATTATCAGATCAGACCCTGATGGCAGAAAGAAACTTCAGGCACTTGTTTCAGATATCCTCCCTTATTTTCAAAGAGAGACTCTGGTCCGTCAGTCAAACACAATACATTCGTAGACTGTTCCCACTCCCGGTTTCTCACTAAAAACCCAACAGCTCTCTTACAGTAAGCAAACCCAGTCATAGATTTGGTCTTTCTGATACAGGAACCGTAAATCCAGTTAGTTCCAATCATCATCACGCTCAGGGGAAATCTTTTCCCATCGGGCCACAACATCCGTTCACACATGATGCTCCTGAATATGGAGGTTATGCGGTTCTGCCAACGCTGTCAGCCCAGGTTCCTTAAAAACTCATGTGTACAAGAAACGTACAGGATGCATTCACTGTTTAAACTCTCTGGCAAACAGTTCAGATTGCTATCACACAGCGGATCGTTGTTTGGACTCACTTTGCGTTGATGCTGCTCTGAGCATCGCACCGTTCCTAAAGCTGTCAGTCCCTCCGCCTATTAAGACAGCTGCTCTTAGTGGGTATTGTTCAGCGCAAGCTATGGGGACCTGACAGGGCAAAGAATCTTCATTCACCCTAAAGGGCCTTTCACTACCATAGTGCTGAATAGGAGCTGCCAATATCATCCTCCATCCATGGCATTTTTATGGCATAGCTGACATACACACAACGCACCCTCGTCAGCCGCTCTGTGGCTTAGGCCAGGCTCCTTTTATTCGGGCACTGTACGTCAGCTGGAGTTTTCCCATAGACATGAGCTAAAGGAGGTCTTTTCCAGGCAGCGCACTTTATCTTAGAATTACTTTAGTGAACACTCCCACAGAGGCACACACTTAAAACGGCGACTAAACGCACAAATAAAGACAGACCAGAGGAGAGAATCTCCCTCATGCAAGTGCCCACACTTTCTCTCACACATGCACACATACACCTTCTTGCCCTACACACACCTCTCAGACAAAAGACCCTTGATTACTCAGCACATGGATGCACCACTGATCACAGGGCAGTCCTTTTACAAACTGGTCTATTATGCAGTCTCAGCGTGGGGTGGAAGTGTTGCAAAGGCCTGAAGCAGTGTAGCTTTGGAGAGCTAAAGGGCTGTGTGTGTGCGCGCGTGTGTGCGCACACGCATCAAGGCTGAGAGGTGCTACCATGCTGCGCTGCCTAACGAGAGGGCAGGTCAGCCATTAAATGGGCACTAATGCGGGAAATTGGAGGCCATTAGGCCTTTCTTTGTTGTTGTGGCTCTGTGTGGCTAGTTAGACTCTTGAAAAAAAGAAAGACCGTATTAGCTCGCTCATACAGATGTAGAGTGAATGTATGGGGCGTTTGGCTCAACATGGCGCGGGCTGGCCTGCTGCTGCAGAGTGAAAGGCTAAGTGGACACATTTAAACACATTTAAAATTCTGTCTTGTATTAAAGGCTTTCTGATTGGATTTGTGCTTGTGATTGGATACATTTTTGTAACAGGACACAGATGTGGGCTGCAGGCCGGCCAGTCAAGCTCACACACACTGTGTCGATACCAGGCTGTTATAAGTCGTGCAGAACGAGGTCTGGCGTTGTCCTGTTAACATAACCTCTGATCTCCTAGGAAATACAATTGGCGCCATTCACCAACCGTTCTTACGAACATATTTGCTGAATGAGTTAATTAAAATACAATATTAAAACTACTGTAATGTTTTGTCAGATTTTTAAAATAACATATAACATTTAGATTTAGATTTAAACATTTAGATTTAACATATGACATTTAGATTTAGATTCATTATTTAGATTCAACATATAACATTTAGATTTAGGTTAAACGTTTAAAGTTAACATATAGCATTTAGATTTGATATTTAGATTTAATTCAATTCAATTCATCTTTATTTGTATAGCGCCAATTCATGACAATGTCATCTCAGGGCGCTTCACAGACAATCA
>JBBBVU010000004.1:5842774-5864704 GCA_037177055.1 Atherinosoma microstoma
GTTGCTGTGCTGAGTGTTGCTGCTGTGGAAATCTAAGGTAACTTTTTATTGATGTGGTGAGTACATAGTCTGAAAATATTACTCAATAAAAATCTGTCATTTATACTTTTTACTAATTCATCTCATCTCTGTTCCTCTGTCTCCTATTTTTCAGGATCGCATCATACTTTGTTCATTGCTTGATCAGAAGTTTTCTGTAAGTAAGTTTTGTATAGAGCAGGGCTCCTCAATTACATCTTCAGCTGGGCCAGATTTTCAGACGTACAAATTCAACAGGGCCAGAAATTGTCTTTGGCCTGTAAGTAGCAAGTAAAATCAAAAAAATTTTCTATGGTAGATGTCACACTTGTTTTAATTTAGTTGTCATTTATCGCTACATGTATCACAGTATACAGTCTTGTACTATGCTAGTACAGCTCCAGTTGTAAGATGCAATCAAATTGCACTTTTGCATACATCTTTTTTCCCCTTTCAGAGTTTTTTCTCACTCCATGGCAACTTCTTACTTTTAAGTATCAGTATTCATTAATTTAAATATCCAAACAAACTTAAGTCCATTATCTTTTATTCATGTCAAACCATAGATAAATCCAACACATAGCCTATAAATATTTTTCATATTATGTTCATATTTTGCCGTGGAATCTACAGGAAGAATGTGTGAACAACAACCAGTGGCTTATTCTCCTCCTCTAACCTGGGGTGGGAACTAATGTTTGTAGAACTATTATATTTTATTTTGGCTTAAAACAACATACATATGGAGTAATTCTTTTCCAGGCCTTGTCCGTTCTCATGTCCATAAAAACCAAATGCTAGCCTTCAAACCCAAACAAGTAAATCTCACGCTCAGTATGAGTGGCTCAAAGGCTGCCACACTCTGTTGTTTACTGTTTGCTGCCCTGACCTTTTAGATCCGGGTGGCACCCGCAATTTAATTTTTTTGCCACTGTGTGTTGGCAGAATCATAAGCTGGGCCATATGGAAGTTGGTTCTGGGCTGCATATGGCCCATGGGCCACCAATTGAAGAGCCCTGGTATAGAGCATATGATTCAACTATTTTCCTATATTTTGCTAGATACCAGTACTATGATCATATAAGCTTTCTTACTTTTCTTTCTCTGTCTCCTTTCACTTTTTGAAGGTTTCCATGTTTGAGGAAATATTCAGTGCTGCTGTGCTGTTTATTGATGTGCTGAATAAATAGTCTATGAAAATATAAATGAATCTGTCATTTATTTACTTTAATATTCATCAATGATTGTGTATCACCTCTATTCCTCTCTGTCCTAATTCCAGGATCCCATCATCATTATTGTACATTGTTGAGGAGGTTCACTAGACCAAGCAGCCTTTTGGTTTCCGCTAAGTACCGTGGAGGAATGGCACTGGGAGGATGGTGTCAGTTTAAGTTTATTAGAAAAGTATATACACCAACAAGACAGTGTACAAGCACTGTCAACAAGAAAGTTTGTTTTCATTCTTAGGTTTCATCGTTTTTCCATCAATATTTGGTGGGCCAGTCTCAGCTCAAAATGCCGTGAATGATTTTTTATCCCAGTCCAGGGATAACTGGACTGGGATAACTGTTTTTTCACTAACACAGTCTTCTTCTTCATCCATAAATGTAAACTGATAGAATATTACACATTGAGGAAGCCATTTATCAACACAGTTCTCCGGGCATGTTAATTCAAGTTAATCAACTTAGTTGGGTATGTCCAGTTTATAGTTGCTTTTGGGAAGAAGAAGAAGAAAAAGAAAAAGAAACAATAAAAACTTGCATTTGATTCTACCTGCCAAAGATAAGAATGACTATCCAGGTGGACATAATTGCATCAGTATCCTTTGGCACGAATTACTTGGTTTTGTGTGACGATAGCATTGGCGTAGACGTGTATGTTGGACTTTTGGAGAGAAATTTGCTGTGAATCTTTTCTCTAGAAGTCTGTGTTTATTTCAGCAAGACAATGTCAGGCCTGTTCTGTATAACTTACAACAGCGTGGCTTCATCAACACAGTGCATGGATTCCTGACTGGCCTGGCTTCAGTCCAAACCTGTCTCCTGATAAAAATGTATGAAGCATTTTGAGAAGGAGAATTAACTGCTCTGCAGTCACTGAACACAGATTCCACTTGATATTGTCCAACAATTAGTGTACTCAGTTCATAAATTATGAAAATGTGTCATTTAAAGGAAAGGTGGTGTTTTAAATGTGTTTATATTTTCTAAATACAATGAAGTTGGTTGGTGAACAGACTGAAAATCATTTTTTTGGACTTATGTCTGTTAAAAAAATCTTTAAAAATGAACAAACAACAGATTTAAGATATTATTTTGCATTTTAGAAATTGTCCAAACTTTTCTGGAACTAGGGTTTGCAATTATGATATTAAAAAAAAGACAATATTTTAATTACTTCTAAAGCTGAAACATTAATATTTAATTGTAAATCAAATTTTGATAACTTATTCTGTCTAATAACATTATAGGCTATAGCGGTAATTCATGCAATTATTTATTTCTGATGCCGTTGTCTCAAAATTACAGGTTTATTATTCCGTTATCTTGAGATAATGTGTAATAGAAAGTACATTTTGGAAGACCACCCACTAGTTTTCAACAAGATTACAAGCTTTGTTTTCTTAAGATCACGAAATCATAAAGGTGAGCTTAAAAATAAGTTGTTAGCATCTAATTTAATTGGTACGTTTGTCAAAATATATAGTAGTAAGTTGAATCATGCAAGTGTTTTTATGTTCACTTGCTGGCTACGGCTTTCCTGAACAGCAACAAAAAAGTCAACCTTGTTTTATCATAGTTTTAATAATAGAACTGTTATCTCAAGAAAACACAACTATATTTTCAAGATAACAACAATTTTTCCATTATCTTGATAAAACAACCCCTGTTATCTCAGGATAAATAGATAATTAACTCATTATCTCAATGACTGAAAATATTTTTCAAGCATGGTCTCTCTGGGCTTCCATAGGTTTCAGTTTCTCGAGTGGTTTGCTGTTTTTTCTTTTTTCTTTTTGAATGTGTCTGCTATAAATGACACAAGTAATCTGATATCTCCTTTTTGGGGTCTGGGGTAAGGTTTTTTTTATTCCTTTTTATATTTTATAAATTGGAATATAAAGATTATTCAACAAAAATATTCAAAGCATCACTTCAATATAAAAGTTCTTGCTAGTTGCAGCTTATTTCAATTAACCATACTGTCAAAAGTAAACTTAACGTCAGCACTTATCATGCACCATGTCATGACATCCAGCACTGAGGCAGCTTCATTTAGGAGCAAGTGTAACTCCCTGATATGAACTATAATAATGTTATTGTTTTCTGATAATGATAGTCCCCTAGGCTCATATCCGGAGTGCGGTCACGTCATACTTTCATTACATCAGAGTTCCCAAGCTAGTAAAATCTAAATCCTCTTACCTACGCTGGGGATTTATTTCCCCTCAACTCCCTTACGTTCGCTGCTGCTTCTCACCGAAGTCAAGTATAAACAGATTTCATCATTGTTTAAAAAATTGTCGGCTTACCCAAACGGTTTTGTTCAATTTAATCCATGAAATTTGCCAGAAAGTGTATGTGCCTTCCACCTCTCCGGGGCCTGTGTAATTATAAGAAAACACTGTCCAAGTTCTACCGAGGTATTCAATTACATGAAAATAGACTTATAATAAAGGATCTGTGGTAATTACCCCAAGCTGACAAACGATACAGAGCATGAACTGATTCCTTTGCCAATTAAAACATTTCTCTCTCTTTTTTTTTTCTTGCAAACAACATCTGAAAATTGATGAAGAATGTAAAGATGTGTGTCAGCGTTTTACATGATCTTTTTTTGCCAGTGAACAAAGTTGCCACACACTACTATTCCCCTGCATCAGTCACCTTTATATGCTGGCAAAGTCCCTCCCTGCCAAATTCTCCCAGTTTAACCACACCATAACTCAAGATAATTCAATGAAACCCAAACCGCAGAACTAATTTCTGTCCGCTCCTCAAGCAGCGTGGGCGCTGCACCTAAGTGACAGCAATTAAGAGGTTTGGTTATTTATTGAACTCAAAGAAAGATAGAGAGAGAGAGAGAGAGCCCTTTACTGTGCTGTGTTTTAGAAGAGAGCGAGCGCTGCAGGACCATAGGCAGGTCGAGGAGCACAACAGTTTGGTTTTATACGTGTAACACAATCCTCCCCCAAAAGCAGCTCATTTCCATTGGAGGCCATTATGAGCAAAAGAGAGCAGAGGCTTCTCTAGTGTAGTGAGAGCCTGTCCGGTGGCTACATGTACATGCCAAATGTTATAACTTCACCCCTCATTGAGTGACAGTATAAACCCAGAACACTTTTCAATCGGTTCATGTTTTGTGTCCTTGACATTTTGGAGCCTCTGACTTAAGCACACTCAGTTAGAAAAAAGATGATCGGATTTGAAAGACATTAAGAAATGCTGAACCATGTGTGGTCTTTGAAGACCTATGTGTCATAACTATAAACATCCTTCTACTGTAACAAGTCAGTATGATCAGCTCTTTCTTCCCCTGGTATTAAGATTAAGATGAATTCTATTGTCCCAGAGGCACAATTGGAACAAAGCAATAAAAGGAATAAAAACAGCCAAACCATTAAAACGACAAAAATATTCACTGAACTCTAAAAGACCTAAAGTTGGAGCAGATTGTTGTAAGGAGTGTGATGGAGGGTGGGAGGAAGGAGAGTTTATGGCGATCCCTTTTATGTCTAATGGATCTATATCATCTCCTGGAATATGGGATTTATCCTTGGGGATTCTTTGATTAATTTTTAAAGTAGTACTACTGAACTTTGGCAGGTTTTCTGTATACTATAAAAGTGTTAATACATAAATAATACATAAATAAATAAAATATATTAAACAAAGAAATGAGTCATTGAATAAATAAGTTAACCACTGAAAAATTTACATATTATTAATCAATGTATTTATTTCATGGAATATTTATTCTGTATTAATTCAGTAATGAATAAAAACAGCTCTCCATTTGAATACAAATTCATACCAAAAATACTTTTTATTTTTGTGATGATATAAGTTTGTCTACCGCAAACCCTGGTTTAAACAGCATAAACAATGTTGGGAATATGGTGCAATGGGAACCTTTTTTTTAACTGCTGCACTGCTAAACATGCATCCAGCAGAGCTGCTGTGTTATTGGAGATGCTGAATGGGGAAAATGGACAGAGAAAGTTCAGAAAGTGAAGCTTTAGAAGATATTCAAGCTGAACATGATGGCACAGAAAAAACGAGCCGTATCTGTTATCTGGAGATGCTTGGTTTTAAAGAAGCACCACTATGCTTTGGCAGATTTTCTCAGTGAGGCGCCCCCTGATGATGCTAATTTAGCCCTTTATCTTTCATCCTTCCTCTGCTCTGAGCTCTCTCCTTTGAGTAAAAGTCACTCTGTTGTTGATTTTTGTCTTATTTCTTGCTCTGCCCCTTTCTCTCTTTTTCTTTTCCTCTCCTCCTCTAATGTCCTCTTGCATCTCTTTAGTGGATCAGCCATGGTACGCATTTAAAAACAGCCAGTGTTTTGATATCCATTTGCGGCTGTAATGTGATGCTCCAGGCTGTAAAACAAAGTTGTGCTGTGTGGTTACTCAGCCTCGGGATGCTGTAGGGCAACAACGGCTCCAGGAATGGACATAATCAATCTCACTGTGCCATCAAAATGAGTCTTAAATACATCAATTTTAAGGTCAAAAAGTCCCATAGTGCTACTTTAATGTCAGCCTTATCTTGATTTTCTTTGAGTCAAAAGTTGGTGATTTCCTAGAGAATCTAGTCTAAACTCCTGGCAATGAGGAGTCTACACCAAACAACGAGCTCTGCTCTTGATTAGACCTCCTCAAAGTATCTAAAGTTAATAACATCTACATGTAGCTCGAGCAGGTTGGCATCAGTTCTGTGACTCATGGAGTGAATTCATATATAACCATCATATGATTACAGGGATGATGAGGAACATATTTTACATACAGATGACAATCAGGGTTTAACTGAGAGATGGTCTGTTACCAAAACTTCTTCCCCTTTCTCAGCATATGCCATTCACTGACACATTTTTTTTAATGGCCACACAATAAATGTTATTTTGCTTTTCATGACTTCACTTTTAGCTTTTTTATCTAAAGCGGGTTTGCTGTGATATCAACATGCTTTTAATTAGGAGAACACTTGTTTAATGTGTTGTGCATTGTAAACATCACTCACAAAATAAACTCTTGTCCAACATTTTGAGCTCTCTCAGTGGCCAACACGACTCTTGTTGCCAATTATTCTTATCAATAAAACGCTTTCTGTTTAGTAAATGTGTAATTTTGAGAGCTGTTTATGTACAGTACAATAACACACATCATTTTCTTTCTTGCGCAGCGAAGATGCTGGAGGAAGAACAGAAATCTAATTATAATAGAACACAGACTTGGGCAGATTGGCTGAACTCCAGGACCAACAAATTATTCTTACTGGCACAGACCAAAAAGAGGGAGTGGAGTTCAAACTTCAAACGCCAGCTTTATGGTAAATGACAGGCAGAGTTCAGAACTCACATTGTGCAATCTCAGACCCAGACCCGACCGCCTGCCTTTGGAAACATCTCCATCTCCCCATCCCTTTTCCATTATATGACAGCATTCTTCATGCTTTTATATGCAACTTCTGGCAGCAGGAGCTTTTCTGAGTTACAGTTACACAATCCCTCAGATGCAGATTTGTTAAGGAGAAAAAAACCTGCAGGTTCCACTGTAGACAAATAACAGCTTCTTATCACAAGTGTCTTGCAGTTTTCCTTGCTGGAAGTGCTAAGATGGAAAAAAAAGCTTTTCCCCCTGTATCTCCCTGAGCCATCTGGAGAAGTCATGAAGCAGAGCACACAGCCACTTAACTGTTTAAGAGGACACACACTTAAAATGCTTACTCACACCTCTGGAGTGAGTCAGACTTTTAGTCAACAGGTGTGTCATCCATCCAGAGACTTAGCCCATTTGTCATCCAACAGGACGGCGAGACAGTCAGCTTTCGAGTCAGCAAGGACAACTGAATGTGAAGAAGAAGAAGGAGGAGGAGGAGGAGGTGTTCTCCACCTGTGCACCATGTGCTCTTCACCTTGATTTACTACCAGGCTTGAGGCTCTGCGCCGCCGTTCTGGGCACATGCTCTTAAAAATATAACCTCAGTTCTCTGAAGCTCCAACCACAAACTTTCTCTGCCCTCCTGTGCCTCAAACTCTGACATCCTCCTTAAATTTACAGGCCTGAAGACGTGCCGGACTGGCCTCCACGCTGTTTAGAGAGCTTCCTGAGAGCTTGTGTGTGAGTGTGTGTGTGTGTGAGTGTGTGTGTGTGTGAGTGTGTGTGCATGTGCTGTTCCTATAACTAAACGTAATGGAAGCGGTGACAGATGGGTCTGATGTAGGTACTGGTAGGCACACACTCTCAAGGAGGCTTTCTGCGTCTGATAAGAGGGGTGAACAGCACAAGTGCTCACACACAGAGAAATGACTGATAAGAGCAGCAACAGAAGCAGCAACACAGGAAACAGGCAATAGAGATAAAAGAGTTTGATAGAAAGGAGCTGGCGTGCTGGGACAAAACTTCTTCAGGAGGGTAGAGTTGGATTCTAGCCACTTGTCGGAATCTCTCACAAACAACTATGATGCTTCCAAGAGCAGAGGTCAATCCTAAAGAGAGCGGATAGCTTCTTATATTTCGGCCTTACAACAGTCTTTTCCCCGAGGCGCGCTGTTTCGCCGATCTACTTGCGGGCTCGTCTGTTAGACGACCTGATTGAATAACGGCCATATCACTGTTCTGGGTTAAAGCAGAGATAAAGATAAAGAACATGCTGCTTTCTAACTGATACTTAAGTTTTTCTAAGATTAATTTATTTCACACATGAGTAATTACATAACATCTAGTGCTCTTGGTTAGATTACACAATCCAATTCCCGCAAGTAGCACATAAAAATCCTGGGATTTTAATCATGTGTGGAATCTTCACTGTTCGTGTATTTTGATATTAATACATATTAAAGATAATTTCAATGCAACAGGAATTAACACAGTTTTTGAGGCTGTAAGTCTGTACGTGGGCTGAGCAGTCTGGTAGTTAAAAGGAAAATAAAAGGCCAAACCACTAAATACCCCCACAAACCTCAAAGTACATCAATGGAGTTGTGCCTTTGAAGGCTTTCAGAGTGACATGTGACAGAAAACAGAAGAAAATGTCACAGGAGAGGCAGTGAAGGTGCCGGCCATGAGGCTGAACCTTAAAACATCACAGATTTTCTGGGGAATAAATAGAAAATAAGGCACTTACAGTGTGAGGAAGTGAGTGTTGAGAGTTTGGTGACAAAACTGTTTTGGCTTTGTAGGTAAAAATGATGATGGATTAGCAAGCCTGTTCTGGTATGAATTTACCCTGCAGACTCTGAGGAGGACAGAGAAAAAGAGTTATTTATATCCCAAATACAGATGAAAAGAAACAACTCTCAGACAACTATGAAATGAATTAAGTGAGCAATTGAAAAATGATTACATTCCTTAGACATGTGTGTTTGATAGACCCCCCAGTTTGGGAGGAAGTGTGAAAGACATTTTGGGCTCATGTTCAAAGTCTGACATTAATCAGAAACAGCCTATTAGGATTATACCCCATTATTTTATCATTTGGTAAACATGCTTGAGCCTTTTTCTTTCCCTCACACATACCGGCTGCAGCCCCACTGAGCTCCAGTAACCAGAAAACACGCCGGTCTCAAACAGGCAGATTCATATTTGTGTTTCACAATGTATCTGAGATTGTACTGTGGTAACTTCACACAGCAGCTACAACAAATTGCACCCAAATACCTGCAGACCTGGAGGATGTGTCACTTTTTCAGCCATAAAGTGACTCTGGTTCAACAAGGAGTGCATGTGTTGTTGTTTGAGACCTGAGTATGTTCTGTCTCTGTGTGCACGCCTCCACCTGTCTCTCACCACCGCTGCTGCGTACCCTCCTACACTCTCTTTAGATAGTATATGTTTATATCTCCCCACATATATGTGCGTGTGCGTGCAACCACTCACTGTGCCTCTCTTTCTTCCTCTGTTTCCTCACAGCATGTGATTGCCATCCCGTGGGTGCTGCTGGCAAAACCTGTAACCAAACCACAGGACAATGTCCCTGTAAAGATGGCGTGACTGGTATCACGTGCAACCGCTGTGCTAAAGGCTTCCAGCAGAGCCGCTCGCCCATTGCCCCCTGCATAAGTACGTGGAACCGATCTTTAATATTATTTGCCTAACTGAAGGACAATGTTGCCAGATCTATTTGCACACCTTTGAGAGCGAGGGGCATATCAGAATCTGCCATCTGTGATTATTACACATATGCAACACCAGCCTAACACAGACAAGTATTTAGCGACCAACTGCTGCTTTCCCTACAAGTAAATCTGCACCATTAAACATTAACTTTAGGGTTATATTGCCTTTCCAATTTCATTGATTTCTGTAAATCTGTGCCCTTTTAACACCACCAGTTCCAAACCCTAAACTGTGTGACATTGCAGATTTGTCTGTCTCATTATTAATTTAAATATCAAGGCAAATTATGCCCTGTAGTTTGGCTCTTTTTCTTTAACAAAACACATTTTAACTGCTTCTTTGGCCATTTCTGGAATTCACAAGTGAGACGTCAATCTCAAAATGATCAACACAAATAATTTCTTGTCATTTTTAACCTTTTTTGTTAGCTGTACTATCACAGCGCTCTATTATATCTCTCTTCAGCAGTTAAACTACTCAAGCAAATTATGAGAGCTAAACTTATTATTTGAATATGTCGTGGCAACAGGCAGCATCATTTGTTTTAGGGTCAACAATGGCTTTTTACAGATTCTCACATTTAGGCCAAAATATTTGAAGTTGGAGGCAGAATTTCTCAGTCCCACCTGTGAAAATCTGATTGTACGTACTCAAAAAGACTTGATTCTTTCTTCCCCTCGTGCATAAAACCACCACTGTCACACACCTCTTCCCTCAGTGTGTCCACCTCTTTCTCTGCATGTGTCTTTGATACTTCTCTGTGGTGTTGACTGTTGACCTCTTGGTGCTTCTTAATGAGCCTCTTCTCTCCCTCCTGCCCACAACAACAAAAAGCCATCATGCGCGTGTTTTATCTTTTGTTGCCTATTCTTGTTCCTTTTGGAGATAAAAGGGCCATTCTCCATGCATGTTTTTTTTTCTCTGCGTGTCAACTTTTTACCCACTTTTGAGTACAGCAGAGAAAGGAGGGCTGAGAGAATCAAGTCTTTTGGATGACCAAATTGCTAACAGTTTTGCTGCAGTAAGACACAAGGGAGGAGGATAAAATGCCCACTCTACTAATGTAATGACACAAGGAATCTAAACAGAGCAGTGGTTTTGGATTAAAAGTGAGGAGGTGGTGAAGGAGCCAGCAGATGGAGATGTGATAAAAATTAGGGTGCAAAGATTTGCGGGAAGGACAGGTTGAAAAGATCTGTTAATGTTAAGCAGGAGCCTACTCGTGCAAATCTAAGTGGAAGGTTTTATTATTAAATCTTAGAAATTCTGCTCACCTTCTACATGCAAGTTAAAGAATGGCCCTACAGTAGTAGGGCTATTCTTTAACTAAAGTAGCTTCGTGTCAGAAGTGGAGGTTTATAAAAGAACAATATTTGTTGTAGACAACATTCAACCAAGCAGCGAACTTACAAATTTACTGTTACGAAATTGTCGTTCAGCACAACTATTGCGCTTAAATACCAAAAATCCTGTTTGTTGAGAAAGTAAAACAGAATTATGACCAGATTATGTTGTCAAAAACAAAACATTTTTCTGCATATATATTTTGTTATTGAATGTGCAAATGTGCGTAGCATGCACTCAAAGACTGATATACATGTACCAGATTCAAATGTTAATGAAACTGATCTTTCTTTTTGTTTCTTGTTTTTTCTTGGAGTAGAGATTCCAGTTTCTCCTCCTACAACTCCAGCATCCAGCAGCACAGAGGAGCCGTCAGGTGAGAGTCAAACTTTCACTTCCAAATATTTTAAGAACATTTGTATTTAAGCAGAGATGCAGAAGATGTGGAAATGTAAATAAATGAATCTGAGATTTTTCTCCTCTTCGGTTCCACTGCTCATTCCAATATTTTTCCACTTGAGTAAAAACAGACTGCAGGATAAATTGGATCCCACTTGTCTTTCCCCTCCTTATTATCTGGTTCATGAATATTAAATCCATTTGCAGCAACCCTGAGATGTGCCTCCTTTAATCTCTCACACTTCCACAATTAATCAGGCTAACTGCGGCACAGTGGGGTGTTGGTATCGTGGATTGCACTGGGAGTTTGTTTGATTTGATGATATTTCATCTTTCCAAACTATCGGGTGCAGTGAAGCACTGATAGATGGACTAACAGACGGACCCAGATCTTACAATTTAGCACAAGAGTCCATCTTACTATTCCCATTTACTGCACCAGATGATTTCTCTTTAATTGTGGGTTTAAATATTTATTTACAGTGGGGATGCAATGCCAGGATTAACTGCTGTTTATAAGATGCTATCCAAGACTGCAGACCTCTTCCAAGGTTGATGTAAAAAAAATAATTCCTAAATTGAGCCATGTCTCAATTAGTCCATATCTATTTGAGTAATTATGTTATCAAACAGAGGGACTGGATCAGCCACAACATTTTCTTAGTGAAGGTAATATTCATATTACATTAAAATAAAGGATATGACCTTAATCATATGATTAAGAATGAGCTTAAAAGGGTAAATATATGTGTAAGGGCTCATTAAATGGTTTAGCATCACTGAAAAATATCTGGATTCTTATTCTAAATTTAATGTTTAATTGATTAGTAGCTAACTGAACTATACTGGATTTAAAGTCTCCTTATATGAAAGTAAATGGTAAGGTTTCATACTTATGTATTTACAAACTTATTAATTTATTAATTTATTTGAACAAAATAGGTTCTATGCTGTTTTGTTTTTTTCTCTTTCAAACTCATGGTGGAAAAAGTGGAGTCATCTGGCTTGCTCCGTGTTTCTTCTGTCTCCCCCGTGAAGTTACTGGAGGCCCAACGTACACGTATGTGTGAGTTTTGTGCAAAGGGCTCCTGCAGCTGTTGTTGGGCCCTCTGAGGTCCCGAATGTTCCCTGCACAGCAAACGATTGACAGCACAGTCAGGATAACGCTGGTGTCCAACCCTCCTCCACCTCTTTTCTATTCTCTTTAAGTCTCTTTTCACTCTTTTCCACCTCCTTCGTCTCCCTCTGCTTCACGCTTTGTCTTCAAATAACACTGTGGGTGGTGCAGTGCTGGAATATGTGGGGCTTCTTTGGGCCCCCTTGTCAGGAATCTGTCTACTTTTGGGGTGTAGAAAAATTTCTTCACATAAGTGAGAGAGGAATTTTGTGTATGATTTAAATGAATCCGAAGTAAACTAGAAAATAAGTCAATCAAAGAGAGTTCTGTGTATTTTGGGAGGTTTTATTGTTGTTTTTAATAAATAATCTGTATTTGGAATTACAACCTGGTTTAAAACAAAAACTAATGGTAATAATGGTAATATTTGAACTTGGTTGTAATGCCACAGGTAGTCTTATCATGGCTGAAAGTTTTGAGAATTGTATTTCCCTTGTGTAATAGCCATGGGTCTGTAAGGTGCATCACCCTGATGGACATCTTGGCCCATCCAAGCTGGAGGCCCAGAGGATGCAAGCATTACCCAAAACCCCTGTTCAGAAGGTCATACAACAAATCCACCTCTGCTTGGCCTCGTATTCCAGCAGCTATGATATCACCTAGTGATTACTAACAGATGTGTCGTGGGTCTGTAGAGTGTTAAACTTCTTTCTGTTGTTTTCAATTGTACATTTTTGATGAAAAAAATGTAAATTATAAAATGACATAAAATGTATTTTATGTCAGCACATATGCAATACAAGGAGAACGTTTAGAAGAACATTTGGGGGGGGGTTTATGGGTACAGTTTTGTATAAGTACATTTCCAAACTGTAGGAAGTAGAAATGCTCAGCTCTGTGAGCTGTGTTAAAAACCTTAACAACGCTTACTTCATATTAAGATGAATAACAAGATTACTCGTCCATCATTGTGGCTAGCTTCAGTTCTAATACAAAATGAAAGAAAAAACAACACCAGTGATTATCATTTAAAAACAGCTTTGTTATTACTTTACAAGTGTGTTTTAAAAGCAATTAACAATTAATAAGTCAACTTACTAACAAGCAGTTGCTATCATTAAAAAAGCCAATTAGTATGATAAGCTAGCTTGGTTTGGCTAGCTTAGCTGTGGAACTAAGAAATAATGTCAACTGGTTGTTCTCTTTTTTATTAAATAACAATTTTAAAAACAAGAAAGAAGACTTTACACATGTCTTTAGAAAATTAACATTATTGATGTAGATTAATAAGTCAAGTTACTAATAAGCTATTGTGTTAAAACTAGCCAATTAGTAAGCTAAGCTGATCTTGGTTAGACGAGCTTAGTTGTGGAACTAAGTGTTAATGTTGGGAAGGAACAAGACCAAAAGAAAAAGTCGCAATACCATAGGCAATGAAAATTACTTAAAGGCAGAGGTGTAGCTACTGAGGAGTAGAAGAAAGCAGTGTAAAAAAATGGATCAAACAGAATTTAACTTGGCAAAAATAAAGGGGGGAGAAAAAACAAGTGTGAGAACAACAGCTGTGAGGCAGGTGTCTTGTTGCACCTCACTTAAATAAGGGGGTTGGTGGGTTTGGGGGTGGGGGTATGGAGGAGCGAGTGAAAAGAGGGTAAGGGGGGGAAGATGGAGTGGATATTAATTTGTCTCCTGCAGCAGGGCTCTCCCCCTGTCGACCACACGGAGGGCTGGAATGCATGGAGAATAGCGCCAGTGGTGCGGCCCAGACAAAACACACATTGTGCTGGTAGGTCATGGATGGTGTGAGTCGCCACTCCCACGGGTCATGACAGAGACGTCTGCATGGCAACCAAATGTGGAGGAGATTAACTGCTGATGACCTGTGGTGGACGCTCGGGCCTGTCAGAATACACAGGATGTGAAACTAACTAATGATGATAAGGAGATGGAGAGTTGGAATGATGACGATGATGCTCATAAGGGTAACTAGGTTCAGTTTAATGTATCAGATGTGTGTGCCGTGTCTTAAGCTGGAAGTGATCAGAATCTGTGGCAGACCCCTCCTTGGATTTTTTGGACATGAGTCTTGCTTCACACACCCTGTACAGTCCTCTTAGATTCCACTGTGCTTTAGAGTGGGATGTTTTTTCACTGCTAACTTGAGTCAAATTTGACAGAATAAATAGTTTGGGACATAATCTGTAATAAGGACGGCCAAAATAGAAGAACACGTTGTTAAATTGTCATTATGAATTTAGAAACTTTGTATACACTAGCACTTTTTCTTCTTAAAACCCTTCTGGGTGGGGTTATTTCCTCCCTTCGTGTCTAATTTTTCGGTGATAATCAACGGGAGTCCCCAATGACTTATCTGAGACTCATGAGTTACAGTAATGCAGGATGTCCCAGCTCATCAGGACTGATTGCACACTACCCCAAAGTAAAATCTCAAATCAGGTCAAGAAAAAAGACCAGCCTTTTTACAGCCTGTTGCTTGCTGAAAACAAACCATCTTTTACTCAGTGACAATACAGTGAGAAAAGAGGGAGGAGGAGGCTTCTTCTCTTTCTTTCCTCCTTTCTCTCTCTGTCTTTGCTGGACAGGATCCAACCTCCCGGCTCTAATGTGAGCAGCCCAGTGAGGAGCAGAGGAGAACAGTGCATGGCAGCACACAGGGCTCTATAATCTAATTACATGCTTTATTTGCTGCAATTTGTTTCTCAATCAGTCTGGTTGAAAGAGAGAGCCCTCCTCCCGGGGGCATCATTTACACCTCCTTGTTTCACCGCTCTGGTACCTCCGATACTGCCCTGCCTCTGTGGCCATGTTTAGATCTTGCGTGTAGAACCGCTATATGTGCATCTAGATCTTTTTGGTTGAGTGGTGGTGAGTATAAAAACTTTGACTGTCAAAACCTTGTCTTGGTTTTCAGATAATCTGTGACATATATATCATATCATACTGTATATGCAACCAAACATCACCCAGAGTAGTTCTGAATGTCTCATAAAGCTAGATGCATGCCCCTATGGTCTGGTCTTCTATAAGAAAAAAACATGTCACAGAGGAACCCTGAAAAAAAGTATTTTTTAGATCAAGGAAAATGTTGCAAACATATAATTTATTGATCTTTATGAGGTGGCATATTGGACGGAATGCATTTTACACAACTTTTAAACAATCATAGAACTATAATCACTTGTACATAGGTGTAACGTAACGTCTAGTAGATGGCAGTAATGCAGCAGAGTTGGTCTAACAAACGGAAATAAGCCATTTAAGGAAGAAGGGAGATGTAAGATAAAGTAAGATTCAGTCAAGCAACAGTACTCATTAATATTCAAATAGTATTTTAACAATAATATCTAAACATACTCTCCACTGAATCGTTTACAGATTGTAGCTCCCTCTCTTCCATGACGAAATAACCTCTCACACACACATACTACAAGTTCAAATTCAAACCAGTGTCAGCTTACACATACACATGTATAACCTCTCACATAAAGCCATGTTATCACTAATTTAAAATAGGGTGTCTTGTATGTATGTGCATGGGGTTTTAGTAGTATGTATGTGTGAATTTTCATTCGTTTACATGCAAGACATTGCACCTGTGTGTAGGTGCGAGTTGATTTAATGTGTCTGTCCAAGTGATTGTAGTAGTGTATGCATGATTTCAGAGGTTAATGTGAGAGTAAAAAATGCATCCTGTCCTATATGGCACCTCAGATCTTTACAGCTATTCGGGACACAGGTGGACCTATGATCTTAAATCTTACTCAAAACCTTTAACTGTAGCATATTATATTATGTTGGTTGCTGGGAGGCTGAAACTGCTGACAATGCAGACAGGTCAAGGCAAAGACAATGCCACTGGTAATTAGAGGTCTACTGGCTAGTTTATATAGTGTCAGAAGTATTTGTTTTCCCTCAGTGACAGGATTGAAATCTTTCATGCTAAAAAGCCCAACTCTTGTTCCTGGATCTGGAAATAAATTGGACTTTACACATTTGAAATTTGAAGAGATATGAGACAGTATTTGCCAAAACCTGGACCATGTTGGAGTGAAGTTGCGGTAGGTATAGTGAGAGGAGAGGAAAGTGTACAGAGAGCTTGGCTTGAGTCCTCCTGCCACCCTCTGAAGGAGAACTCAGGTGCTATACTATGCACATAATCAATGTGACATAAATATTGTCGTCAGAGGATTTGCTCAAAGCACTCTGGACAGCTGAAGCAAATTTATTGTGACTAGTCAGCAGACTTCAGTCATAGCTCATGAAAGGGTGTAAAAGAGTCCTAAATTTGGCAAATAATATGTTTTCTTTAAGAGAAATCCTGCAAATCATGTCATGAAAACTGTAAAACAGGTCTTGATACAGGCTTAATAAGGGTTGCTGACTGTATTGAGGGTGTCGTTATCACTCCTCTCTGCAGCCCTGTAAAGTACTGGCTCAAATACTTAAAGCTATGATGTGCTATGCGCTGCCTTGAAGCAGCTGCAGTGTAAACGATTAGTTTAAAGGGCCGTACGGTACTTTGATAGAGGGGGCAAAGGTCCACCTCTCAGTTACAAACTTCTCAGTGCTCTGAAAGGCACGACACAAAGCGCTGTAGTAACTACATCTACTCTGAACACGCAAAGCACATTTTAGCTCAGTACTACAAGACTGCTTCCACTTCTCCTGCTTGTAACGCGCACACAAAGGGAACATTTGTCCTCACGGTAGGGGACTGCCTGGCCCTAAATAGGGATCTCGGGGCGCTCTCAGCGGGGCCTGGAGCTGTGTCTCAGGGGTACACTAATGGGGAACGAAAGGCTATCAAAGGGAAGTATCATGATGGCATCAAGGGGGGGTTATGAGAAAACAAAGCTTCCTTTCCTCAGCCCCTACTTCGATCATTTACATGGTAATCAGGTCCAGCTCATATAGACTCCTCTGTTCATTTGATTTGCCTATTTTTGTTACTTTCCCTATTTACTAGCACCAGCACCAGCTTTGTGGCCTCTCTAACTAGAATGTTAGGCTATCAGCTCTTTTTATTGGGGTGGGGGGGTTGCTGATGTGGGGATTTTACATAATTTTACTTCTAAGCATCCTCCTCTTTAACCCACACCACTGCTGGATTTCACTCATCTTCCCTCTTTTTTTGTTGTCAACCTCTTCACCCCTTTGCTCTATACCAGAATCCATTCTCCCACCTCCTTCCCTTCTTTTTGGTGCATTTTTCCTTGTCATGGTGTTCCCCTGGCAACCTCATTGAAATGGAGTATAAAGGAGAGAAGAAATCTGCTCACATCAGTGATGTTTGTTCATATTCAGGCTGCCTGAAAGCTCCAGTCCCTCTTCCACTAACCCATCACAAGAAAACAATTTGCTCTTACTATTCTGCTACAAAACTTATCACAACTTGGAGAAATAAACTGTAAAACAAACAAGGCTTGAAGACTAGGGGATTTTTTTGCCCTGCGATAAGGCCTAACATCAGA
Source organism: Atherinosoma microstoma (assembly GCA_037177055.1). Classification (NCBI taxonomy): domain Eukaryota; kingdom Metazoa; phylum Chordata; class Actinopteri; order Atheriniformes; family Atherinidae; genus Atherinosoma; species Atherinosoma microstoma. Next base: position 5,860,494 of record JBBBVU010000004.1, read on the forward strand.
TTATTGTGCCATTTACTGCAAATGCATAGCAGCTTCAAAACACTCGATGAGGTCATCACTGAATCTTTGTTTCTTGATTGCTGGAGCTACTAAAGCACATGGTGGCATAAGTTTATTGTTACTCATAAAACCCCCCCCCATAAACTCACAGATCTATTTAGACATGGAGCAATAATAGCAGTTATCTGCAGCGCATGTGCTTACACAATATCTTGTGCATGTGCATGTCTTCAGCACAGACTTCAGGCGTAGCTCTCTGTCCACATTTTGTGCTTTTTTTAAAATTTGTAATCAGCAGGTTACACATTTCCCAAACCGTTTCTGCCTTAATCAAGCCCTTAATGCTCTCCTGAGCAAATATTTTCATCAAAGTATCCCTTCTAAATGGGCTTTCTTGTAAGATTGTTATGAACCTTTAAAACTCCAAGCCATTATTTGCTGTATTTGGTCTGCCTATTTCTTTATCTTTTTTTTTTCATGTAAAAATGCATGTTAAATCTCAACCCTTTTAAGCACTGTCAACATACAAACATCTTTTTTAGGACTGCCTTTGTTGTCAGATTATGAGGCTAAAATTATGTGAAATGAATGTATCAATAGATATAGCAATATAAAGGCCAACAACACAGGATTTATTACTAACAGTAAAAATAACACACAGAGCATCAGCGACCAAGCCTTTTCTTTTCTGCATGTCATTCTTTCAAGTCTTGGCTTTCAGGAGAAAAAATTATGGCATTCAAACAAACACACAAAAGAAACTATTTAGATATTTACACTCCTTCGTCCTGGTGTTTTTGGTCATTTACATTTATGTATGCTACTATTTACTTACAATCCTCACAAGACCAACTCCACTTAGCTTGTTTTTGGGGCCATTTTGGGGCCACACCATGCATCAAACATCTTGGCGTTATTCCAGTCATAGAGGACCATTATTATTCTTTTCAGACACACATACAACTTTATGCTCACCTGTTGATCTTTGGCTGCTCTTTTTCAATCAATTTAAGCTATCTAATTGGTAGAAAGTTTAACAGGAAGTGGCTCCTTCATATTTTCTTTCAAAATACAGATCTCTTACACATATCAATGATAATTACTTTTTAGAATTATGAATAATCTTGTTATCGTGGATCACTGATAGTGGATTTACCATAGAGAGCAAGTCCAGTCCTTGAGACCTACTATACTGCAACTTTTAGTTGTATCCATTCTCTAACACACCTGAATGAAATGGCTGAATTCCCTCATCCGCATGTCATTCAGCTTTGCAGAGGCCTGGTTGTGAGCTATTCATTTCATTCAGGTGTGTTGGAGAAGGGATGCATTTAAAGATTGCAGAACAGCAGCTCTTGTGGACTGGACTTGGGCACGCCTGCCAAGGCAAGGCAGGCAAGTTCCTTTATATAGTACATATCATGTACAGGACAATTCAAGGTGCTTTACATAAAACATTAGAAGCATTATATCGGGGTGTAGAAGAAGCATTAAAAAGTACATTAAAAACAAAAACAAACTTTTAAAAGAAATAACTTAAATGAAATAAAAACAGAAGAAGAAAAGAAACCATAGGTCATTTAATATCAAAAGCAAGAGAAAGGGAGAAAGAAAGGACAACATGAAAAACATGATCAAGTTTAAAAACTCAAGCTTAAAGGAAATGGTATAGATTTGGACTTTTAAATATAGTCTATGAATAAACACTACATTTTGCGGTTGGATAAGAAACCTCCTGCACAGGATATAAATGCCTTGAAATCTTCCCTAAATCACCTAAACGGTAAGCTATTCATCACAATTTACCCCACAGAATTACACACTACTCTTCCTGAGAAACTGTTAACAGTATAAGCGACAGTGTTATGGAATGCTGATGATCTAGTAAAGTTTAAAGGGTTAAAATGACAAAGTCTGAGAGCTTGCTTACTCCCCACACTCAGTGTTCATACATGAGGCCATGTGTTTGACAGCTTCCCTGCAGGAAAGCGCTGTGATTCAATTTGGGTAACCCCCTCAGCCTGCGTGAGTTATTTATTTGTTCACAGCCCCAAAGTGAGTGGACCCCCCCACCCACCCAAAAAAAGGTCCTCTGCCTGATGCTTTATGGATGGCTAATTTTCCCTTCCTGACCTTCCTTTGTGTGGCATTGACCCCCTTCATCAACCCCCCCTTAACACCTTCCACTCCCTTAAATAGCTGTGCATATTCCTCCCGTCCAAGCTGCAATAAATGCTAATGCTTGACATGGTCCTCAGTGGGGCCTTGAAGTGATCCTTGGTGGTTTGTTTTTTTTTTCTCTTTTTTTTTTAGAAGGTCGGGGCACTAAGGTGACAAGCGAGGTGAGATTTGGTTAGGATGGAGGTGGGGGTAGAGTGGGTGTACGGTGGTCCTTGTAGGCCTAACTCATTCCCACAGTCAGACAATAAATGAGTGGGCGGATGGCAACAGTAATTTGTAGTCCTCTGAAATCACTACAGCGCTGACAGGACCATCACACACGGTGAGGATGGAGTTGGATGGTACTGTGCCTCCACGGCAACAGACAACACACAAAGTTGTGTCATCAGTGATGCTGAAACAGTCACATTACATAACACAGTAAAAGCAGAAAGGTGTGTGTCAACCACAGCACCAAAAAGGCCATGGTCATTTTTTATTGTAAGTGAAACCTTAAAGCTGATTTTTTCTGTTAATGTGTCGTCTTTAAAAAAAAAAAAAAAAAAAAAAAAAAACTGAATAAAACATAAAAAAAACAGAGGTCTGGCAAAAATATAAAATCACAATATGAAGACAGTTGAGATGATTACGAAAAAATTTCCATGCTTTTTTATTTATTTATTTTTTTACACATCACGTTAGGTTTTGTTATAACAATTTTGAATTTAAATGACTTATTGTTTTGACGTGTTAAAATGAAACACACAGCACATTAATTACACTGTTTTATTTTTCCTTGTATATATATCACTACCCGGGGAGGGACCGTGGTTCAGGTACAGTGTGAGTTGGGCGGCAGCCGAAGGCGGGTACCCTGGCGGTGTGTTCCTCGGCTGCAGAAGCTAGCTCTAGGGACGTCGAGCCTCGGATTGAGGAGGAGCAATGTGGTTTTTGTCCCGGTTGTGGAACAGTGGACCATCTGTATACCCTCTTCAGGGTCTTGGAGGGGGCATGGGAGTTCACCCAACCAGTCTACATGTGCTCTGTATGAAGTGCCGGACCCTCTTGTATGAGCTGTCTGATTCTAGTATGACCAGTACCAGAGATTGGTCTGCATTGCAGATAATAAGTCGGACCCGTTTCCAGTGAGGGTTGGACTCCGCCAAGGCTGCCCTTTGTCACGATTCTGTTCATAACATTTATGGACAGAATTTTTAGGCACAGCCGAGGTGTTGAGGGGATCCGGTTTGGTGGCCTCAGGATCGGGTCTCTGCTTTTTGCAGATGATGTAGTTCTGTTAGTTTCATCGGTGATCTCAGCTAACACTGGAGCAATTTGCAGCTGAGTGTGAAGCAGTTGGGATGAGAATCAACACCTCCAAATCCGAGAACATGGTCCTCAGCCGGAAAAAGGTGGAGTGTCTCCTCCGGGTCAGAGATGGGGTCCTGCCCCAAGTGGAGGAGTTCAGGTATCTTGGGGTCTTGTTCACAAGTGAGGGAAGGATGTAGCGAGAGATCGATAGGAGGATCGGTGCAGCGTCTGTTGTGATGCAGACTCTGCATCGGTGAGCCAAAAGGCAAAGCTCTCGATTTACCGGTTGATCTACGTTTCTACGCTCACCTATGGTCAAGAACTCTGGGTAGTAACTGAAAGAACGAGATCACGAATACAAGCAGCCAAAATAAGTTTCCTCCACAGGTTTGGGCTCTCCCTTAGAGATAGGGTGAGAAGCTCAGTCATCCAGGATGAGCTCAGAGTTGAGCCGCTGCTCTTCTGCATCGAGAGGAGCCAAATGAGGTGGCTCGGGCATCTGGTTAGGACGCCTCCCTGGTGAGGTAATTCTGGCACGTCCCACCAGGAAGAGACCTTGGGGTAGGCCCAGGATACAGACACACTGGAGGGATTATATCTCTTGGCTGGCCTGGGAGCACCTCTGGATCCCCCCTGATGAGCTGGCTAATGTGGCTGGGGTGAAGGAGGACTGTGCTTCCTTGCTTAGGCTGCTGCCCTCGGGACATTATATATTATATATACATTATATATTATATACA
>JBBBVU010000004.1:5871662-5891271 GCA_037177055.1 Atherinosoma microstoma
GGCAGTACTGTCATACATTTATACATGGGAGATAAGGAGCAGAGAGATGAGGATGAAAAGCCCAGTGCATCATGGGACGTCCCTCAGCAGAAAACCATAAATAAAAAAGTCTGAGAACCAGTGGCCCAAAGCATGATTGGTCAGCTACGAGAATCAGTCTCAACCAATCAGCTCCCAATAAATCCACAGGAACATTGCTGGCTGTGTCACAGAGTTAAAGCTAATTTCCCACTCAGATGTTAGATTACATATTTGTTGAAATAATATAGATGTGACCTAAATCTCTTTGATGTCACACTACAGCTGTCCAGGTGCACATCTTGAAGGCAGACAAAGCCGGCGAATGGTGGAAATTTACCGTCAACATCATCTCGGTCTACAAGCAGGGAGAGAGCCGCATCCGACGCGGGGACCAGTTTTTGTGGGTTCGAGCCAAAGATGTGGCCTGCAAGTGTCCCAAGATCAAGCCTGGGAAGAAGTACCTGCTGCTGGGGAACGACGAGGACTCCCCGGGCCAGAGCGGCGTGGTGGCAGACAAAGGCAGCCTGGTTATTCAGTGGAGGGACACGTGGGCACGCAGGCTCAGGAAGTTCCAGCAGCGTGAGAAGAAAGGCAAGTGCAAGAAGCCATAGGTGGAAAGATGGAGGGAATGCTGGAGAGGGAGAGGAATTCAAGAGTAAAGCTGAGCAGGTTATTAGGAAAAAGAAAAAAAAGAGGTGAGAGAGACAGAGGACCTCGGACGGAGGAAACCATTTATGTCGCTGCTTTTTTGTGTAGAAGCATGAAGAGAATTATTTAGGATGATTTTTTTTCTAGTGAACTTTCGTTGAAGGAGCTCACCTTGCAGATTTGGTTTTATGGTTTATTTTACTTTGAGATTCGTCTCTCTTGTGGATTTGCCGAATTTGCACCTATTACCAGTATATAACATTATTTGTATTTGTCTTTTTTTTTGTTTTTTTTTGTTTATCCCAGTATGAAATCATTATATTGTATGTTCTAATTTTATGGACATTCTATGATGGTGCAAAAATGACAAAAAGCCACTTAATTACAGCTGCAATGTTGCCTCTGCTCAGTTTTTTTTCTTTTTTTGGTTTTCTTTTTTAATTCTTCTCAAAGAAGCTACCGTCTGTTTCATTGAAAGTCCTAACTTATCTGACTGAGGTAGGAATATTTTACCAAGATTTGTGCTTGCTGAGATACTGTTTAGCCACACATGCATACATTTTTCTGTCTGAGAGATGCTCATCCTTTTTCTAACTATAAATCTGTCATCCTGAGTTTTTTTTATGTCAGGACTCTTGGAGATTTAGAAATATGCAATTGGCAGAAGAGGAGCAAAGATAAATGACAGATGCATTTACAAATATTACCTTTGAATGCTTCACATTTGGCTGAGTAGTTACGGTAATCATTTTTTCTGTGATGTGCTAAAAAAAGAAATGATTTTCCTGATTTATTTACACTTAAACAGTCACCGCGCAGATCAAATTGAGTGAAATGAGTAATCTATGCTCTTAAATGTTGCCGTGTGTCCTCTGAACACCCTGACAGACAGATCTCAGTTTAGATCAAATGAACCACACTACTTATCAGAGTTTATTTTATCCAAACCAAACTGCTTAGATTTGAAATCACAGACTCAGACTGCAGATATTAATATTTTGACCAACTTCCAAATGTGGATTGAGTTATATAATATTGTTAAATTGTTTAACTTACATTTTCATGGTAAGTATCCTGAGAAGATTGAACCAGCAACATACATAAGAAGAAACCCCAGTCAAAATATTGTATTGATGTATCCATCAATATTAGCTTCTCTCGAGAAAGCTACCAGGTGAAAAATTAAGAAGGGTGTTGGTGGTAATCCTCGTCTATCCTTTGAGCACACACTCACCACAGTTACTCCTAAAACTATTAAATTCAGCATCACATTACAAAATTAATCCAGGTTTTCTAATTCTCATTATTCCTCTGAAATGGAAGTCCAGCCCACGTTTTGGACAATACACGGAAGACGCATTTCTGCGATGTAGACAGAAAGGTTAGCAAACTAGTTGCCAGTCCAAGGCAAAAGTGTTGCAGCAGGGCTCTTTTTTTCCATTGTTGCAATGTGAGGAGTAAGGTCACGTTGCTGAACTTAAATACTTAGTTCCACAACGTCATGCAAATGTGATTTAAAACCTGCCCTGAAAATCCTGCACAGAAAAATCATTGGAGACCTGTTAATCATTCCAACTCCACAATTCAATAAAACAGTTCTCAGCCTTTTATGTTTCAAGCATCTGTTGTCGCATGTTTCCATGCAAATCTCTACTCACTCTACCCCCACCCCCAATTATTTGCATAAACCTACATACGAATGCTTCTCATTTGAAGCTGAAATGTTTAGTTAACTAAGGTGCTGCTTATATTTGCCTTTTTTTTTTGTTTTTTTAATGAGTGGGAGGTGTGCATTTCAAAACACTGATTTCACTTTCAGTACATACTGTGATTCTTTTTTCCAGCCTTTAATTCAGAAAACCAGCAGTTTGAACAATCAACAGGAAAACCAGATGCAAGTCACATGCTTACATTAATATTCAGTCAGCTTTGAATATTTAGCAAAGTACAGTACTGCAGCAGCAGGTACCAGGTCTTCTCATTAAAGTACTGAAAAAAAGAGCATAAAGATTTTCACAACTGCAATAATACAGGTATTTATGTGATTTATCTTTAAAACATAAACTCAGACATGCTGGCTCTTCAAATACAAATATAAATAAGATAATGGAGGAAATTAAACTTTTAACTGGCCTATGCCTACTACTAACATTAGTTCCTATCTGCCATTGCATCTGAGAGCTTACACTTACATTTAAGAAGAGCAAATGATGAAAAGCGTAGAGGTGATTCCTAATAGCAAAGAATAATTAAGCTTAGAGATACTTACAAGTTAACTCTTGAAATCCACCTCATCCAGTCTTTCATTAAACTCAGCTACTTCCTACAGTATTGTAAGATTGCAGATAAATATCTTTAGAGCCTTCACAGTCTTTTGCAAAGAAAATTAATGAATGTACATGCACTAAAAAGGACACTAAGCAACCAGTTAGGAGCTGTAGTCTGCCATTGACCTGCCACATTAATTCTCTTCACTTTAACACTTTTTACAAGGACAAATGAATCACTTGAACTCTGCCTGATTCAAACCAGTTTGTTTGTTTATTTGTATGCTGTTCAGTTAGGATTTTTCCAAGGAATGGACAGTAAAAACACAGCTCAGGTTCATGAAAAACCCAAAGTAGAATCAACATTTGGGGAATTTTTACAACACAAAGAGAAAAGTGTTTCCAACTCAATAAAAACAACTGTAAACTATTTGTTATTTCACAGAAGAATGAAAAAACAAGGTTAAAGTTAGTTTGCACCATCTCAAACCAGCTAGTGCTTCCAAGGATGTCCTTAATCGCTGATGATACCAATGTGACCATGAGACACCAATACTATTTGGATTCAGCTGTTATGTATAGATTAATCTGCTGCAGTACCTCCAAATGTCCATTTTCCTTGAATTTAAGTCAAATCTTTCTATAAGAAATATTCAAATCCCACCGTGACTCTATATGCTAGTGGCTTCTTCAACACAGATGATGACAAACAGCATACTGAAATGTAAAGTATATTCATGTCCCCACCTTTTCTCAGTTAAACCTACAACTTAGTGTTTTTAATGTCTTTTTCTTTTCATTTGGCTCATTGTAACCTGTAATCACACATCTGTCGTCTCTGTAGACTCATGCTGTAAATTTTACATCCGTCTTTGGAGCAATGGTTCGACAAGCTTCCAGATGAAACGCCATAAACACATGTCAAAGTGTTGCTTTGGGTCCATACTATGAATTGTAAATGTTTTCGTCACCATTGCAAAGACTTTTAGCAATGTTGTTTTACAATGCCTACTAATATATTATGGTTATTATATATGAATATATTTAATGACACAAGACATTGTGGATTTTATTGTCTTCAACTTTTTTATTTTTACTTGTTTGTGGTTGTTTAGATCGTTGACATTTAAGAAGGAAAAAATAACTACTGAACACACCAACTTGGTAGAACTAAATTCTGATTTTCAGTTGAAATAAACTCGTTACATTGAAAAAAAATGCCTCGTGTTGCCTTGAATTGTGTTTTGTTTTCTTATTAATTCATTTGTGACATCTACACAGTTTTTCTCCATTTTATTGGTTGCAGATTCAAGTCCAGCAGGAAAAATATGAGGATTTAATGGAAAGTATGAAAGAGCTACTAGTGCACTGAAAGGTCCACCCCAGCTAAATATGATGTTAAAAACACTCCGGTCCTCCTGAGAGAGGAGCAAGCAGAGTACGGTACAAACGCAGACAGACAGGAATCCAGGGGCTATTAAATGGAAATGTCATTTATGAGAAATTACAAGCTGAATTGATTTACAAGAAAGGAAAAGAGCCATGTTAGTAACACAGTCGAGCTGTTTGTTTTGGCTACGAGCTGTTCTATAAACATTATAAAATCCAAACAAAATTATAGCATTACAGCTGCTACAGCAATGCATGGGTAAATATAAGTGAGTGTGAATATTGCAAAGCTTGCAGGGTTACTGTACCCAATGTAAACTTCAAGCCGACCACAGACAGACTTATGAGAGGAAAGCCCCTGCTGCCTGCGGGAGGTCCTACGGTTGGGTCAACATTCCCCACAGGCTCGGCTAAAAATATTTTTCAGATTGCTTACAAACTGCCAAATAATTTAACAGTTTGATGATTAGTTAATTTAACGAACAACCGTTAAAGACGACGATTTACACACCCGCAATATTTATATAAAAGAAAACGTCACCAGTGCGCTTCAGCCAACAGATGGCTTACGGTATAAAAAAAACATGTATCTGTGCATCTAAATGACCGGGTCTTCATTTCACATTTCCTTTGTCCGGTCCAGTAACCAGAAGGGGATATGAGAGTTTGTCTGGTTTTTAAGTTGTTTTCTGCCCCAAACTGGTGTTGTAGCGGTCCAACACAAATCCACGATTTCTGCAGGCTTCGTCGGCTACACCGGCCACACGGCGACCACGATGATCGCGATCAGAAGGAGGACGATCACCACCAGCATTCCTGTAAGGAAACAGAGATAAAAACAAGATGAAATGGTGAGGGAAAACTCAATTACAACATAAAACTTCATTTACCTCAGGGGTGTCAAACATACGACCCAGGGGCCAAAATCGGCCAGTCAAAGGGTCCAACCTGGTCAACTAAAAAATTATCTATTAATCTTACAAACTTAATGGATCTGACTTCAGTTTGTATTATGAGGTGAGTCAGTTTAGGTGGTCTTATTTTTTATATATACATTATATATATATATACATACATAAAAATTTTGAAATGTCTTCATAATCAAAATTTGAAATAAAAAATACATGAAACGTAAATAAATAAATGTGTAACTAAGGCAAGATATTGTTAAAAGTCCTGTTATTTATTCAAGAAATTTCAGGTCAGTCATGTTTTCTTAAAGGTTGGTTCATTAAATGTAAACATCTTGATAATGTACTTGTTCTCTTTTGCACTGAAACAAAGGGGAAAATTAGGAGTTTTGTTATTTATAGGTTATTATGCTGTCATTTTACTGGTCCGACTCACTTGAGATCAACTCATGCTGTATGTGGCTCCTGAAGGAAAAGGAGTTTGACATCTGCTACCTCATCAGAGATAATTTATGTTTGTAAATGTCATCAAATAATCCATAACGTTGTTCAAAAAACTGGCAAGTTTGGCAATTTCTAAGTTGCTGGAGTGGTTCAACAGGACTTCATTGCACAGAAAGGGGAAATTAAACGCTTTCTTTTCATTTTAAGATCATGTAGTAGTGTATCCCATCAGAATCAGAAAATATCAATAAATTCTAATCTAAGTTCCTTTAGGCGAGGTCAGCCTCTCCTGTTGATATTTCCTGATTAAATGTTACTTTGCGATAATTCTTTGTGATAAAACTTTTACAGCATTAGAAAACACGCTTTAACAATGAAGCTGAAACGTTAAACGTCACGCAGCAGAGAAACCCTGATTCGAGACAGACTCATAGGGAAGGAGGGGAATTCATCCTATTTGGAAGAGGTAAGAATTCCACATACCTCACGACTCATTTTTAAAACCCTTGATCTAACACAAGCACAATGTGCACATCCCCTCACAGGAGATCACCAGTTTTCTCTTGATGACTTAATGCAATGTACATGCATCCAGTGGTCACAAAAGCTGTATTGCCACAGATTGCGCCTCTGTGATGGGCATATGTTTCTGATTCCGTCTTGAGAGGATAATCATTGTTTTTCACTGATACTATGGCAGCGGAGAAAAACGTGCAAAAGCTCACTCACACTTCATCAAAGAGCTTTACCCTCAGGACCTGAAAATATTACAGTTTTTATTACAGTCACCACCCTGGAAAAAAGTTAAACAATTGATTACAGTCCACTACAGGTATCCTTTTTTCTCAGTAAAACAGATGTACATCCATCACAAGCTGGAAGAATAACCCAAGCTGGTTGGGTTATCTTTTCAACAAAACCTTTCAAAACAATTCAAGTGTGCCAAGAGGCATTCGGGACTGTATCTTATACTGGTATTTTGCCAAATACTTCCTTCACACTGCACCAAGATCAGAGCTAAGGGAGAGGTATTAACATAAAATCTGGTGGCGGTAAAGAATGGGCAAAAGGAGATTTGGCAGGATCCCCAATGGTTTAAAACACACTCCGAAGGGCAATCATTCCTGGAAGAGATTTTGATATAAAGAATAAAGCAAAAGTGTAAACAAAAACTAAAAAAAACACTTTATGGTTACATTTAGCTGCCTCATTTTCAGAATGCCTCAATTTTTACTGAAATCAAAAGTTATTCTTTAATGCAGATATATATATATGCCCAGGCTGATGATTCACTCTAGCAAAGACATACTTTGTTTAAAGTATTTGAAGTTGTGAAGGATTGCATAAGTTTCAAAAGTTGTTGCCAGAGGCGGTAAGAGCATTTCGCTGCACCACCTTAGCTGCAAAGATGCTTTGTGGTACCGAGAATACATAAAACCAAGATTGGCACCCTGCACATCCTCGGGTAAAACTGAAAAAGCTTGAGGACACAAGTCAGATGTAACTTGTAGAAGCGTTTGCTTAGGGGCACTGATTTCGACAAAAAAAGGACACTATAGACATGAAAATCTTTTGGGTTTTTCTTTTTGCACAATGTAAAATTCTCATGACAATGGCCACATTTACATGAGAGTTTTCATGGGGGCAAACAGCCTTGTGAATACTGTAGACATTATTAACACTGGTGTGGTGGTCTTTCTCTGTATATTATACTGTTTAACTAGAATTTAAACCACAAACCATGTCACACACACACATTAGATGTGGAAAACTTTTGCCAAGGTCACATTCAGCAAGTAATTTCCATCCTTCATCTCAAACGGCATAAAAGGGAAGATTTTAAACAACTTGCTCCCCTGGCTGGTCGGACAGCCGTCGGTGGTCCCCTCGCTGACTCAAACTTGTTAGTTAGCATGTGGTTGGCATTTTCCCCTAGCCTTTTAAGCCTTTTTGTTTACATTTTTTTCATTCTTGATTGATTGCATTTCCCACAGGTAAAGAGACAAGGCGTGATGAATTACTTACTCCTTTCTTTGCCAAGATACCACATGTTATCTCGTTTCTTAGTTTTCCACTCATCTCTGTTTTGACTCTTTAGTTTCATGCAGCAAACAAAAATACTTATGACTGACTGTCTGATCCTCTTCATGCTGCTCATTTTTAGAGCAGGAAGATGTTTAAGATGTACATTAGGTGGTATCAATTGTTGAGACAGAACCCCTCCCTCTGATAACTTACACATGTCAGCATAATGTAAATGTCAAAACACACAGTGGAATACTTGTGATGACTCTTTAAAAGCTTCTAGCTTAAAGCAAATACACATACAGATTCACAGCAATTATCTCAAGTGACTTGGATTCAGACTTCAGAATTTCGTCGATCCTGATCCAACATCTGTCAGTACCGCGATCTCCATAGCAACATGAGCATTAAAGGCTAACACATGCATGCAGAACAATTGAGCAAGGCTCCCACATTCTTCAGCATCGCATTATAGTGAGTCATGGAGCCACAGCTGACACACACACTGACCCTCACCCTCCTGCTCTCTCTGGACTGTCCCCGTCTGCCCCAGTAACTAAACAAGCTACTCCTGACCCTCAGAGGGCCTCTAGAGGCTAATGACAATAATGGCGCTTGCTTTCCAAGTAGATTTGGGCTCTGCAGTGACAGTGATGCTGAGGGAGGTAGTTGGTGTGTGTTGACAGACTGACCACCCAGGAGTTTTTGGAGGCCCCAGTCTGGGTTCATCCCATCTTAGCAATTTTCAAACACATCAGTAAGACAAATCAGAAAGAGAAGTGATAATTGGTGAGACCCCTGAGCAGACAAGAGACAACCCCAGAGCCTCCCTCACAACTCCCGTCATGCCCCCTGCTCAAAGTTCAAAGACCTTTTGGACCACAAAAGGCGAAGATGACCTCCAAAGGAAGAGGACAAATTTTATGGTAACAAGATTAAAGTGGCGCTGTTCTTTTCTCACAGCGAGGCTGAGGAAGATAAAAACTTTAAGAGTTGCTGGTTTGTTTTTTGAGAATTATCATCATATCATTACAGTTTTATGGGGGGGGGAGGGGGACTTGAGGGATCCGTGCATGGTTGCCTTGCCTCTCAGCCCGATAGTCTTTGTGTGAGAGCAGAAAAACGTCCTCATCCTGTTGATAGTGTTCTTGACACGCTTTCTACGGCTACCCAGCCATAAAACCACCGACTGACCGTCTTTTGATGCCGATCGCATCCACATGATCCGCACTCCTCATCACCATAACAACCAAATTAAACAAACCATCAATTCAGTGATCGTTACTCCAAAACAACACATGTCCCCTACAAATCATATCAATTTAATGCATTTTAATGCAAGCAGCCAAAACAGTAAAGCAGCAACATGCTACCTTTCTGATTCCAGAGAAGCTTTTCGTCTGCACTTGTAGGCCTAATTAATCCGTTGCGGCACTACGTTATAACAGCGTGCTTCCTCTGTTAACATGAACATGATGTCAGGGGAATGTGCGCATTATGGGGACTTGGGGCACAGACAGATGCAGAGCAGAAACACCTGAAGAAACTGAGCAAAACGGCTTTAAAGACAAGATGCAGGTTTGCAGAAAGAATCTGCAGCAACTCCCGGGTCAATTTAATATTAAACAAATTAAATATTAAAATAAATTTCTGTCCGTGGGTCGTTTTTCTAGTTTAACTTCTTTAAATCCTAACTTAAAATCAAAAGTGTTTGTATTTTAATTGAACATTAAAAGAACGAATGATACACCAATTTGATGTAGTACTTCTGTTCTTCTAACCGGGTAAAAACTCCCTGCTGCCCCCTAGAGGCCTGGAGCACTTCCGTTGTGTTAGTGAATATGCAGCGTTTTCTTCTTGTTGATGTTTTCGTTAATGTAGCGTTTTCTTCTTGCCTTTTTAACTTTTTTATTCAGTGCTTTCATGTTTTTGCAGCGCGTTTTTGTATATGAAGAGCGTTTGCACCTGTCGGCCACCGTAATAACGACATAAAAAAAAAGAATAGACTATGGACAACAGATGATATTACATTTCCTTTTCCTCCCTACATAACTAACAAACACGTTTGACTACATTTTTCTACTACTCTTTAGTTAAACAAATATTTAAAAGGAAACAAATAGAGTGATTACATCAGTTTTAAAGGTAAGCTACATGTTAATTAGCTGTTCAGCTACAGCTTACAATTTACATTGCCGAGTTGCCACTACATTATCCTATTGATAAAACATAAACAAGATTATAAGGTCCAATACACAACAGATAATTAGATTGGTTGAGAAACCAGATGTCTCATAATTCTGCAGTGTCAACATGTTGACCAGGAATAAACCGGTTTCCCCGAAGCCCTTAAAAAAACGAGCTATGGAAATTATTTAAATATTTATAGACATCTTGACTTGCCAGTGTCAGAGAAATTCAGATGCAGAAACATCATCAGTGAGACATGTAACTTGAAACAAGCCTTTTTGTCCAGTTATCATTTCTGGTTTCCAACAGTGCAGGATCTTCGTACAACAAAAAGAACAAGAACCAGAAGGAAAGATCTCGCTGACTTCAGCTCACAAAAGTTTCAAAGCTACACTTCCTTATTAAGCTAAATGAGTGTTTCCATGGCAACTCCTAACAATTATATACTCAGTGAACTAATCCTACTCTCCCTTCATGACTTACCCACAGTATTTTTCGGATGCCCCAAACAGAGATACCTACTTAAGATGCAAGCCACCGCTGGGATTTATGGGACTCTAGAAGTGGCCCTCTACAAACTGAGGATTAGCTCTGTTGAGTAGCGTACTCATGCACTGATGTTGTCAAATGGTGATGCTCCAACTCACATTACACTCCAAGAGATCTCTTGGCCATGAGGACTTATCTGCCACACTAATCCAACTAAATTCAAAAGCCACTCTTCAGTTTCTGCCAACATCAGCTAAAGCCAGTGGTAATGACTGAGAATCAAGTTCGTCCACTTACACAGTAGTGACAACAGTGGATTAAAGGTTAAAACATAAAGGAAAAAAATTGTATTCATGACAGGACATAAATTGATATTACATACAATATCTAACTTTCTGTATGAAATTATATCAAATAAGGCTAGAGGTGCCATTTTCATAATCTTCTCGTCTCTAAAGATACTCCAGTATGGCTCTGGTTGAATGTATGGGACTGTTTTTCTTTAATCATGCTGGAGAATAAGAAGCCAGAATAAGAAACATGCCTTCTGGGTTAGAGGCCTGGTAAATACCTGTGGGACTCATATGGGTACTCTAGTATGACATGCTGACAAAAGTGATGTCTACCAGTGGGTGGAGACACTAACTGAATTCAATTCAGCTTTATTTATATAGCCCCAATTCACAACAAAGTCATCTCCAGGCACTAAACAAATCAATTCAAGCCAATTCATTGTGATCCATCTAAAACAAATCAGTCCAATTTATAATCACTGTGTTCGCACAAGCCTATTCACAAAAAAAAGATTGTCTAACTAAGGAAACCATCAGATTGCATCTAAACAAGTCTTCAATTTAACCCCCCATCCTGAGCATGCAGGCACTAGTGGGAAGGAAAAAGCTCAGGGAGGGCAGCCATCTGCTAATACTGGTAGGGGTGGAGAAGACATATCAAGCTGGAACCAGTTGCTTAAGAACAAAGAAGGAGCTAACTGACTCTTTCATTTAAGCAACAACACAGTTTGAAAAAAGATAGAGAAATTGACTGGAAACTATGTCGTCTGCATCAATGAGGAAGTAATGAGTACATTTTTGTTGTTTCTGTCTGTTTTGGGGTTTTTAGAACTGTGGACTGTACGCTGTTAAGAAACCAACAGAAACACAGATGTTGTCAAATGACCAAATGCTACACTAGGGGGCTCTAGAAAAATGAAAAAGCTGGCTCTGTTTTTGGTGAAGCATTACAAATAAGCAAGAAGCATTGTCGGAAATGAGAGCATTCTATATCAAACTCACTTGCTTTGCGTGTCTGAGCTGAGCTGAGGCTTTTCTGAAGGGGAAAAAAAACATATCAGTTGGTGTCGACAAAACTACTTGTAGAAGAGACTTAAAATAAAAATATAATAAATAATATAAAAAATAATAATTCATTTTCAAAAAAGGATATTTATGGCATTAAGGTCAACTGGTTGAGAAGATGGCTAGTCGATGCAGCTGGTGCAGGTTCGAATCCCAGCCTGGAGCCCTTTGCTGCACGCTACCCCCTGTGTTTCTGACCCTCTTTCCTGTCCAGCAACTGTCATAATAAGACCTCCAGAGCCAAATAGTAATATCTTTAAGAAAAGGATATTTTCCTATTGAACTGTTGAAATTTTATACATTCAGCAGAGGATTAGACACCCCCTCCCCGGAAAGTATGAGGTTACAGAGTGGTTTGACCTGGAGAGGGGTGGGGAATGACAGAAAACATGGAATTTGGGGAAAAATAAAATTGATTTCATAGGGTCCAAAGAAAACACATGGAAGGATGAATGGATGGATGCAATATATGCCAGTAGAACCATGCGGGTTCTTCCATTCTGGTGAGATGACCCATCCTGCAGCTTAGCTTCCACTTCTGCAGCATTCAGCTGCTCTTTTAGAGATACCTGGTGCAAGTTTGCACAAAAATCTTCAAGCCTCTGTCTTAAAACTGTAAATGTCTTCTGATCAATATTGCCAATCCTAAAAAAAACACAAAAAAACATCTTTTTTAAATAGATGGAAATGTTTTTACCTTTTAACAACTTTGTTCTGTCCTTTACAATGTGGCAGCTACCGTTAAGTACGCTCTCTGCTGTCAAAGCCAGACGATCCCAACTTTACAAGGATACGGCTGAGACATAACACCAAACACCGGCTTTGGATGAGCTGAGCTTTCAAAAATAAATAAAACCTTAAAGCTAAGGAATTATAAACACACTGCCATGGAGAAAGAAGGAAAGCCCTCCAAACAATTTGTGGCATGTAGTATTTTCAGTTCTTTCTCTGCTTGACACAAAGACAAGTGTCAAACAACTGAGGCGGCGAACAGGGGGATGACAGAGAGGAATGGAAAAAAGAAAGAGCATAGAGGTGAGAGTGAAGAAGACCATGGGGAATTTTCCATTCACTAAGAAAGTCTAAGATTAACAGGCACACATTTCAACACACCCAGACATTGGCAAGTGCATAGTTTGTACACACAATAAATAATTTGCACACTTGTGCAATTAAAAACAAGCACAATGCCCAGATGAATACATCTGCTGCCTATAGAAATGTTTAGCTTCATAGTATCATGCAGACACATTTATAAACACAAAGTAATTACAACGTCCACAAATGTTCCTCAGCCTGAAACCGAGGAGGAAGGAAGATAGAGGGAGATGTGGCAGCAAAAGAATAAGTTTAACAAAAGAATAGAAAGAATCCTGATTCTGACACAATGTGAGCTCTGGGATCTTCAAACAAACCTGCGCTCAGACACCATGGGGATGCCACCAACAAAATGAAGCATTCTGGACGCTGACCTTCCTTATTGCATACCCTGTTTCTGTCTGTAACCGCCTGTTAGCTGGCGCTCAACAATGCATCCTTTGCCATGGAAACAGAGATTGGCATTTCACAGGGCAAAATGAGTCTGGCTCATGAAGAACCGTCCCATAGGTTGGCTCTAGCCAGCTAACACGTCATCATGGCAGCCATTTCCCTATGAAGAGAATTACCCAGAAAAACAGGAGCAGACACGTTGTGAAAATGCTAAAACAGATGTGAAAAAAACCCAAAGCAGGTATGTGGTATGGCTTTACAGGAAACTCTTCAACTGTGCAAATATGGAGTTTTGAAGAAGTTGATGACATGTTCTGCAACCTTCAAAAGATATTTCAGGATTCCTCAAGACACCCCACCTCCCTTTAAAGCCTGGGACATGTGTGTAGGGCTTGACAAACAGATCTAGTCCACCCATCATTCAGCAGCAAGACGTCCTGTACAAATAGGGCTTGTCCTCATCAGCACCACTTTTTCAACTTCATTAAGCACCATTCTTTCTGAAGATGAGGACCAACCAGCAAAAGCACCAACACTGCTCCATGTCTAAATGGTAAAACAGTTTTGTACAGCTGAAGGACTCCTGAAGCTTCAGCTGTCAAATTACAAACTGTCTGTAGGAAGGAAGACTTTTGTATGTGTGTCCAAAATCACTCACTATTCCCTATACAATGGACTGCATCCCACAATGCACCAGGGAAAGCAGTGTAGAATCTGTGGTCACTAACCAAGCAAATCTATCCCATAATACATTGTGCCAAAGGAAAAGAAGCTATAATCAAGCAGACCTGCAGCCTTAAAACCTGTCATACAACTTTTTAATTTTCTAATGTTTTGAAGATAATTTTTTTTCTCTCCCTCAGTTCATAAATTGTAATTTTTTTCTATTACACATTTTAGGAATAAGAAGTAAAATATTATTTATAGATTTGACTTTTTCCTTTAACTGCAGCACAAAACGAATACAAAATGTTGCGACAAGAAATTAACGTGTTACATTTAATATGATTAATATGAACAGAGTACAAAATGGCATGAAATCAAATTAAAATACTTTAATAATCCCAGGGGGAAATAAAAGATTTAATAAAAACATAACTGGCTGACTTATAGCATGGATTCCTTTGGGAGACAAAAAAGAATCTAAAATATGTCTGGTACATCACAAATATGGCCCTAAAATGGACTGGCGATTTGTCCAGGGTGTACCCTGCCTCTCACCCAGTAGCAGCTAGGATGGGTTCCAGCGCCCCCACAACATGCATTGATAAGCTGGTATAGAAAATGGACGGATGGATGAATATCACAAAAATGCATATCAGTATCAACCTGGTGTTTAAGATCTAAGTAGAGCAGTTGTTGTGTATCTCTTAATCCCATCTCTCGCTGGGAAATGTTTGTAAATGTACCTGGTAAATAATGTCGCTCCCAATGCTAAACACTCTAGCCCCAGCTATAGATGAATCCGGCTGCTGTTTTGTGTGTTGCACCATTTTACGGAACCACAGTTACTGCAGTGGCAAGTGCTAAGTACCTCGTATATGCCAGCGGCTGCCGATTTGCACAGTGACATGGATAACGGGACTGACGATGTTAGAAAGTGGCCTACAGTTACTGACAAGTGAATCTTATCTGGGGATCTCGAAATTATTCTGTTTTTCATATTAGTTAGGGATTAGTCTTAGTGCATCAATGTAAACTATGATTCATCTAACAAACTGCTTTTAGTGCCCGACAATCCACATTAAAATATAAAACATAAATCTTGTTCAATTGTTGGTAAAGAAATAGTTTCAAACTTTTGATTTTAAATTCTCTTAATTTTCTGTTTGGTCAGATATTTAGCATAGTTTTGTTATGACTAGTTTAGACTGCAGGACACTGCAGGTTTGTATTCCTGAGCAAATTATTTGTATTTTCTGCTCACAACATTGCCCTGATAACAGCAAACAATGTTACATGTCACAATATCTCCCAAATTATTCATTTACTCTCATCAACAACACAGCATCTTGTTTCTTAGTCCATTAGCATTAACTAGCGTTATCCATTGCGCCACATTAAGCTTGACAGCAATATGGATGCATAAAAATTAGTGTCAGATTGAAAACTGTCCAGGTTCGAATCTCCAGCAATGGCAGAAGCTCTACTTCTGGTTATTTGCATGGATTCGTCTGTTGTTACGTATGCTGCCTTCGTGCCTCTGTGATGCACTGCTAATGTGTTGCCAGATCTGCCGTTGTGCTGCATTTCAGCTTCACAAAATTAACCTGGTTTTTCTCATTATTCTTCAACAATCTAAGTAAGAACCCAAATTGTGCACATTCTGCCATCCAGGGAGATGAAGGGAGACCAGTCCACGGCTAATGCATTGTAGTAGGTCTATGTATAACAATGAGCACTAGGGGTGGGTTCACTTTTGCTCATCATGGATATACACAAAGCCTCTCTGTAATGGACTTTTGATTTTAGACCCCTCTAAAAATCTAGAGTGGAAATGTGATGAAAAACTGATTGACTGTCCAGCTTCACCATTCAGCCTTTAAACATGTTATAAACAACTACTGTCTCACACATGACATGTTTCCATAGAAATTTCTAAATTAACTTTACTCAGACTTTAGGTTGCTACACACTCCTCGACACACAATTCCTCAGTGGGAATTGGTGAGTGAGTGTGTGATTTCGGACACAACATCCGTCTGACAGCGGCCACGGTCACTTCTTCTACAACACACCTGATCTAAGAGCAGTTATTGAACTTTTTTTTTATTGTTTATATAAAGAAAACTATTTGTTGTGGGTACTGCTCTCTGTGATGCTGCACGGTGCTTTGCAAGTGCAAGTAAAACAAGGAAGGCTCACCACATGAGGCTGACTTTGTTTCCACCAGCTTCACCCTTCGTGTCTCATTACGAATCCTGTCATCGGTCTTGTCGACGAGATGTGCAAGGTCGTCGATGATTTCTGAGGATAAAAGTGGAGGAAAAATCAAGTTAACTTCGGCTCATTGAGTACAGTTTTGAAGTAATTATGATGTCGTTGTTCCAGTTCTTACACAAAAGACCATCCTCCCATGTAATATGTAATTAAAGAAATTACTCTAAATGATAAAGAGAGAAGTTGTGCAGGAGATGACATCAGACCAGCTAATACAAAAGAGGCAGAGACTGTGAATGGACTTTTGTAAGTGGTGGTGAAGGTTGTGGGTTGTATGAAGAGCACTATTCACCCCCTTTAAATGGTTTCACTACACCCTGAATCCACCATGGATTTAATCAGGACCTTATTGTTCATGACGTTAAAAGACGTACACATCTGTATTGCTGACGTAAAGCTCGGGCTTCGGGGACAGAGCCGAGGCATCCAAAAGGAAGACGGCGTGCTTTCCATGAACATGTCTGTATTTTACTTTGTGTGCATGCGTGTCTGGCACCGTGGTTCAGGTCTTTCAAGTGGGACTTCCTGAGATGAAGGCCGTCCAGATGGAAGCCTGCGTGATTTGTTAGAGCTAGCCGCTGTGTTGACATGGCATCTCCAGAGGTCTGGCCCAACAACAAAAACAGACAACTGCTGGAGGAGGGCCAAATTCTGGATTTGCTATGGTTAGGTATGAAAATGTGATATCAGTTTCAGATCATATCAACCCATTTAAGCCATGACTGACTTACAAACCGAATGAAACAAATACAACCTTGAATAGAGTTTCAAAAGACTTGCTCTGGAATATGAAGATGGATGTAACAGAGCCAAATGAACTAAAAACAACTTCTCTTGCTGTATAAGCCATCCGTCAACTTCACTCAAGATTCCCACTGTCACACTGATGGAAAACTATGAACAAACAAATGAGGAAACATATGAGTAATAACTTTCAAAACAACATGCCTCATTACTCTTGTTGTAAATCAGGGGATTTATGACGAAACATGACTCAAATTGGCCATTTCATCTTAGATGTGTTTTGTCTGGGGCTGGAAATTGGTGTCCTGTTTTTTATCTTTGCTCCAGCACTGATGACAGGTGCTATCCAGTAGCCTTCTACATTGAAAAAAGATACAGCAAAATTTCAGGGAAAAAAGGGAGAAAAATGGCTCAATAACAAAGAAGGCAGTAAAACAGAAACCAAACTCACACCAGCCTCTGATAAATTAATGTTTTTCAGCAGTGGGAAACTTGATTCATTGACAAACCATTACCAAAGGCCAATTTAAACAGACATTTTTGTCAAGTTTGGGGAAAACATTTTGCTGCAGCTGCTCTATGATAAAATGCTTCCAAATCTACACAATCTAATGTATTACTCCCTAATAAACAGGGTAAGAAGACAGAAATCTAACAAGTATACAATCAGCAGAACCTGTGTGTACCCACTTGATTGGAGTTTATGTTTTCACTGACATCAGGTAAGAAAGATGCACTAATCAGAGGATGGAAAGTAAAGCATGTCAGTCTGGAGGTCCTGATAGTGAAGCAGCAAGCATGAGGAAGATGGGAGACGTGAGACTGCCGCATGCACAGGGTCCCTGGAGACTCCCACATCATCATCCAAGCATCAGGCAGCAATTTAGAGGGAAGAAACTCTTCCTTTACGGTTAGGGAAGGGGTGTAGACACTGAGCCATTTGTGCTGCATGCCACTCCACCGAGTCATAAAGGATGTTGTTAGGCAGCCTGTGCCAAGTTTCTTGATTCAGTTTTGGCCCGACAGCAACATCTCAATTCATCGATGAGCTCCCAACCAGGCCAAAATACATCGGAGCAACAACTTGATCTTTAACTAAAGCTGTCATTAAATACTCAAATCTTTTTTTTAAAACAGTGGTCCTACAAGATATGGGCTTCACACATGTGCAGTCTTTTAGTTCAGCTGATTATCAAGTTATATGTCAGACAGCATAATTCTTAATGTCTAGCTGTGACGTTAGCTTCCATGTGAGTAAGCCTCTGGTCCTGGCTTGGACATGTTTCGCCACACAAAGACCCATGTTAAGTTTCTTTATGTAAAAATGCTATAGATTTAAAAAAAAACAAAAAAACTTTTTTTAAGTTTTGTTTCTTTTTAAGATGCACTGCTTATACATATTGGTCTTTTGGTGGTCAACAAGTCATGTGTGTCCTCTCTTAATTTGATCTTTTGTAGCAAATTGACATCCTGATTGTGTTCTTTTTGACAAATGATAGAGAAATTTAAAAAAAGGACGTAAAAAAAAAAGCCATTACAGAAATAAGCCATTCAATTTACAGCAAAATGTGAATTCACCTATTAAGTCAGAGCCTTATACCAATCAATCACAGACAAAAAATACTGCTCAAGAGCTCTTGTAATATTAGGGGTGCAACAATGCACAGATGTACAGATGTCTGCAAATTCCAATAAAGAAGGAAAAAAACAGCTGTCCCTGAAATAAGCTGGAATTGACAGAAGTAATAATAAATAAAAAAATTTATGAAAATCATGACACTGTTTTGGAATTGTGGTTCAATAGAAATATTTTTTAAAAACAAGCAAAATATAAGATAGATTAACATATGTTACGCCACTCATAAGCTAATATTTTGTTGAACAATCCTTTGGGGCATTCACTGCAATCAGGTGTTTTCTTTAACTCTCTATCAGACTTCTACACTGTTAGCAGGTATTCTGGCCCATCAGCAAAGTGCTCTCATTGGTCCAGGACCGTTTTGTTACGTTTTTTTTTTTTTTTTTACAATTTTTCAACTCAATTAAATTAACAAACAATGTCTTATTCAACTAAATTATAATTTACTTTTTTAAGTCTCCAGTTATTTGAGTGACTATTGAGAATTTTGCCTTTTCTTTAATGGAAAGGTATAAATATTTTTGCAGACATCTGTATCGGTAATGAATCGTTCAATACAGATGCGTACCGAACCGTGAGCACTGTATTGAACAGTACAAAATTTTTTATGAACTTGTCTTCTGATGATGCGCTCAGTGTTGAAAGCTCAGTGGATCTGCGTTCGACCACTCCACCTAGGCTGCATCATCGAGTGCAGGTCAACAGAGTGCCTCTAAGATGCATTCACTGACGCAAGGGTCGTGTTAACCGAATATTTTCTTTCATTGATCGTTTTTATTAAATTGATGATGGAAAAATCTGACCATCCGTCATTTTGACAGATTACAATTCACACCCTTGACCACATGGTGGAGAGTGAACATATTAATTAGCTATTGTCTTGGGGCATGTCTGTGACCACAATGGGTCTCAGACCAGTGCAGCTGACCCACTGTTGCAGAAGGAGTGCATGCCGCGGGTTTTCCTCCCACTGAAGAGAAAAGTGATCTGTGTCTAAAACCTAGAAATAACCCTGGTGTTATGTCACAATTTAATATGGTTGATTTAAAAATC